>CM047582.1:6988715-7082204 GCA_026184515.1 Peronosclerospora sorghi
TCTGCATCACTGCGAAACGGTTCCGACTGACTCGGTCCCGTTCGAATTCTCGTAGTAGTGCTCCACAGTTCAGGTCGGACTCATCGATCCAAGTTGTTTCATCATGGTCCTTCCATCGGACCAGATATTCTCGGTGGGTCCGGCCGAACCTGGTATTCTTGACCGATCGGACATCTAAGACCTTTTCCACTTCAAATTCGTCCTTCTCCAGCGGTCGTTCCCAACTGTCCTCCGGCAGTAATGCTTCATCGAAATCAAACCGTTCTGACTCGTCTACTAGACAGGGCATTTTGGGACGATCAGGAAATTCTCGGACCAGTTTTAACTTGGACACATGTACGATCGGGAAGACCTTGTAGTCCGTTTCGGTTGTTACTAGACGGGCAGCGTGTTCACCAATCAGCTCGGCAACACCGAAAGGACCGTGCCACATGTGAGCCAGCTTCTTCGCATAGCCCTCCTTCACTCGGTCTAGGTACAACCATACCCTCGCCCCTGGTTCTATACCGTGGGGTTGGACCTGGTCGTTGTTCCGGTCTGCCCGGTCTTGTGTAGATTGACGTAACTTTTCGTTGACAATTTCTCTTGCATGATGGTAATGTTTCTGGACCTGCATACGCCAACGTCGAGCATCACGATCGCGGGTCCGAGTACAGCGAATAGGTATCGCGGCTTCAAGAGTGGACCGGGGGTCCCATCCATACGCAAGATAAAAAGGCGTTTCTCCTCGGACCCGATCGGACGACGAGTTGAGTGCAAACACCAGTCTTTCTGCGTATTCGTCCCAATCGCGCTGGTCTGGATCGGCAACGTACATCTTGATTGCTCTTGTAATAGTTTGTACCATACGTTCTGCCGATCCATTCGCTTGCGGACGATATGCCATCGTCGCGCTCTGTTTCTGGCCCAGCATATTGTTAAACGACCGGAACACCTCTGCCATGAAACCGGGTTCTCGGTCGTGTCTGATGACCTCGCTGGCGCCGAACCTTCGGAGCACGCATTCTTCGTAACTTTTGGCGATCTGCTCGGCAGAACGGGACGCACTTGCCTTCGCAATAACTAGACCGGTTAACAGGTCTACCCAGATCAACAACTCAGTATTGCCATATGTCGATTTAGGCAGCGACGGTATATGGTCCATCGCTATTACCTGGAAAGGGTAGGTAGCTTCGATATTTCCGGGCGATCGCCCCTTGATTACCGGTCTACCCTTTCCGGTCTCGCGATCCGTACAACAACCCACCTATTTCTGTACACTTCGGAAAAGACCTCTCCAGTGAAAGTGGGACCTGATCTTGTGATACGTTCTGCCTATGCCCTGATGTCCCCCTTCTAGACTCACATGGTAGTGATGGAGGACATCCGGCTGCAGCAACTCAGGTATCACGAATTTCGCCAATCGGTCCCGGTCTGCACTGTCTTGGTCGGCATCGCGGCACTAATATAGTAAACCATCCTCATCCACTTCATAACTGTTTGCGATCTTGGCACATTATTTCGCTTGACCATTCGTCAACTTAGACAATTCACCGCTCAGGTAGGTCTTTAAATTCACAATCCATTCTTCTTCGTCCTGCGCCTTGAGGATACGTTCTGCCCTTAGTCGTTGCACAACAGATTCACTCAACCGTTCCTTTGGGAACGGTTGGTGGGACATCCGAGCTTTCAGTCTAGTCGCGACCATCACATGCACCTGGTCCGGAACGTTCTTGGGTCCGATCACCTCGGGGAGCCTGTTTATATTCATCAATTCATCAAGAACGGCCTCCTCGGTGATCGTAGCCCCGGTCTGGTCTCGCATGGCCTTGGTCGCGAGGTAGTCGGCGCTTTTGTTCCAGTCCCGTTTCACGTGCAACAGCTCGTGGTTGGGATGGTCTTTCAATGCCTTCATTACCCGATCATTTAACGACCTCATCCGTGGAGCCTTGCAGTCGATCTCTCCGGTGATCTGCCTGATCACTAGGTTGGAGTCACCACATATGATGACTCGCTCCTTCTCTTGCGACGACAGCAGGTCCAGACATAGAAGTAGACCTCGGTACTCCGCCTCGTTAACAGTAATATCCGTCGTGAAATCGGCAGCGGCTGCAACTATAGACCATTGTGGCAACTTCCACAATATGACACTATAGGCGCCGACCTTCTTCTTCACGCCTACTGATCCGTCAAAAATTAAGACCAAGATGCTCTTCATCATGGTCGACGGTCTGTGGCGGTCTCGAAACTGACTGCCGAGGTTGCTTCCTCGGGGCAATCGCTATCAATGCCTCGTCCACTTCAGACCGAGGGGTGATACTGGCAGCTAATGTGCCCAATATCTCTTCCTCGCCCCTGGTGCACTTAACGACCTCGAGGGTCCACTGCGACAAGACCGCCGACCATCTGCCTAGACGTCCGTCCATCCCATTGGCTGATAATAGTCAGGCCAAAGTAGACCGCCTTGACAGGACCTTTATAGGTCGGCCGACCATCAGGTTGTAACACACATCCAGAATTCGCAGCAACGCCAGAACTTCTTTCTCGACAATTCCATAGTTCACTTCATTTGGCTTCAGCGTTCTGCTCCTGAACGTGACCGGATGGTACACACCATCATGATCTTGTACTAAAGTGGCCGAAATGGCCCACTGACTAGCATATACAATAATGGTCGGGACCTTTTCGGGATCGAAATGCTTCAAAATCGGTGCCGTCACCATCTTAGCCTTCAACATACCAAAAGAAAACTTTGCACGCTTCATATGGTCTTCGGCCTCCACTTGCGGACAATCTGCAGCAAGACCAGAGTCAGCGCCTCCATGTAAAGTTGCCCGATCTTCTTCGCGCAACATATGGTAGTCCACTTCCAGGAGCTCATACAACACAGCCGCGTAGATAGCACAATCTTCGATGAAGCGGCTGTAGTAGTTTAAACTTCCTAGGAAGGACTGCATTGCCTTCAGAGACTTGGGAAGCGGGAGGTTGCTTAACGAATCCAGGTCCTTAGGATTAGCCTCTAGACCATTGTTCGAGACCATATGACCTAAATAGGCGACCTTGGACATACCCCAAAAACTTTTTATGGAGCTGATAGATAGGTTCCAGCGGTCGCATGTCTCCAACAATCGTTCAACCTTCTCGCACAGATCATTCCATGACGAGGCAGGTATCAGAATGTCGTCGATGTACGACCGCCTCCCTAGAACGGACGGTCTTCTTTTCCGATCGGGTTCACCCTCTGTAAACACATCATAACTTTCGGCAGGGTCCCGATCGGTCTTGATTTTGAAGTGTCCGTACAGTGTGTTGTATATCAACCTTTGATAGATCTGGGGTGCGTTCTTCATACATACGGTTCCACTCGAAAAGACCAAACGGTGTCACAAATGCGGTAATCCCACGGGCTCGATCAGTCATCGAGACCACCCAAAATCCACTTGCCATGTCCAGCGAACAATACCACAAGGTCTTGTCGAGGTCTTCCAACAGATCATTAATCAGCGGCATCAGGTAAACCATGAGTTTAGTCAACCGATTTACCAGCCGATAGTCGATGCACAACCTAATGTCGACGCCGTTCTTCTTGATAACAATTACGATCGGCGAGGCCCATGGCGAGGTCGACGGTCTAATAATCTTGGTAGCCAACATTCCTTTAATGAGATCAGAAAGCTTTTCACGGTACTGTGGCGCCACGCGTCGACATCGCTGGGCAATCGGCTTGGCATCTCCAACGTCAATATCGCAAATCGTACCACGGGATGCAGGTGGTAAGGCGTTGCCCTTTCCGATCAGCAGATGTCTTTTCTTCCATATGATATTCTTCAACTGCTCGATCTGGTCTGGACTGTTAAGGCCTTGATCACCCACTCGTAAATGATCCATTGTAACTTCGGGAGAGTCGGCAGACACTTCAGGGAGGACTGCCATTTAGCTTTCCAGCTCCTGAATGTACTGTTCCCCGCTTTCATGTATACAGACTTGTTCATCTTCTGGGGTGATATCACCTAGACCATCTGGACCGGCTGAACGCCCCTGTTCTTGATCGACGGGCTGTCCTTCACTGATATCGGTCTGATTAGGAATACCGTCATGGTCCGTCCTAGCAACTTCATGTTCCCCTTCTTCCGTTTCTTGCTCCGCTGTCGCCTGGTCTTGTGCTGACACCACGTTGACTAACCTTGGCTCGTCTACTTGATGGTCCACCGTTCCTGGTGACTTCGGCGCCTTCTTCGGACCAACATCTTTTTTGGGGTGACATAACTTGGTCTTTCCACTAAAGGTGAGGTATCCTCTTCCACCGACCCATCATCGCTGATAATATCGGTGGTCGATTGGTACGCCAGGTTTTACCACTCGACATACCGCCTCGACCCAATCGAGACGAACCCCATCTTCCTTGGTACCTTCCCTTCTGCTAACCACATGCCGACAATAGTGTTATTGTCCAGTGTCAGCGGCTTGTCACCGATATTGGTAACACGGACAAAATCACGTCGACCAGCACTCTTTACGAAGGTCGAGACCCACCGATCGCCCCTGGTCAACCACAACTTCCTAGAACGGAAACCTTTCTCGACCGGGGTATCGGCAGACCGACCAACTGGGATAGTGAGGTCTTGGTCCCACCGGACCAGATCGGTATACGAACCATACAGAGGTCTTCGACCAGCCAACTGGACCTGGACCTCATCCGGGAGCGTAATCACTCCATGTGACAGGTCTAGGTGAATAACAGCTGGGACCATGAAATCAATTCCTAGTAAAACGTCTTGACCAGCCAACTTACCAAACCAAGTGCTGAAAAAGTAGACCAGCGATCCCGACAAAGTAATTTTCACACGCGTTCTTCCTTCGGTCATATAAGAGTTTTCGCCGATCCCGACGCATTCTTGTCTCTGGGTATCGTCTATACGACATCCGACCTTACGAGCAAAGGCGGAGTCGATTATGGAGACTTCAGCTCCAGAGTCAAACAACATCGTCGCTTTCTGGTTATTAATATTGCCACAGGCTTTCGCCTGCTTGAACCATTTATCAGACGCGTGATACTTCCAGTATCCGCGGGATTCTCTAGGCAGCAAGTCCAACTGCATAACCACCTTGGTCCGGGAGTACTCATCGGTCTTCAGACTGTAGACCGGATGGTCTCGGTCGACGCAATTTGGAATAGAACGTGTATTGTCGGTCTTATACTCCTTGCCGACATATGCATAGATGTGAACCGTAGAACGCTCGGCTCGATCAAGATTCCAACCTGGCGAGCGTTCTAGTTTAACATCTTTTCTGCGTCCGGCGGCAGCATCCCCGCGTGCTTGTCCGGCACGTACCACTTGCGCATCATGTTAAAAATTCTTCAATCTTGCAGTGGACGGCCTCGTGGATCTCTCCACCATGGCTTGTATACGAAGAGGCAGTGGTCCGTCGGGTGGCCGCGTCTCTCGCACTTCTTGCACACCATCTTCTTCCAGCAGTTTGGACCATCATGTTTGCTCGACCCACAGTGGGAGCACTTCTGACGAGGTCGGTCTTGATCGGACTTGCTTTCGTTCCTTCCCTTCCGGTCCACCTGGTCGGGCTTCGACTTGGTCTTCGGGGCAGGTCCCGCAACATAGACGTAACGATACTGGTCTTCATCCGATGATTCCTGGCTGGATTGACTTCCACTTTCCCCTTCCGATCCTGTGCTGTCTTCGGCTACGATCGCCTTGACCGCTCGGGTCGGTCTTGTCCAAGGTCTCTTGACCGGATCGGTCTGGGGCTTGGAACGATAGCGACCTGATCCACCAGCGGTCTTCGCTCTCATACTACGCGACTGTTGTAACGTCCGCAGGGTCTGTTCGACTTCGCCCGCATCCTTAAGACGCAGTAGAGTGAGCTGGTCCGCCAGTTCTTGATCGTCAAGGGTACTAATATAGTGACCCACATGTTCTAAGGCGGCACCGTTCGGCGGGTTATTCTCTTTGATTGTTATGCCGGCGCGAAGTGCAGCCACGTTCAACCGATGCAAATACTCGATCGGTGTTTCGTCGGCCCGCTTCTGCATATGGTGGTACTTACGGGCGCTTGAAAATCCGGAGTTACAATACTGACCTTCAAACTCCGCACATAACAGGTCCCAGTCAGACCGGACGCCCCGACCCAACTGTTGAATCCAGTTTGGAGCCGGTCCTTTTAGCAAATCCCGGAAGATTAAACAACGTTCGCCTTTTGGGGTCTGGTCTCGCAGAAACGCAGACTTGACCCGACTGACTCAAGACCGGGCCTGGTCTTCATCAGCATCCTTGCCGGTGAAGTCCTTGAGGTCGGTCGTCGCGGCCATACGGATGCGCGGAATCGCAGCAGATCCAAAGTCGTAGGCAGTAGTGGAGGCTAGGTTAGCCTTGCGCACCTTGCCTGCGCCTGTACCATCTGACCCACCATGGTCGTCAAGACCGCCGACCGACTCCATATCACAGTCACTTGTCTTGCTTGGTCTACGCGGTCTTGCCGGTTGCGGCTTGCGCCTTCCCTTGCCGGTTGGTTTATCACTTCTAATAGGCTTATCCATAGATGCTACCGATTCCATATCCACATTATTTGCAAACATTGACACATTGCAAGGTAGACCGGTCTTGGACATGTGGGCGCATAGGTGGTCTAACCCGTTCTTCTATGAAACGTTGCATCATCGTCTCAAACATGGCTTGGACGTTGGCTGGCGTCATGGGCAACGTGTTGATACCCTCCTTTTACGGAACTGAGGCCTGTGGGGCTTGCTGGAGCCCCGACTGGAAAGCAGCCCCTTGCTGCAGCATGTCCCTTTTTTGTTCGGACCGGGCATGGTCCACCCCCATGGTCATCCGCTCGACACCGGTCTCCAACTCTGATGAGCTGTTAGAAGCCGGTGGAGACTGGTAGATCGATTCATCATCGGAACCAATGTCAACAAGCTCTGTGGAGGCTTCGGCGACCTTCATTGCCGTGGTGGGAGTTGGGCGGCGAACCGCCCCCACCAGTGGGACCAAATGGTCCTGGAAGGTCGACATCGACGCCTCCAGTCTCCAAGCATCAAGTTCAAACAATTTATTGACACCGGCGGGGTTCTGCATTTTAATGCCAACCTGCGCCAACATCGCCACCAAATTCTTGACGAGCAGTAATGGTCGATCACTCTGGATCGGCTCGGTAGTGGTACCGAGAATACGGTCGGGTATATGGAGGTCCAACACCCGAAAGACCTGGTTTTGGTGAACAAATCGTTTCAATTCAAAAACATAATACATCTTGTCCAGGTCTTGTTCGGTGATAGCCTCATCCCCGACCTTCGACTTTTCTTCGAAATCTTCTTCGTCGGGTGGCATTCCTAGCCCTATCTGGGCACCTTGGGTACCTTGGGGAATTAAGGAAGGTAGACCGGATCGTTCCAGTCAGCCTCCAAGTAGTTTTCATCTTTTGGTTTTCCATCAATTTTTTCATTCATATACATAGGATCAGGACCAAGGTCCTGATCCTTTCCGGAACTATAGCAAGACCTGCTATAGTCCCGATCGGCTCCGGTGGGAGCCTTTTGGGGAGGAAAAAACTTATTAATCCCGATCTGGTCCTCCACCAGGCCAGATAGGACATCGCCATCTTTATCAACAACGAGAACGTAAGGCGATAGCCTTTCCTTACGTCCTCTCCAGAACGACTCCATATTCAAATCATTCAAATCTTCGAATCCAATTTTTGAATGGAATATCAGCACGGTGATATCCACGATCACCAAGTGATCCGGAAACGCGCACCATTGTGGCGGAGTCAAGTTCGAAATCGAAAACATTAGCATCGATAGCCTGACTACCACCATCGCGCCCAGACTTCCAACTTTCGGAGGGGGTACTCCGCGGACCACCACTCGAGATCTGGTCCGATCGTCCGCTGCAAGCAGACGACCGGTCGTCATCAGAACCCACTTGGTCCAATTGTTTAGTGTCCATCTCACCTTGTGTACCCGATGGAATGGGCTAGTTACACACTCGGTGGATCGGGATCGCAGATTGGATCGAACCGGTCTTGAATATAGAAGACCGATCTGGGTAGGTATCTCTGGGGCGGAACTCTTCACCCCGGACGCAAACAGACCAAAAACACTTCCAAGAGATAACTTCCAATAGGTCGATCGTCCAAACGATCAAGACCTGACCAATACGAAATAATAGAGGGTAGACCGACCGTTCCGGTCTAGCCCCTGACCAATACGAAATAAGACCAAAACCGGTATAGTTTCCAACCAATATTAAAACAAGCCAATATGTCCGCGTAAAGACCCAATATGCTCGTGAAACTCCACAAACGATATCTCCACGCCAAGACCAATCCAGTGAATAGAACGTTCAAACGTACTTGAGTTGAGGTGTTGAGATCGCCAAATCGTACTCCCGTCGAGGGACTTCCGGTGAGCCAAAGTGCGCGTGCGGCGCGTACATACCAGGTATAACGGGCGAGAGGGGATAATTCGACCCTCTGCCCCCAAACACCCCGCGGCCGGCGGAGGCGACTAGTGTACGAAAAGGGAAGAACGGCGACCCCTAGTTGTGGTGTGAACCAAGACCAGAAGAGGTTTCAGCCACTTATCCGAAAGCTAAGATATTCCTTACCTAAAGGTATAACCTCTGTCCTAAAATGTAAAACCACAACTAAAATACTACTACCCTATAGTCCCTAAATGTACCCACACAAAAATATGTAAAATACCCAAAGTCGGGTCACTCACCAAAACTTGCGTTCTTGACACTTCTCGAGTCTGATAGACTGAAAAGCCCCCCTTGTTTAAACCAATCCGAAATTAGACCAAATGCCTTGACAAAACTTGACCAGAAGTGTGCCAAATTTTGGGCACGCTTCTCCACACGATCAACTGTTTGCAACTCGCGCCAACTCGTGAAGGATTTAAAATTAGACCGATCAGCGGCCCTGATCATCAACTATTTGCGTATGATCAATTCGGATCAATCGTGATCAAGACTGATCGCACCTGATCAACACCGGTCGATTCGCTGCGAATTACCCCAATCTTGCATCAAGGAATCGCAGTGTGACATCCCCGCCACCTGGAGGGAGAGCGACCCACGCCCAAGCCGTCGGGTATACAAGGTGATCAGTAACACAATCAGTCACAGGAAAACCGGAGGACCCCCTTCGTTAGTCGGCAGTCCGGGCGTCGTGGTAACTCCTGATCGAGCCTCAAAAACTTTGATCAGTCGCTCCACCACACCAATCACATGGCAAATGAAAGTCTACCTTCAATAATTACACTTCACTGAAGGTAGCCTCAATCAATAAGGACGCAGGAGACAAGAATGACTGACCACATCCAGTTACGAGAAATAATGCGTACTATGACCAGCAAACTTTTTTGAGAACACCAACATCACCATCGGCCGATAAAATCCCAAGGCTCTTGTATTTCTCTGCCCTCCTTATCAAGAATTATTCTGTCAATGATCACGGAGGCCTAGTTGTGGCCAATACATGCGTCTGGGGACTGGGCACCCCCGGGTTTCAGTGTGAGCCTCATAGGGTTGGCTCAGTGGATTGTCACAGTTACATGTGGGACTGGGGAAAAATTACCCTGCCACCGCCATTTGGAAAATTTTCATCGACGTCCCTCCTTAGTGGGGATCCTTCCGTGAGTGAAAATAGTGGCTCAGTTATGTCTATCACACGTCTCTAGAATGCGTGCACCCTCGTATTTACTTCCGGAATCTAGACAATTGACTGAGAAAACCTAAATGACGTGTGAAAATGGTACATACAAAATGCGACGATCCGTAATATATTTATGATTACAACAAAAAACAAACAAAAAACAACAAAAACAAGATGGAAACCAAGACGATGGATTAAACGGGTACAAGTATCACTAAATGTAGAATACTCCCTCGTTTCTACGTACGTCCTACTCACTCCCGCTACTACTGGGCTCCACGTAGGAAATCTTGAAATTACCGGAGTCTGCTGATTATCGATTTTGGTGTTAATGGATCATTTTTACCCTTGTCGCGGCAGTTATTGCTACGTATAAACAGTGGTACCACGGCCCATAATCGACGGTGATATTAGTACCTGTCAGAATAGTGCGAGTGGCAACAAACTGTTAAAATGATTCAGCGTCCATACTTGCGTAGATAGTGAGAAACGTTTGTCGTAGATGTAGTGTAATAGGTACAATATACTGAAATCGTCTTAAGTCAATATTACAGCAACCAAAAATCCGTTGAACGTGATAAAAACGTTACCAGTACACAGTTAGCAGATAATAGAAGTGTTGAACTCAAGTATAAGTGTAGCCGGTGCGTACACGCACGGTGCGGATAGCGCAAAGTGGAAGACTTTCCTAAAGCGGCGATGTGCCGCTACTTAGCCGATACGCCCTTATAAAAGGGCTTAGTAAGAGAGTACTCTCTTACTCGGGGCCAAGATCTCCCTTTGGTTTATAAGTTAGCACAAGCTAACGCCTTGATACAAGGCTACCTTACTAAGGGTGTAACAGGGCTACATTCTGGTTACATTTAGTGTGGTGGAGTCAAGTTCGAAATCGAATACATTTGTATCGACAACCTGACCACCACCATCGTGCCCAGCCTTCAAACTTACGGGGGGGGGGTACCCGCGGACCTCCATTCGAAATCTGGTCCGATCGTCCGCTGCTGGCAGAAGACCGGTCATCATCCAAAGACACTTGGTCCGATTCACTTAAGTTCATCTCACCTTGTGTACCCGATGGAATGGGCTAGTTACACACTCAGTGGATCGGGATCGCAGATCGATCTGATTCTGTCTTAAATATGAGACCGTGCTGGCTAGGTGTACCTAGGGCGGAACTCTTCACCCAGGTACGTACAGACCAGAAACACTTCCAAAAGATATATTCCAATAGGTCGATCGTCCAAACGATCTAGACCTGACCAATACGAAATAATAGAGGGTAGAACAATCAACCGGTCTAGCCCCTGACCAATATGAGAGAAGACCAAAACCGGTCTAAACTCCAACCAATGTTACAATGAGCCAATATGTCCACGTAAAGACCCAATATGCCCGTGAAACTCCACAAACGATATCTCCACGTAAAGACCTATCCAGTGAATAACACGTTCCAAACTTACTTGAGTCAAAGTGTCGAGATCGCCAAATCGTACTCCCGTCGAGGGACTTCCGGTGGCCAAAGTGCGCGTGCGGCGCGTCCAGACCGGGTATAATAGGCGAGAGGGGATAATTCAACCCTCTTCCTCCAAACACTCCGCGGCGGGCGGAGGCGACTAGTGTACGTGAAAAGAATAACGGCGACCCCTTGCTGCGGTGTAGACCAAGCCCAGAAGAGGTTTTTGCCACTTATTCCTAGACCAAAAGACTTTTACTTGGAAATCCGCAACCAAAAGACTCTTACTTGGAAAATCCGCAACTAACCAATAATACTACCTCCCTATGGTCCCTAATGTACCCACACAAAATTATGTAAAATACCCAATGTCAGGTGACTCACCCAAGACCTACGTTCTTGATACTCCTTGAATCTGATAGGCTAAGAAGCCCCCCTTGTTTAGACCAATCGGAAACTCGACCAACTGCCTTGACCAAAAGTGACCAAATTTGTGGTACACTTCACCACATTAGTATGTGGTGTACGTGAGTACACTACGGTTGGGGTCAGTATTGACCGGTCCGAAAGGTTTTGGACCATTGGTTATTTTAACCAATCAGGGCAGGGGCTTCTGGCGGAGGCGTGCAGCCAGCCACGTGTTAGTACACAGGTGGTGTACACTACATTTTGGCTAGGTACGAATTTAGTAAGTTCTACTTAGTATTACATATAGTTTACATTAGTTTAAATTAATTTAGGCTAATTATATATTTAATATACATTCAGTTTACATTTCACTCAACGACTACAGACGCACGACCTCGACCGGTCGCGCGTGTAGTGAGTGCAGTAGTGTAAAGGGAGCCCTCCCTTTAGCTACACCCTTAGTAAGGGAGCCTTGCGTTCAGGCATTAGCGAAAGCTAATTGTAAACCAAAGTGGAATCTTGGCCCCGAGTAAGAGAGTTCTCTCTTACTAAGCCCTTTTATAAGGGCGTATTGGCTAAGTAGCGGCGAACGCCGCTTGAAGGAAAGTCTTCCTCTGTGCGCTAGCCGCACCGTGCGTGTACGCACCGGCTACATCTGGTAGCACTAGTAGTCAATCCAACACCTGTGTTGATAGGATTCGGCATCCTCTGCAAGGGATGAATCAGGAAGATTGGGGAAGGTTAACCCTCGTCCAGCAGGAAGCCTTTAACAGAATGCTATCATTACTGGGTGAAGAAGGCATGCAGCTCCTAGTGGAGCAGGGTCTTGAGGCCGTGAAGGCAATGGTCAATGCCCTCATCGCCCATGAGGCGAGTTTAGGTGGAGGTCGTTCAACGGGGGTGCGTACCCCATTATCCTTTAAGATAAAGGAGTTCACCGGTGAAAAGGGTGATAACCTTCTTGTGTGGTTACGAGAGGTCGAAACGGTCTTCGCCACAGCGAATGTGATCACTGATCACTTGCAAGTGGGACTTGCATTGACCCATCTTACGGGAAAAGCCCGTACATGGGCGTTTACGTGTCCGGATTCGGTCACGAGCGTGTTCCCAACCTGGGAAGTCCTTAAGCAAAAGCTTATGGACATGTTCGTCACGCCTGATCTGGTTTTACAGAATCAGCTGGCGTTTTTGAGGTGCCGTCGGGGCAATAGGGACTTGGAAACATATGTCCAAGAACTGAAGACCGTGTTGGAAGGGATGTACGCGAAAGCGTATTCTGATGATGTGTCCATCCCCGTCTTCATGGGAGGCCTAAAAGAAGGACCAGCACGTTCGCAATTGTTCCGATGCCGACCCCAATCCCTGGGGGAGGCGTTTAAGATGGCGTTCAACGCCGAGAGGAACTTTCGTTCCTCTAAGGTGGGTCCTGAACCCATGGACCTGAGTCAGGTCGAAGCGGAAGAGAAACCTTCCGCTAAGAGTCACTCTGACTCTTTTTCACAGAGCTTCGAGGCGGAGCTCCTTTCAATGTTGCAGCGGCATGGGACGCTGAGATGCGTCCTGTGTGGGGGCACAGATCATCTGCGGAACAGATGTCCCAAAAACCCCAGCAAGATACTAGCTATAAGGGACCGAGGGCGGCTAAAAGACCCTCGCCCAAGCCGTCGGGAAACGACGGCTCCCAGTAGGTGAGGGGCGTCCTACTGGGGGATCCCTCAGTGCTGTTAAGCCACAGGGTAGGAAACGACAGCACAAAGCCCCGAGGGAAACGGTGCTTTCTAGCACCGAGTTGGTGTATAAGCCAGGTTTGCTGGTCGTCCTTGCGGACGTGAAAGGCTTTGATAAGCCTTGGAGAGTCTTGATAGAATCTGTAGCGTCTGACAATTATGTCAGACGGACTTTTGTTGAGAAGCGTCGGCTGTATGCCGAGGCCCTAGAGGCACGTTCTAGTGACGTTGTCACGGTCCGTCTAGCGACGGGCGCACAGGTTTCTGCACCCAAGGTCTCGATTGACCTTAAGCTGAAGTTTGCAGACTTCGACATCTTAGAACGTTGCCTAGTCCTGGATTTGGACTCGAGGTATGACCTCATTCTGGGAACTGTTGTCGTTGGAGGAGATATCCTTCAACGAGTTTGAAACTGCTTTGAAAGCAGATGACATCGACGAGGTTGTCGTATTGCGTCTGGAAGAGGAGTTAAACTCCACATCCACGATAGACAAGTCAGTTTTGATGCAAACCAAACAGGCATTGAATGCCCGAAGCGGCCTCAAGATCCTTGCGGATCCTGAGGACCCTTACCATTCCTTACTAAAAGAATTTGGAGATGTCATTAGTGACAACCCGCCGATGGGGTTACCACCGGATCGGGGAGTCCTGACTTCTCAAACTTGCATTGCAAGTTTGAGAAGTCGGATTGGATTGAAATGATGGTTTCATTTTCTATGGATATCTTTGTGTTGAAGATGGCCCCCAGTAACCTTGGAAGGAGTGTTGAACTCAAGTATAAGTCTTGATTAAAAGCGTGATTATACGTGAGTACACAAGTTTACTGTGGACCACGCTTTATACTGTACTTGGAGTATATATTTCTTTTTGACCGATCGGATGTCAAGTGCGGCGGCCAGATCGCGACGGCCAGATCGCTACGGCCAGATCGCGACGGCCAGATCGCGAGGCAAATTGGATCAATTAGTTTAAAGAGGGTCGCGACTGCCATCCATCAGGAGACTATCAAGTTGCATATAAGTGGGACTGAGCACTTAGGTAACTTTACATAATATACTTTTACTTTTTACTTTTAACACAAGTGACACGTGTCCATTAAGTGACGACACGGTTTCCTGGCAATAACGCGCCAGGAAACAGCAGGACTCTAACCGGTACGCCAACTACGCAGCTACACTACAAGACAAAGGGCACCACGACCTGCGTCTTCCTACAAGAAGAAGTTAACCAAACCAGGAACTTAATCAATGGAATGTGGATTGAGAAGTGATTAGCTAGCCTACCATGTAATATACATAAGATGTTGAAGTTATAGCGAACTTCTATCTTTTGTGTACTCTACACAACTTATTAGTGCCCAAACATATGTACTCGGATTCAAATACGAGTACATAGAGACTTTACTAATAAGTACGATATAAATATTGTTACCAATGAAAATATCAATCGTACCCGGCTTTAATAAAGAACGGTATTGTAACTATTTTCAACACAATCCCTATCTCCGGACCACGAGGTCCCAATAATTCCTCAACACGACAGTTCGCATCACATCAATGCTGGAGAAAGCGCCCAATACTTCCCACTTGGTCACTTGCATATATATATGCAGTTTTCTTACGGGAAGTCGTTGTCTTTAACTTGATGGAGTACTGCTTGTGGGGGCCAGTAGCCGTCACCCGACCAATAAATGGACACACCATATATCCTTTACGAGTCTGACGGGTTCTATATACGCTCAATTTCCCCACGGTTATTTTCTTCTGCGTTAGTCATATGCTTAACTCGGATCTGGAAACCACGGTGTGATTTCATTCGCCGTCCACAAAACTTACTTAGTTGGCTACACTTCTCTTGATCACATACCAGCATTTCAATTATATTCCGGCACTCCCTTTTTTTCGAAAAAAACGAGTACCACATCCGCACGAGCTATCAACATGACCAATGTCAAATTGAACCCCAGCTGGAATAATGTTTGCAGATAATTCACGAACATCCTGGGGCCAACCCAAAATGGTTTGGTTAGAAAGTTCACGCAGTTGCGCCGACGTTTTTTCCGTTTCTGTAATAAATAGTCTGTATACTTTAATTACTAAATCTACGTAGGACTATCTGTTTTAGTTAGAAATCTGTATTTATTACTTTTTAGCTGCTAAAAATACGGTATCCGTACTCGATTCTGAGTACTGCCTATTTTTGCACTGATAAGTAATGTAGGTAACACAACAGCTGTTGGAGGTATAGTATACCTTCAACTCTTTATGTATATGCATGCTAGGCTAGCTAATCACTTCTCAACACACATTCCATTGAACAAGTCCCTGGTTCAATCTACTTCGTCGGACGCATTACAATCTATTTACGGGTGTCATTCTCGCAACCTAGCTGTAATTGGTTGCTGAGATATTGACTTGAGACGATTTGGTAATACTGCTGGTATTATTCGACATCTACGACACCCAGTTTCCTACACTACTGTGCTACGATGGATGGAAACACCTTTTAACAGGTTATGAGCCCAACGGGTTATGATGGTTCCAGCGACGACGGATCCCAGGAGGAGAAACCGGTTGCTATGGGCGCCGAGGGAATGAAGATACTGAAGATGTTCCATAAATTGTGTGACCGGATGGACAAGCTTGAAGCTACAGGGTCCAACCGGAGCCGAAAAACTTCGGTTTCATCAACTCGATGCGTCTGGTACGCGTATGCGAATGGAGTCGCTTAAAAGCACTCCCGAGAAGAAGCCCGAGGTGCAACCAAATTTTAACCATAATAATTATGGTATGGGTGCATCGGTGGGAAATCGGCCCCCGGCATTCAAAACGCCATCCGCCAAAGAATGCAATGTCTCAATCAAGATATTTGATGGTACCGAGGTGTACCGAGAACTTGGAGCGGGTTTCAAGGTCTGGGGTACAAGATTCATCCGGCAGATATCGATTGCCGAATCTGCCTGCGGTTACTATTGGAGCGAGGACATCAAGGTGGATTTGATAGGCCACTACCTCGGTGGTACTGATGGAAAGTATTACAACATACGGGTCGACACATGGTGGAACGAATCGCCCAATCTCGTGCTCGTGATGAATGGTATGCTTAATGCATTTTATACAACCATCACATCTGCACAGGCGATGAAATTGTTCACCAGTCGAAAGATCCCCAAGCGTTCGTGGAACGAAATTTTTTTGTCCTTGGTGTCGATAGCTGAGGCAGTTGGCGGCAGTGAAACGCTTGTACTGACAATGTGGTCCATTATGCGTCGCCTGATTTGAAGAAATTTTGATGGCCAAGTACGACCATACACGAACGGATTTTCTTAGAGACGCTGAAGAGTTGACGCACTTTGCGCAAGCTCCGGAAGGCGAAACAAGAACTGTGAAGGCATACAATCCCTAGGCAGTCAACTTAGTCGAGGAGAAGAAAAAAGTGGTGAAATGCTGTGAGTGTGGAAAAGTAGGTCATATTAGAGCGAAGTGTTCAAACAAGCCCGACAAAAAAGTCGATTTCTCACTGGTTGTTTCAATTTTGCACCCAAATCTGTTGCAAACACTTGGATTCTCGATTACGGTGCTAGCATGCACTTGGTTAATCAGCGAAAGTATCTGTGTGATACCGAAACGGTTGACGGCACGTGTTTCCAATCTGATGGAAAACAGCTGGAAATTACGTTAAAAGGCTGGATTTTGATAAAAGTGAATGCTGTGGGGAAGCGTATGGAAGATTTTGGGGCCAACTGTTGCAAACATGGACGGTCCATCCAGATCAGAAGCGACGCAAGGTACAAGTACACGATGGCAAGCGACAGAAGGATGATATATCAGGTTGATTGGTCGATGGAGCATATCAGGATGGGTAGAGTTGATTTGTTGATATTGAGTAGTTGGGTAATTTTAGGATATAAGCAATAATAAAGTTCTCCTTTAGCGTCCGATCAGCTAGATAACTTCGCTCCTCCCTTCATTGCATACGCAACTCTACACGTCCCGGGCGGGATCACGTAGTGCACTTTTTGGTCCACCGGCAGACGTAGAGTTTCGAAGAACTCGCCTTCAACTCCGCTCGCTGCGTCAGCGGCTCCTCTGTGAAAAGGTTATTGGGAGGGTGATCGAGCCAAGTGTTCTCACCTCTTCTCCCCTTGGTTGACATCTTTCCCCTAGAAGTTCGGCTTCTCTAAGGGCCCCTTGGGAACTCTAGGTGGAATTTTTGTGAAATCCGTAGATCTGCACATAGAAAGTGCGGATCGACCCCCTTCCTCTTAAGTTTAGGCTAGGAATACAAAATATATTGGGTATTTCCTTAGCGATCTAGGCTTAAGAGGATCGACGATCAAGTGGTGAAGACTTCCGCCACGTGATCATATACCCCTTCGCTGATTTCTACTAGATCGACACCGTCGATCTGCGATCTGCGATCATCGTTCGTCGATCTGAGATCTACCGATACGCAAACTCGCCGATCTGCACAAGATAAACTAGATCGATGTGCGATTTTGCGATCATTGATCATCGATCTGCGATCTGCGGTCATCGATCTGAGATCTGCGATCTCGCCAAACTCTACTAGATCAACGAGATCGATCTGCGATCTCGCCAACTCGCCCTAGATCAACTGGGTCGATCTGCGATCTGAGATCATCGATCATCGCTCTGCGATCTGAGATCATCGATCATCGATCTGCGATCTGCGACCTTCGACCCCCATTTTATCCCCGGGATCTCGAATCTGCAATTTTCCACCAGATCGACACCCGTCGGTCTGATACGTATTCACTCGATCTGCATCGGAATTGCACTGATCTACGTCCTAGTCACCCGTAGAGCGACCCACGGCCAAACCGTCGGGTACACAAGGTGAGCAATACATAGTAGGCCTGTCACAGGTCAACCGGAGGACCCCCTCGTTAGTCGGTAGTCCGGGCGCTGTGAGAACGACTGTCCATGCCTCAAAATTTGGCCAGACGCTCCACCACAATTCCAATGGTAAACCAAAGCCGGTTCGAACTGATAACGTCTATTACGTGGAAAATCTCGCGAAAAACATCTTGTCGTATGGTCTTTTGGAGGAGAAAGGGTGTGAGATGGCCTATGTTAATGGCAACCGTATGTTATTGCATACATCCACCCGATCTCAGATTTTTGAAATCCAAAAGATCAACAAGGTCTTAACGGTCAATGTATCGGTGATTATCGATGATGAGACTCATTTACCGGCCGTTATGGCCATCGTGGAGGAAAATGGCACCGAATCGGCCCGAGAATCAGATGTCCAAAAAGTTTCGTTAATGCATTTCCATGCTCGACTTGGACATCTGAATTACGACGCCATAGAATGCTTGTCTAAGGATGCGTCGAGTGGGATTGAACTGACGGACCATAAAAAGATGAACTGTCTGACCGGTGCCCAGGGCAAGCAGACAAAAAATCCGAGGTCCGTCAAGGACATTGGTACCAATTCCCCGATTGATCAAATCGGTGGTGTCATATGTTCTGACCTAAAGGGCTCGATTACCCCTAAGGACCGCCTAGGCAACAGATACATGATCAACTTTGTTGATCATAAATCTAGCTATGTGCGTGTTTTTCTCGCCAAAAACAAAGATGTTGCGGCGAAAAAAATTGAACATTTCATGGCGTTTTTTGAACGGCAGTTTAGCTGCAAGGTTCACATATTACGTACCGATGGGGGGTATGAATATAAGAACCTGGATGGTTTCTGCATGAAGACTGGTGTTGAGCGACAAATAAGTGAAGCCAACAACCAGTCGAGCAATGGAAAGGCATAACGCATGCACCGCACGGTTATGAACATGGCAAGGTGCATGCTGTTCGCTAGTGGTTTGCCACTTACTTTTTGGGGCGATGCGGTTCAATATGATGCATATATATTGAACCGCAGCCCGAGTAATTCAAATTCTCGCCGTCGGTCACCTTTGGAGGTGCTCACAAGCAAGCAAACCAACCTTGGTGAGATCGTTGCTTTCGGTTCGATCTGCACTGTGTATAGAAATCCTAGAAAGGATTCACTAGCACATCGTGCCCATGTTGCTGTTGTGGCTGGCAAAAGCGAAGAGGTGAAGGGGTTCAAAGTTTACCTAAGAGTGAACGTAAGGTTGTTGTCACTCAACATATCAAAAACGTTGAAACTCTGATCCCGGAACAAAACCTCAAGCTTCAACAGACTATGGTAGAAGATAGCCAATCTTGGGGGGGGTGGAGACTACTGCTCTAAGAAGCAAGAAGTTGAAGGCACGCAAGAAGAAAAGTTGGCAACGCGAGTGCTGCGTTACGCGAAGTGTTTCTAAGTCCAAGCATGAAGATTCAGCTCATAATGATCAAGATACGACCGAAACTCCAAGTGCAGTTGAAGATGATGGGTCGGTACATTTCGTCAGTGAAATGGGCCCTAAAAATTTCAACGAAGCGATGAAGTCCCCCAACAAGGGAAAGTGGACGACTGAAGTTCAGGAGGAGATTAATTCTTTGAAACGTAACGAATTTTGGAGCGTCCTTGACAAGCCTCAAGATTGTCGACCTCTTCACACCAAGTGGGTATTCAAGACAAAACCGGACCAAGATGGCGAAATCGAACGGTTCAATCAAGACTCGTTGCATGTGGATACGAGCAAAGTTTTGGTATCGACTACACCTTAACGTTTGCCGCCGTTATCGACATGAACACGGTTAATTTGGTTTTGGCGTTGGCTACCAAGTGGAAGATGCCTACAAGGCACGGGGACATTCCGAACGCCTATTTCAAGGCAGAGGAAAACGAACATGACATCTTTCCGTTCATCCCCCAAGGCATGAAATTGAAGACAAGTGAGGACGTTCAAGTTTCTCAAGGAAACAAGGTTTTAAAGCTCAAGAAAACGCTTTACGGCCTTAAACAGGCAGGAGGATTATGGAATCGTCTGATTTATGGAAAATTGCTGGATTTGGATTTTTCGCAGTGCGTCAAGCACTTAAGTGGTGAAACACTTATAGTATACATCTATGTTGATGACATACTAGTAACCGGTACAAAGGAGGAGATCGTAGAGCAATTTTTTTTTCAAGATTTGAAGTGCCTCGAGATTAAAAACCTCGGTAAGGTATCGAAATTTCTCGGCATGCGAGTGACGTTCGACGACAACTCCGGATACAAGTTGAATCAAGAGGTCACAATTGATGATGCAGTCATTAAAGAGTTCAAGATGGAAGATGCCAACCTAGTACGCACTCCGATCGTCATGGATTTCGAGGACATATCGCTTCACCCAAGCGAGCCTCTCAAAAGTACTGGTTAACGACTATCAAGAATATCCAGTCTTTGGTCGGCAGCTTGCTCTGGATCGCCCGCTGCACCAGACCCGACATTGTGTACGCCGTTCATAAGGCTACTCGACGTACTCATTCCCCCACCACCGCAGATTGGCAGCTTGCCAAGAAGATTTTGCGTTACCTCAAGGGTAAGAAACATCTTAAGTTTTGTATGGGGCGCGGTGAGGTGGCGAGCAACGAGTTGGGCATCAAGGCGTACAGCGATGCAGATTACGGAGGTTCCAAGAGCGACAGAAAGTCAACATCAGGTGGACTCATCTTTGTCGATAGCGTTTTGGTTGCTTGGATTTGCAAGAAACAAGGATCCGTCTCATTATCGACCATGGAAGCGGAATTTTATGCGGCTTAAACAAATGTGGTCATGTTGTTGGGTTTTAAAGAACTCAATGAGGAATGCAAGTCAAGATGAAGCTGCCCATGCAACTTTGCATGGATAACAAGGCAGCGATCAAGATTTCCAGGACGACGAAACAAGCTCAAAAATGAAGCACGTCGACATTCGAGTCAAGTTTATTATCTCTAAGTTAGAGGTTGGACTTATCGAGGCTACCTACGTTTCGACTTAAGATATTCTCGCTGATAGACTTACAAAGGCTTTACCTGATTCAAGGTTCGAGGAGCTACGCGCCACGCTCATTCTTCAACATGTGTGATTTTTCGAAATACACATTGAGGAGGAGTGTTAAAAATAGTCTGTATACTTTAATTACTAAATTTACGTAGGACTATTTGTTTTAGTTAGAAATCTGTATTATTACTTTTTAGCTGCTAAAAATACGGTATCCGTACTCGATTCTGAGTACTGCCTATTTTTGCACTGATAAGTAATGTAGGTAACACAACATCTGTTGGAGGTATAGTATACCTTCAACTCTTTATGTATATGCATGTTAGGCTAGCTAATCACTTCTCAACACACATTCCATTGAACAAGTCCCTGGTTCAATCTACTTCGTAGGACGCATTACAATCTATCTAAGGGTGTCATTCTCGCAACCTAGCTGTAATTGGTTGCTCAGATATTGACTTGAGACGATTTGGTAATATTGCTGGTATTATTCGACATCTACGACACCCAGTTTCCTACACTACTGTGCTACGATGGATGGAAACACCTTTCAACAGGTTCGATATTGTGGCGAAGCGGACCCAAGAATTTTGGTCGTTTCCGGTCAGCAGCACACCAATCTGTCTATCGGTGATCGGATTGGTGGAAATCCAGGAGGCTTTTAAGCCTATTATGTTCAAGAGGTGTCGAGAACACGGATTTTGGTAAGTCGCATGAGATTGCGTGTACCTACATATTTTCATTTTTGTTCATATTGGGGACCATAGGGGATAGTTTTGGTTAGTGTCGAATATTTTCTTAGCCTTTAACACTCAACGGGAAGTCGTTGCGTCGCTTCGTACATCATTCGCCTCTGCACGCCTCAGAGTGTTTGGAAGCAGAGGGTCGAGAAATCCCCTCCAGCTTATTTTACCCGGCCGGGACGCGCTACAGGCGCACTTGGCCCGCCGGAAGTCCCTCGACGGGAGTACACATTGGTCGACTTTCCAAGCACAAGTTTCACACGTTTGGAACGTGTTATCAAGGTTATTGGATTATTTCGTGGAGATATCGTTCGTGGAGTGTATCACATTCTTTTTGGATCTCTATATTGGATTATTGGACTTTATTTCTCATATTGATTGGGCTCTACGATCGATTGACCGATCTGCCCTTTGAAGTACATTTACTTGGAGTATAACTGGTCTGTCCGTACCCAGGGTGAAGAGTTCCGCCCAGGGTACACTACCCAGCACGGTCTCCCACATTTAGAACACAAGTCAATTCCCAGCACCGATCCACCGAGTGTGTTACCAGTCCATTCCATCGGGTACACAAGGTGAGATGAAGAACAAATCGGACCAGGCGTCCTGTGTTGATGACCGGTCGTCTGCCATCAGCGGACGATCAGATCGGATCGTGGGCGAGAGTTCGCGGAGTATCCCCCCCCGTAAGTTGGACGGACGGGCACGATGGTGGTCAGGTTCTCGACACTACGGTGTTCGATTTTGAACTTGACTCCACCACAATGGTGCGCGTGCCCGGATCACTTGGTGATCGTGGATATCACCGCGATGATATCTCGCGAAGAATTTATTACAATGAATTAAATGTGGAATCGTTCTGGAGAGGACATAAGGAACGGCTATAGCCTTATGTTCTCGTTGTCGATAAAGATGGCGATGTCCGATCTGGCCGGGTGGAGGACCAGATCGGGATTAATAAGTTTTTTCCTCCCCATAAGGCTCCCACCGGAGCCGATAGGGACTATAGCAAGTCTTGCTATAGTTCCGGAAAGGATCAGGACTTTTGTCTTGATCGTATGCATTTAAATGAATGTTTTGATGAAAAAATAAACGATGAAAACGACTTGGAGGCTGATCGGAACGATCCGATCCATTTTCCCAAGGTCCTCAAGCAGAGGATCAGAATGCCGTCCGATGAAGACGACTTGGAAGAAAAGTCGCAGGTCGGGGATGGGGTTATCAAGGAAGAAGACCTGACCAGGATGTATTACATCCACGAGTTAAAGCGATTTTCTCGTGAAGACCAGGTCATGCGAATTATAGACCCCAGATCTCCGATCGCCTTCTCGGACCCACCACCGAGCCGATCCAGAGCGATCGGCCGTTACTATTGGTGAAGAACCTGCTGGCGAGGTTGGCTGAGGTCGGCATTAAAGTGCAGAACCTCTCCAACGTGCAGAAACTGTTCGAACTGGATACTTGGAGACTGCAGATGTCGATGTTGACCCTCCATGACCATTTGGTTCCGTTGTTGGGGGCGGTCCTCCGCCCAACTCCCACCGTTGCATTGAAGGCTGCTGAAGTCACGGCAGCATACGAGGATGTGTGCTCCGACGATAAGTCGTTGTATCAGTCTCCACCTGCCTCTAAGAGATCATCGGAGTTGTAGGTCGGTGTTGAGCGGATGACCATGGGGGCGGACCATACCCCCATGGGAGCATAAAAAGGACGTGCGGCAGCAAGGGGATGCATGCCAGTCGGGGCCCCAGGAGCCCCCACAGGCTTCAGTACCTCCAAAGGAGGATACCAACACGTTGCCCATGAACCAAGATAACGTCCAAGCCATGTTTGAAGCAATGATGGAGCGTTTCATGGGATACCGATGCCGATCGCCTCCGCGCCCGTATTCCCAGGACCAATATGCCCGGCAAAATGTCAATAGCCGGGATGTTGATATGGAATCGGTGGCATCAACGGACAAGGCTATCCGAGGTGGCAAACCAAGTGGCAGAGGAAGACGCAAGCCGCAGCCAGCCCGACCGCGCCGATTGAGCAAGAATAGCGATTGAGACATGGAGTCGATCGGCGATCCGGATGACGACTATGGGCAGACGGTGCAGGGGAGGGAAGAACGCGCAAGGCTAACCTAGCCTCCACGACCGCTTTTTATCTCGGATCTACTGCGATCCCACGCATTCGCATGGCTGCGACCACAGATCTCAAGGACTTTACCGGCAAGGACGCCGACGAGGAGCAAGCCAGGTCGTGGTTTGGTCGGTTCAAGTCTGATTTCTTACGGGATAAGACACCAAAAAAGGAACGGTGTCTGATCTTCCGGGATCTTCTAAAGGACCGTCTGCGAACTGGATCCAACAGTTGGGTCGGGATGTCCGATCTGACTGGGATCTGCTATGTTCAGAATTTGAGGGGCAGTACTGCAACTCTGGATTCTCTACCGCCCGCAAATATCACCATACTCAGAAGCGGGGCGATGAGACGCTGATCGAGTACTTACACCGTCTGAACGTGGCTGCAATTCGCGCCGGGATAGTGATCAAGGAAGGCAACCCGCCGACCGGTACCGCTATGGAGCACGTGGGTCACTACATCAGTACCCTGGACGACCAGAGCTGGCAGATCAGCTTACTCAGATGCGCCTAAGTGATGTGGGGGAAGTGGAGCAGACGCTGCTGACGCTGCAACACTCACGCAGCATGAGGGCGAAGGTCGCCGTTGGATCGGGTCGCTACAGATCGAAGACCCAGACAGACCCTGTGAAGAGGCCCTTAACAAGATCGTCCCGTGCTGTTAAGGCGATCGTGACTGAAGACAGCACTGGATCGGAAGAGGAAAGCAGCGGCCTGTCCAGTCGGGAGTCAGACGAATACCATTACCGCCACGTTTTCATCACGGAACCTGCCCCAAGAACCAGATCCACGCCTAACCAGGCAGATCGGAAGGGCAGGAGTGGGAACAAGTCCGACCCGGACCGACCTCGCAAGAAGTGTTCTCACTGCGGTTCGAGCAAGCATGACGGTGGGGACTACTGGAAGAAATTGATATGCAAGAAGTGCGAAAGACGCGGTCACCACACCGATCACTGCCTTTTCATGTGCAAGTCATGTGGAGAGATCCACGAGGCCGGCCAGTGCAAGATTGAAGAGTTTTTCAATCTGATGCGCAAGTGGTATGTGCCAGGTAAGCACGCGGGGATGCTTCCACCTGACGTGGAAAATATGTTAAACTAGAACGCTCGCCAGGTTGGAATCTGGATCGATCCGAGCGGTCTACGTTTGTCATCTATGCATATGTCGGCAAGGAGAATAAAACCGACAATACATGTTCTGTTCTCAATTGCGTCGATCGGGATCATCCCGTCTACAATCTCACGACCGATGAATATTCCCGATCGAAGGTGGTCATGCAGTTGGATCTTCTTCCTGGAGAGTCTCGCTGATACTGGAAGTATCATGCGCCCGACAAATGGTTTAAACAGGCGAAAGGCTGTGGTAAGATTAACAATCAGAGGGAGACGATGTTATTCGACTCTGGGGACGAAGTCTCGATTATCGACTCCGCCCTTGCTCGTAAGGTCGGATGTCGTATAGACGACACCCAGAGACAAGAATGCGTTGGAATTGGTGAAAACGCTTACATGACCGAAGGAAGGACGCGCGTGAAGATAACCCTATCGGGTTCGTTGGTCTACTTCTTCAGCGCTTGGGTTGGAAAGTTGGCCTGTCAGGATGCCCTGTTAGGCATGGATTTCATGGTGCCGGCGGGCACTCGGCTAGATCTGTCTCATGGAGTGCTTACACTCCTGGATGAGGTCCAGATCCAGTTAGCTGGTCGGCGGCCCCTATACGGATCGCACACCAATCTGGTCAGGTGGGACCAAGATGTCACCATCCCAGTTGGCCAATCCGCTGATACCCCGGTCGACAAAGGTTTTCGATCAAGGAAGTTATGGGTGACCAGGGGCTATCGGTGGGTGCCGACCTTTGTGAAGAGCGCCGGCCGATATGATTTTGTTCGAGTCACTACTATCGGTGACAATCCGCTTACGCTCGACAACGATGCTATTGTTGGCATGAGGCTGGCAGAAGGGAAGGTGCCAAGAAAGGCGGGGTTCTTCTCGATCGGATCGAGATGGTATGTTGAGTGGCAGAAATTGGCATACCAAGCAACCACCGATCTGATCAGCGATGATGGACCGGTGGAAGAAGATACCTCACCTATGGTGGAACAGCCCAGCTATGTGACCCCAAAGAGGATGTTAGTTTGAAGAAAGGCACCGCAGTCGCCGGACACGGTGGACCATCAAGCAGATGCGCCAAGGTTCGTCAACATGGTGGTGACACAAGAACAGGCGACAGCGGAGCCGGGAATAGAAAAAGGGAAACATGGCATTGCTGGGGCGGACCACCATGGCACGCCTAAGCAGATCGATGGCGTTGAAAGGCAGACCGCCGAACGGGAACAGCAGTGTTCAAATGATCAGGGCGGTTTGGGTGATATTGCCCCGGAAGACGATCAAGTTTGTATACATGAGGGCGGGGATTAGTACACTCAGGAGCTGGAAATCCAGATGGCTGTCCTCCCTGAAGTGTCTTCCGATCCGCCCGAAGTCACCTTGGACGATCTAAAAGTCGGTGATCGGGATGTCAACAGTCCCGACCAGATCGATCAGCTTAAGAGGATCATCTTGAAGAAGAAACATCTGCTGATCGGGAAAGACAATGCCTTACCCCCTTCTTCTCGCTGAGCGATCTGTGACATCGACGTGGGTAATGCCAAGCCGATCGCCCAACGATGCCGACGTGTGGCGCCACAGTACCGTTAAAAATTGTCTGATATTATTAAAGGACTGTTCGCTACCAAGATCATTAAGCCGTCGACCTCGCCGTGGGCCTCGCCGATCGTGATTGTGATCAAGCAGAACGGCGTTGACATTAGACTGTGCATCGACTATCGGCTGGTAAATCGGTTGACTAAACTCATGGTGTACCCGATTCCGCTGATTAATGATCTGTTGGAAGACCTCGACAAGACCTTGTGGTATTGTTCGCTAGATATGGCAAGTGGATTTTGGGTGGTCTCGATGACTGATCGAGCCCGTGAGATTTCCGCATTTGTGACACCGTTTGGTCTTTTCGAGTGGAATCGTATGCCGTTCGGTCTGAAGAACGCACCCCAGATCTATCAAAGGCTGATAGACAACGCATTGTACGGACACTTCAAGACCAGTACCGATCAGGACCCCACCAAAAACCATGATGTATTTACGGAGGGTGAACCCGATCGGGAAAGGAGACCGTCCGTTCTGGGGAGGCGATCGTACATCGACGACATACTGATCCATGCTTCGTCATGGAGCGATCTGTGCGAGAAGGTCGAACGGTTGTTGGAGACGTGCAATCGCTGGAACCCGTCGATCAGTGCTGTGAAGAGTTTTTGTGGCATGTCCAAGGTCGCCTATTTGGGTCATATGGTGTCAATCAGTGGGCTGGAGGCAAATCCTAAGGATCTGGAGTCACTGAGAAACCTCCCGTTTCCCAGATCACTGAAGGCAATGCAGTCCTTCCTAGGGAGCCTGAATTACTACAGCCGCTTCATTGAAGACTTCGCGATCTACGAGGCCGCGCTGTACGATCTCCGGGAAGTCGACTACCATATGTTGCGCGAAGGAGATCGGGCAACTTTACGAGAGGCTGCGACTCTGATCTGCCTGCAGATTGTCCGCAGGTGGAGGCAGATGACCACATGAAGCGTGCACAGGTTTCTTTCCGTATTCTGAAGGCCAAGATGGCGACGGCACCGATTCTCAGGCACTTCGATCCGTAAAAAATGCCGATCGTCATTGTGTATGCTATTAAGTGGGCCATTTCTGCTACCGGTTACTTTTACGAGCCGGACGTTGAAGCCGAACGAAGTCAACTATGGGGTCGTCGAAAAGGAAGTTCTGGTTTTACTACGGATTTTGGATGTATGCTATAATCTGCTGGTCGGCCGACCTGTAAAGGTTCTTTCGAGAAGGTCGACATTGGTCTGGCTATTATCGGCCAATGGGATGGACGGTCAGCTCGGCAGATGGTCAGCGATCTTGTCACAGCGGTCCCTCGAGGTCGTCAAGTGCACCAAGGGAGAGGAAGAGATATTGGGGACATTGTCTGCCAGTATAAACCATCGGTCTGAAGTGGATGATGGCGATTGACCCGAGGTAGCAACCTCGACAGTCCATCTCGATGCCTCCACCGATCGTCGATCGGGATGAGGAACTCCTGGTCTTGAGTTTCGACGGATCGGCTAGCGTGAAGAAGAAGTTCGGCTTCTATAGTGCCATACTGTGGAAGTTACCACAATGGTCTATAGTAGCAGCCGCCGCCGATTTCACGCCTGACATAACGGTCAATGAGGCGGAATATTGGGGGATCCTTATACGTCTTGATCTGCTGGCATCACAAAAGAAAGGTCGGATCATCATATGTGGTGACTACAACCTAGTGATAAGGCAGATCACCGTGGAGATCGACTGTAAGGCACCACGGCTGAAGCTGCTGAATGATCGGGTGATAAAGGCGCTGAAAGATTACCCCAACCACGATCTATTGCACGTGAAACGGGATTGGAACCGAAGCGCCGACCACCTCGCGACACAAGCCATGCGGGACCAGATCGGGGTGACGATCACCGAGGAGGCCGTTCTACTTGAACTTATGGACATAAACAGGCTCCCGGAGTTGATCAAGCCCAAGGACAGCCCCGATCAGGTACATGTGATGGCGGCGAATAGATCGCGAACTCAGAAGTCTCGCCGATCGTTCCCGAAGGAAAGTCTGAGTGAACGCGTTGTGCAACAGCTAACGGAGGAACGGATCCTCAAGGCGCAGGACGAAGAAGAGTGGATTGTAAACCTGAAAGCATATCTGCGCGGTGAATTGTCCAAGTTAACGAATGATCAAGCGAAAGAATGTACCAAGATCGCGGACAGTTACGATGTGGATGACAATGGATTGCTATATTACTGACGGGATGTTGACCAGACAGTGCCGATCGAGATCGACTGGCGAAACTGGTTATCCCTGAGTTGCTACAGCCGGATGTCCTTCATCACTACCATGTGAGTCTCGAAGGGGGACATCATGGCGTAGGCAGGACCTATCACAAGATCAGGGACCACTTTAATTGGAGAGGACTTTTTCGGAGCGTGCAGAAATATGTGGACCGTTGCACAGATTGCGATACCGGAAAGGTCAGAACGATAATCAAGGGCCGATCGCCCGGAAATATCGAGGCTACTTACCCTTTACAGGTTATAGCAATGGATCACATACCGTCGCTGCCCAGATCGACGCGCGGCAACACTGAGCTGATGATCTGGATCGACCTGTTCACTGGTCTGGTGATCGCAAAGGCTAGTGCATCCCGATCTGCGGAGCAGATCGCCCAGAGTTACGAGGAATGCGTATTCAGAAGGTTCGGAGCCAGCGAAGTTATCAGACACGACCGGGAACCCGGTTTTATGGACGAGGTGTTCCGATCGTTCAATAACATGCTAGGACAGAAGCAGAGCGCGACGACGGCTTATCGCCCGCAAGCGAACGGATCGGCTGAACGCATGGTGCAGAGAATCCCAAGGGCGATCAAGATGTATGTGGCCTATCTGACCAATGTGACTGGGACGAGTATGCAGAGAGACTGGTATTCGCACTCAACTCTTCAACCGATCGGGTCAGAGGAGAAACGCCTTTTTATCTGGCGTATGGATGGGACCCTCGATCGACACTTGAAGCGGCGATACCGATCGGCTGCACTCGTACCCGCGATCGCGATGACCGTCGTTGGCACATGCAGGTCCAGAAGCATTACCAGCATGCGAAAGAAGTCGTCAATGAAAAGTTGCGTCAGGCCACACAAGATCGGGCAGACCGGAATAACGATCAGGTCCGACCTCATGGTATTGAACCAGGGGTGAGGGTATGGTTATACCTCGATCGGGTCAAGGAAGGCTATGCAAAGAAGTTGGCTCATATGTGGCACGGTCCTTTCCGTGTAGCAGAGCTGATCGGTGAGCATGCTGCCCGTCTGATCACGATCGGCACGGATTACAAAGTTTTCAGATCGTGCACGTGTCCAAGCTGAAGCTGGTCAGAGAATTTCCCGATCGGCCTAAAATTCCCTGTCTGTTGGACGAAGCGGAGATGTTCGATTTTGATGAGTCTCTGCTGCCGGAGGACAGTTGCGAAAGGCCATTGGAAGAGGACGAATTCGAGGTGGAAAAGGTGCTAGACGTCCGATCGGTCAAGAAGGCCCGTTGCGGTCGCATCCACCGAGAATATCTGGTCCGCTGGAAGGATCATGACGAAGAAACTTGAATCGACGAACTCGATCTAAATTGTGTGGCACTGCTATGAGAGTTCGAGCGAGAACGAGTCAGTCGGAATCGCTTCGCAGTGATGCAGACCCATGAATACGAAGACCAAGACACTCAGTAGCACCGATCAGTATATCGATCGGTGTGAATATGTGCATGGTATGAATTATTGTGAATTTTGTGATGAACTGAGATGAACTGGAGTAGTGGAATGACGAACGTGGTGATGATTTTCGCAAAGTGGATGGAAACTGTGTGTGATAACGTGTTGGTGCAAGTTTGGAGAAAGTGATGAAATTTGATCAAGTGATCAGGTGATCGGGAATTTTGAAAGAAAGATCACATATATTATGGATTATCTCGTCATCTAACTGCCGCATCAAGGATCGCAATCACCCCACCGACGGCCGATTGTCAGCGCCGGATGGTCTCCGATCTGGTTCTGGTACTGATTGCGCCAGGGCTCCTTCCGATCGATCTGGGTCAAAGCGTCCTTCAGGTCTGTGACCGGCTCGTCACAATGAAGACCGGATACCAGGCGCCGTCGTCAGCTAGCACCCCGGCTTGCTCAACCCGACGCTTGGCCATATGGAGAACCACAGGATATAAGAAGATGTCAATATCGCATTCGCGGGCCAGCATCCCTCCCAGAACGAACTGGCATAGTGTCTGCCAGGCCTCGGCCCCTCGACCCCGGCGCCTCTTTCGATTTCTCTGGAACAAGATCAGGCCTTGATCATGTTGCGCTCGACCAGGAGGAAGCACTAGATAGTTGGTAGACTCCCAGATCGCTTGGCCGCAGGTCTCGTTGAAAGCCTTCACTCGACCTAAGAACGAATCGATCCACTCAGTCGACGCAAACATGGACCCCAGCTTGGGGCGGAATAACACCTTCCATGGCTCATCTGCGTACAGACGGGCGATTTGAGGTGATGTGACCAGGTCCTCCCGCCATGCAGAAGCGCCAGGAGCCTTGGGAGATGGAGGAAAAAGCCAGGAGTCCGGGAGCGATAGAGATCGGGCTAATATCTGCTGGTCAGGGCAGATTGGTACAAGCTACCGATCTGCCACGATGACCATGGCAAAGTGGCATCCAAAGTCAGCGATGGGAGAGTCCGATCTCCGGTCAACAACCCTTTCAATCGGGCGTGATTGCGCAGCCCAGATGTTCCGGGCTGGAACGAAGGTACCGATCCGGTCGACCGGCGCGTCGGTGCAGCACCATCACCCTGGGATCTGATCGGCTTATTAGCCCCCGATGCGGTCTTCACAGGAACGGAACCTCGGCGTAGCTCTGACCGGGACTTGGTTAACGCAGTGACCAAGAACTCGGAATCGCTCGATCCCCCCCCCGACTCCTCTCCGGAGGAGACCTCTATACACTTGGTGCGAGCGGCGCGGGGGCGCGAGGGCGCACGAGATTTGGTGGGGATAGACTCGTCATCTGCGACCGATCTTGGGTTTGGGAGATGCGCCAGCGTCTTGGCTTTCTTCTGGGGCACCGCTCGCTTCTCCTCGATTTCGGAGTCGCGTGCTATGCCCCGCGCCCTTGAGCTCTTCGACGCGCCCTTGCGCTTCTTGGAGGTTTTCGAAATTTCGGGTTGCTTACTTTTGGCCAATGAGTGGCGTCGGGTCCGATCCTGATGCAGATCGACCAGGACGACCGATGCAGACCGGTCAGCGCTAGAACATGCAGCCGGACGCCGGTGCAACAAGTCAGTCAACTGTTGATAGCACCGGTATACGGCCACCCAGCGACGATCTGATTCCTGGGTCCAGGCGTCCGATCGGGTCTGAAAGGACTCGACCTTCCCGATCTGCTCCCGGACCATGACCTTTAACTCGCTGATCTGCCTCTCCAGGTCACTGTGTTGGGTGCGGAGTAAGTTCCGATCGGACTGGTCCTCCAATCTCTGCCGGTTGACCACCGCGAATTGCTCCGAGAGGTGCGATCGGTAAGCCTCCAAGCGAGACAGATCGTTCCGTGCGATGATCAGCCCGTCCAAGATCGTCCGGAGCTGATCGCAATGATCATGCGACTGCCGATCAGCCGTGAATAGGGAGTCGAACGTTTTGGAGATGTCGGCGGGCAACCGATCTACATGCAAAGGAGGGTCAGACCAGACCCAAGATGGAAACAGACCGATCGGTCTACCTTGCGTTGCTTGTTGGACGATCTGGTACCAGAGACGTGCGTTTTCAGTGGTCACCTCCTGCAACTTCGTGGAGATGGGGATCAACGTATCCACCTCCTTTCGCAGTTGCAGGAGTGAATAATCCTTGATGGCTAACTGGGACTGGAGCTCCTTGACTGTTTTCCGGAGCTGATCGGCCTCGATCGGATGCCTTTCCGGTATGTCGGACCCTGAAGTGCTGAGAGGGCTGTCAGATCGGGCCGATCTGGTCGGCGTACCAATATGGGGCGATGAGGAGCGCAGGGCACCTGCAGAAAAGAAGGTCAAGAGAGGTCACAAGACGATCGGGTGTGCAAGGCAAGTACCTGGAGAAGGTGGACTCAGAGATCCGACCATTGGTAAAGTCCCCTTTTTTGAAGATCTGGATATGATGAGATCGGGCCGCTACCGTTGCTCGGCTGCGACACGACTCAGGGGAGGCTGTGGCGAAGCGGACCGAAACATTTTGGTCGTTTCCGGTCAGCAGCACACCGATCCGCCTATCGGCGATCGGATTGATGGAAATCCAGGAGGCTTTTAAGCCTATCATGTGCAAGAGGTGTCAAGAACACGGATTTTGGTAAGTTACATGAGATTGCGTGTACCTACATATTTTCATGTTCTTACATATTGGGGACCATAGGGGATAGTTTTGGTTAGTGTCGAATATTTTCTTAGCCTTTAACACTCAACGGGAAGTCGTTTTGTCGCTTCGTACATCATTCGCCTCTGCACGCCTCAGAGTGTTTGGAAGCAGAGGGTCGAGCAATCCCCTCCAGCTTATTTTACCCGGCCGGGACGCGCTACAGGCGCACTTGGCCCGCCGGAAGTCCCTCGACGGGAGTACACATTGGTCGACTTTCCAAGCGCAAGTTTCACACGTTTGGAACGTGTTATCAAGTTATTGGATTATTTTGTGGAGATATCGTTCGTGGAGTGTATCACATTCTTTTTGGATCTCTATATTGGATTATTGGACTTTATTTCTCATATTGATTGGGCTCTACGATCGATTGACCGATCTGCCCTTTGAAGTACATTTACTTGGAGTATAACTGGTCTGTCCGTTCCCAGGGTGAAGAGTTCCGCCCAGGGTACACTACCAAGCACGGTCTCCCACATTTAGACCACAAGTCAATTCCCAGCACCGATCCACCGAGTGTGTTACCAGTCCATTCCATCGAGTACACATGGTTAGATGAAGAACAAATGGGACCAGGCGTCCTGTGTTGATGACCGGTCGTCTGCCAGTAGCGGACGATCGGATCGGATCGTGGGCGAAGGTTCGCGGGGTACCCCCTCCCGTAAGTTGGACGGCCGGGCACGATGGTGGTCAGGTTCTCGACACTACGGTGTTCGATTTTGAGCTTGACTCCACCACAATATCTAGCATCTGCCTAAAAATGGGTAAAGCTTCATCTGAAATTATTCCAGACGGGTTCGCCACACGGTTCTTGTGGTGATAAGCTTTAAGCGAGTGGATATGACGAAGCTTTTTTTGATTTGAGGCAAGTTGAATCTCGAAAATGGACTCTTTCTGTGCTGCTTCAGTACCTCGTTCTTCGTAGGCAATTTTGTCGCAACATCGGGTCTCATCTCCCAGTCCATCGGGCAAGGAGGTTCTTCTTGCTGTGTTTTCTTTTCTTTTCTTCGTCATCTTCAATGTATATCTTCAGCGGTTATTTTTACGAGTGTCTCGTAAAGGACACGGTATAATGATCTGATATTTTTGGCACCAGCCGACCGTTCAAGATTAAGTATATTAAGGTACATACTATCCAGCAATATCTAAAAATGTTTAATGAAATATATTAAATCCAAAGCAACCACGCGTCTGATTTCGCGACAGTTTTTTTTTTGTGAAAACAAAAGTTCTCTTGGAGACTCAAACGCATTAATTGATCATAACGATATCTAGGTAAAATAGCTCGAACTACTACAAATAAAACAACAAGAAACGTACTGTGATACTAAACAAAAAAAAAAGATCCGGGTAAAAATTAATAAATTTAAGATTAAATGGAAAAGGTGATAACCAACCACCTAAAAATAAAATAGTAATTGAACTACTCATTATTAACATATTAGCATATTCTCCTAAAAAATAAAGCGAATCCCAATGCAGAATATTCAACATTATAGCCTGAAACCCTATTCACCCTCAGCTTAAGGCAAATCAAATGGATGTCGATTTGTCTCTGCTAGATCATATTAAAAAAATTAAAAAAAATCGGAAAAGAGGAAAACAATACCAAACAGTTTTTTAAACTAAAATTATAGAAATTAAATTTAAAGATTTACCACATATAATTACAGAAAGAATTGAAAATCCAATTGTTAATTCATAAGAAATCATGTGTGCAGTTGATCATTCGTGAAACCCGACGGCGATGATATTGTTTTTATGAACTTCTTATAAAACGAACTGTCCAAATTAAATAAAATTAATTTAGTTATAAATTGGGGCTCCAAAGATCAGTTCCTTTTTTCGAAAGTATTTTTTATTAAAATAGGTGTTCTTTCAATTTAATTTCCCATTTTTTGAGCATATTTTAATTCTTCACTTAAATAAGTGTAATTAAATTCACCTAGTGGATTAATTAACAAATTTTCTATTTGATAAGGTTAACAGGTATGTGTAAGTGTAACAGGACTGATCCTGTTACAGGCTTACATTGTGTTGTGCGAGGAAGCGCGCAATACGGGAGGGGTAGGATTAGTTGATGACAACTAATCCTATATTAAAAGCAAATATATATTTTTGCTTAGGCTTGAGAACGCAAAATTAAGAGTGTTTATTAAATGGGTGGTTAGCGGCTAACAGTATAGTAATTACCTAACTAATATAATAATATCAAGTATTAAACTAACTGTACTATTAGTTAACCTGCATGATTCGGTATTTATACCGAATCTACTTTTCCTTCGTAGATTATAATAACTTATAATCTATTATTTGAATTTCAGATAACGCGTCTGAAATTCAACTGTGATATTCTAACTTGAATATCAATTATGTAATGGCACCCCATTACATCACCCCACACTTAAGGTGGTTAGCCAATCATAGGTGGCACTTGTTGGTCGGAATTTTTCATTCACCAACTGATTGACCATCGACTCGATGGTCGAAGTACGCGGCGGCGCTCTAAAGAGCGCTGCTGAAAACATCGAGGAGCTTCTTCCTCCGTCTCAGCACTAGGTGCTGAGGTGTTGAGTGACAACAGTGACGCTACATTAGCAGCGTCAACTACGCAAAGGTCGAAAGACGTACCGTCTTCCACCACAGATGCTGCTAAGGCGGCATCTGGAAAGAAACAGGGAGATGTTGCTAATGCAACATCTCGCACGATGACAACCCCCGAATGGTGTGTTGCCAGGAAGGGTTCTTCCATGTTCGGAGACAGTTATGACTCCGAACAAAGTGATTGGGGCACAGCTGTCCCCGCGAAAGGATCTAGCGAGTCGAAACTCGCTAGGTGCTCATCGCCTAACAGCGATGATAACTCTTGTGTCGCTGTCATAGCTGACAGCGACAATGATCATCACAGATGGTTGCGTGAACGCAGAATCCCACCTGGACCAAGTACATCTCCACGTCGGGGTGGTTTAACCCCGGCGCGTGGTGTTGAAGCAGGCGGTGTTCCGCCTGCTAAAAGAGCTCGAACAGAAGCGGCGCCTGCCGCTTCTGAAGCGTATCATCGTACGGAACCACATGTTCCGTACAAAGTGGGGTTTTGGACCCCTGGATGGGCTATTGCCCACAACAGTGGCGGTCACCGTAAGCGGGACTGCCAATATGCGCTGTTCGATATCAACGTGCTGGATGACTGCGAAGATATCCAGTCACGTCGATTCGATCGAAGTACAGACGATAGGCTTCTGTACTTTATTGACCTCTTTTTCCAGGTTCGACATTGTTCTATCCGGAAAGGGTCAAGAAAGAACAGGGACGACAAGGACGCCCTGACTCAAATTCGGAGCGCTTTTGTTGACAACTACAACAAAAGCCCCGATGACTACGTGAACAAAGTTCACGTAATGCGCGAGCGCTATTTAAAGCACTCGCGAACAGGCAAAATGGAATACATACATTTTGCTTGCATCAAAGAAGGGTTGAACTGTAGTGTCCCTTCTCACCTCGTTTGCCCGCGATGTCCTCAGGGCGCTCCTCGTCTGTCAGAGGGGGAGTTGCGGGGGTACGGTGGTTTTTCCGTACCCGCCGAAATTCAGGGCTTAATCGATGCCCTAAATGCATCAACACCTAGTGTTGATGCTACTTCGCATTATGAGTTTGAGACTCCTTCTTAAACTCAGTTAAAAGGTCTGGGGAGTCGGACCTCAGAACCGCAATCGGCTCCCAAGAGTCGAACTCTTGGGGGTAACCCAGCCAGCGTACTAAGTACTCGGTACGCTGCCCCTTCTTCCAAGGAACCGAGCGCTTCGAGATCAAGCGCTCGAGAATGTATCGCTTATTCCCCTGATTATCGATCAGGGGCGACGGAGGTTGAGAATTCTCTCGTCGTTTTTGTTGCGGAGCATGGTTCTTTGCTCCTCAAACTCGAGGAGGGTTGTTCCTCCTTGAGCAGCGATATGTCTCACTCTGTGAAGACATATCGGTCTCTTCGCGAAAATGTCCGCGACATCCTCGTGGCGCACACTGCCCTTCAACAGAAGAATGATCTTCTGTACATCGAGCTTTCCCGCTGTAAGGAAGAGCTCGATTGGCACAAGGCTGATCTTGAGCAGTCGAAGGCGGAGGTAATGACTCTCCGCTCTGCTCATCAACGGCTGGAAGTCGATTACAAGTCTCTCTTGGGAGACTTGGAGAAGCACGGTATCTTCCGTGGTTCTGTGTCTCGTCGTAAGACGAAGACAAATGATACGGTTTGAGCCGCCCGACATAGAATGTTGGGTGGAGCCGCATTGCTGTGGGAATGTCTAAAGTATAGGCATTCCCCCGAATCTCTTGGACCTTAAAAGGTCCAATGTACTTAGGAAGCAACTTCCGTGTAGGGAAGTTGCTTATTGTATGTATAGGCAAATTAGTAGTACTTAATAATACCAATTCGCCTTTCCGAAAGGAGTTCTTGTTCTTCCTTCCTTGCTTGTCTGCATTTTGCTTCTGCTTATTAAAAGAATAGGCAAGTGCATCTTTTATATAGCGTATTACAGCTTGGCGCTGTAATACGAATTCATCTACTGCTTTATCAGCATTAGGTGCGTTTCCCTCATTGTCTGCAGCCATTGCTGCAGACACATATTCATCATATGCAGCTTCAGCTTCATTTGAAGCTGCTTCCGCTTCTACTGTACTTTCAGTAGTAGGGCCATCGTTTTGTTCACAAGTTGCAGTTGCAACTTGCGCATTGACTCGCTCAAAATTTGAGCGGGTCCCTCCCCCACTTAGATTTGGCGTACCGCCAAGTAAAGCTGGGGTTCGTGGATGCCTTAAGGCATTCACGTAGAACGGTGTATGCTTAGTTGAAGCATGCAACGAATTGTTAATCGTGAATTCAGTGAGTGGCAGCTAGTCACTCCACTGTTCAAAGGCATGTGCGTATGATCGCAACATGTCTCCGAGAACTCGGTTAACCCGTTCCGTCTGTGCATCCGTTTCCGGATGGTCCGCAGTTGACATCTTCAACTGGGTTCTAACAATGAGAACGTTTCTTGCCAGAAACGTCCTGTAAATCTCGGATCTCGATCCGAGACAATGTCTTCCGGCATTCCGTGCAAACGGAATACCGTATCAACGAATATCCGCGCTGTTTGAGCGGCGGTTACGTTCGCTGATACTGCAGTAATATGTACCATCTTACTGAAACGGTCTACAAAGACCACTATTCCAGTCTTCCGACTATTGTCGGGTGGAAGACCGAATACGAAGTCCATTGAAATGGACTTCCAACACTCTTTCGGAACCGGCAGAGATTGCAGCGGAGCCTGTGCAGACTGCGCAGGCTTAACGCGCTGGCAAATCTCGCAAGCGCGTACATATTTTCGTCCCCACTTGTACTGGTTTCGCCAGTAAAAGTCACGTGCGAGAGAAGCGTATGTCTTCTCTCGACCTTGATGCCCCGAAATCAGTGCATCATAATACTCAAACATAATTTGATGTTTGAGATCATCGTCGTTTGTAACGACGATGCGACTTTCATCTTTTTGGTCTGTGGTGTAAAGCATCAGACCATCGTGCAGTCGATATCGATGCACGCAAGCGCGGAGGAACTCTGGGATTTCGTCGCGCTTCTCACTTGATTGATTACTTAAGTAATCAATCAACAGACGTGTCTCCTCGTCTGTTTTGTACGCCTCGCGTACTTGTCATATAATTGACGACGACAAAGCAGTGCAACGGATCGCGTTTGCACTGGCACCTTCGGTTACGGACGGTTTCGTCTCGTAATCGGGCCTTCGTGATAGCGCATCCGCTATCACGTTCAACTTTCCGGGTTCGTATTCAACCGTAAAGTTGTATTCAGAAAAGAATGACAGCCATCGAGCCATTCTTTGAAAAATGTGGGGTGAATTCACGGCCGTGAGTAGCGACGCATGGTCCGTGTAAATAACAAACGGTCTATATCCCAAGAAATAGATCCGAAACTTGGCCAGTGCATACTTCATGGCAAGGAGTTCCTTGTCATGCACTGGATAGTTGCCCTCGGCTGGTCGCAACTGACGCGATTGATAGCAGATTACGCGATCACGATCATCGTGATCACGCTGCATCAAATCACAGCCGATAGCGAAATCGCTCGCGTCGCAAACGACGTGGAACGGACGCTCATTATCGGCTATATCCAAGACAGGCGCTTCAGTCAAGCTTTTCTTGACTGCATCAAAAGCATCTTGACATTAGGTATCCCAATGCCATTCGACATCTTTCTTAAGTAATTGAGAAAGAGGTCGTATCAACCTAGCATAGTTGCACGAATACTCGTGCAAATATGTTGCCAACCCAAGGAACTTTCGAAGTTCCTTAACGTTGTTTGGCGTAGCCCATTCCACGATCACCCTGATCTTTTCTGGATCATGACGCACCCCGTGCTTGCCCACAAAGCATCCAAGAACGGGTATCTCAGGTGCACCAAAGGTGCACTTCTTTAGATTTGCATAGAGCTTATGCTTACTCATAAGCTCTAATACTCGACGTAGATGTTCCCTATGGACATCTACATCGCTTTTATCGTGTTCACCCTTACTATGGATGAACAAGTCATCGAAATAACTCGGTGAGAATTCTCTCACCGGGCGTAATAGATGCGTTACGCATCTGTTAAACGTAGCAGGGGCATTTCGAAGCCCCTTCGGCATAACAAGCCACTCCCAAAGCATGCCGCTTGGGGTGCTTACCGCCGTGAGAGGATATCCTTCTCACGCATTAGGATTTGATAAAATCCATCTCTTAGATCGAGAGCACTAAAGATGGTGCTCCCGCACATGCCATCTATGATGACATCTTTTTGCGGTATCGGCGTCTGCGCCGGTACCGTCGCTGCGTTCAGCCTGTTGTAAGCGTGAACGATTCTCCACCCACCTGTGGACTTCTTCACACAAAAGGTGAGGGTAGAGTGCGGTGAGGTAGACTCCCGCACTTGGCCTGATTTACGACGATCTTCGAAAAACTCGTCGATCGCTTTTACCTGATCACGCGGCAACGGCCATTGCCGCGTAACACAATACTTCGTGCCTGGCACGAGGTCAATCTCATGACGAGTTCCCTTATCCTTAGGGAGCTCGCTAGGTACTTCTTCTGGGAATACATTAGCGTATTCCCGAAATACCTCATAAAATGGGGAGTTCGCTTTAAGCGACTCCCAGCTCTGCGCTTCAAAGCGCTGAACTTTGGTTTGATCATTGGGAACCTCGTTCCCAATGTTTTCCACTTGTAATGTGGATATTCGCTCACGAATATCCACTACATCATCTGTTGCAACGATGATACAGATCTGTTCGATCCGATCATCGTGCAAGTTCTTCATAAACTTCTTCCAGCTAAGCGCTGGAAGAGCCATCACCTCTGAACCTTCTTTCGGAGGGTGTTCCATCAACAGAGACTGGGTAGCTAATCTGGTCTCCGTTTGCGTCAAGACGTTGATAGTCTCGACGGAACTGTCCATGAAATCAGACGCACTCGTCTGATTGACTGCTACACGGTGATTACGATTCACCGTGTGCGAATACTCATCATCATGGTGGACACTACCTACCATGGAATTTTCTTGGCGATGAGATGTGCTCGTCTGATCGGCCGTCTTTTCTGCGACACGGTGGTCTTTATCACCCGTGTGCATGGCTAACGCAACGTGGTGGGCACTGGCCACCACGGAGTTGTGCTCACGATTGCACTCGATCGTGAAATCACTCTCATCAACACGGAATTCTTTCGTCGTGTTGGAACCTTCGGTCGCACAGTGGGTGTTTCCCACCGTGGATATCACTTCATTATCACGGTGGTCTTTATCACCCGTGGATATCTCTCCAACACGCAACGCCTCTTCCGTTGCGTGTAGTAGTCCCTCTGGACTCTCACCAGCGTAGGTACCTTCCGCTGATCGTGTCGGAACAGACCTGGTGGTGTCATCTCTATCCACCAGACTGTCCGACGCTGCGGTTGTATCTTCTAATACAGCCGGATTACACACATGGTGATCAGATCCTGTGGGTCCGCCGCAGTCGATCGAAGGTTTAAACTTGGACATCCATGGGATTCCAAGTATCACATCGAACTTGTCATCTAAATCGAGGACGATGAATTCATCCTCGAATGGCAGTTCATTCAACTCGAAGCGTGTTTTAATCACACGCTTTGGAATATTCACGGTTTCACCTGTTGCTAACCGGACTGACAACATACTTCGTGGGGTATCTACCTCCACGAAGCTCAACAGCGTTAGACTCTGAGTTCTAACGAAATTGTTTGACGCTCCTGTGTCAAACAAAGCTCGCATGGGGACATCGCTCCCGTGCGGCTTAACCTCCAGGGTGATAAGAGGCTTACCATCACCCTGGACCTTTTGACAGGACATAGTCCCGTCTGGGGCTATTACCCTCACATGCCCTATGTCGGCATGTGGGATAACATTCCCAGTAGGGCGCCCCGCCCCTACTGGCGATTCTCGTTTTTTGCACCAACAGGGTGATGTCCCTGTTGGTGTCGCCGTGCAGCGGACGGTTCCGTCCGCTGACGGCGTGGCACCGGACGCGGTGCCATACACTCATGGGCAAAATGCCCCATTTTCGCGCATCTATTGCAGCGAATGTTCTTCTTAAATTTCGGTTGCTTCGTGTTCGAAGCAACCGCAACCGATAGGTCCATCGGCTCTGGACCTTCACCGCCCATGCTCTGGCGCGGGTGGCTGTTTCTTGAGACGAAGTGTGAGCTTCGTCTGCCTGATTGCTGATTGTTGACATGCCGTTGCGGCATGTCAAAAGCGAAGGGCTGTTGAGCCCTTCGGCTGTACCCAGCATGCGATGAAGATGATCGCATGCTAAACTCTTCACGGATGCTCATATCCATGGCATCCCTTAGAGTATTTGGCGGGTGCCGGTAAAGACTCTGTTTGACGGGACCATCATTGAGTCCCTTCATGAAGCCAGTGACCTGCATAGCAGGGGGCACCGGCTTATACACAACATTTGACAGCAAATATTGCGTCTTCTGAGCGTAGCTTGAAGGTCAAGCTTACCTTGCCGGAGTTCCATGAACTCCTGCCGACTACTTAGCTCCATTTCTGGAGCTTCAAAGTTGAGCTTTAGCTCAGCTTTTAATTCCTGATAAGTAAGGAAAGCAGAGTCATCACTGGCTCTGCGACTCATCGCCCATTCCCTGGCTCTGCCGCCCAGACATGTTGTGACGAAGTACGCCTGTTGACGTTCGTCAACAATATTTTGCGCAGAGATGGCATCTTCCACCTCTGCGAACCATCTACGAAGGGGCTCTCCCCCTTCACCGGTAAAGGGCGGTACTCGCGCCTTTACCACTTCAACGCTATGCGTTTCAGGTGCCGTCCGCGCTGCCTCTTGCGCGGGCCGAGATGGTGTTTCGAGGTGGTTTCGCCTGAAGCGATGCACCACCTCCATCGCTTCCTCCGGGGTCTTATCCAGGAGGAAAGTAAGGATGTCGGTCCCCATGGACCGAACCATTTCTACAGTCGCGTCTTTATTACGCGACGTGAAGTGAGGGAAGTGTTCCTTCACCACTTCCAGCGTTCTCTTTAGCTCGGCAGGCGTCATGTCTCGCGACATGATGCCGAGCGGCTCTTAATCTTCGCTCCGCTAGTTAACTAGCGGAACGGAACTGTGGTCGTTAGGACGGACCACAAAGTGCTACCAGGTGTAACAGGACTGATCCTGTTACAGGCTTACATTGTGTTGTGCGAGGAAGCGCGCAATACGGGAGGGGTAGGATTAGTTGATGACAACTAATCCTATATTAAAAGCAAATAGAATATTCGCTTAAGCTTGAGAATGCAAAATTAAGAGTGTTTATTAAATGGGTGGTTAGCGGCTAACAGTATAGTAATTACCTAACTAATATAATAATATCAAGTATTAAACTAACTGTACTATTAGTTAACCTGCATGATTCGGTATTTATACCGAATCTACTTTTCCTTCGTAGATTATAATAACTTATAATCTATTATTTGAATTTCAGATAACGCGTCTGAAATTCAACTGTGATATTCTAACTTGAATATCAATTATGTAATGGCTCCCCATTATAGTAAGTCTTTAAGAGTAAAATACGATGAAAACTCCTTTACATATTGTTCCAGAATGGTATTTTTACGTTTTGTGCACTTCTAAGAACTATTTTTAATAAAATTGGTGGTGCTATAGATATTTATGGTTCATTACGTATTTGATTAACATTTCTCTTAACAAATTCATCAGAAATTAGAAGAACAGCTTTAAGACCTATTTTTAAAGTCTGTTATTGATAGGTAGTCAATGGTATTGGAGTTATAAATATTCTGATAATTTAGAATGTTTACATGAACCTTTAATTTGAGATAGTGAATTTTTTATCGTAATAAAATTAAAAAACAACAAATCTTTCTTTTATTTAATACTGATACATATTTTGTATGATAGATCCTTTAAAAGTTTTATATATGATTGTTTTAATTTAACGAACTAAATAAAACGTATAATGTTATTGTAGCACCTAAGTGGAATATGGTGTTTATTTGATAACTGAGGAACAAAAAGCCTTATAAATATAAATAGAATCAAATAACCCGGATTTTTTCATTTACAAACCCATTTTAATTTATCTAAATTAAATTAAAAATCATCTTAATTACGAAACATTATTAAACAAAATGTAATCTTCAAATATAATTAACTTCTTAATTGCTTCTTAAATCAGTTTAAAAGCAACTAACTTTCCTAATATTAATTATCTCTTACATTCACCTTATTTTATTTGGTAATTTTAAATAGCTAAATATAAATAGTTGTATATTTACTTTTGGGACCGACTAGGTGCACACACCCCATTTGCTACGTGCACCCCCCCCCTCCCTTTTATGTGAGGTGTGTGTAGGCTCTCCCTATATATGTAACTAAAATATGGGCGATGTTATTTCTACACCCCAAATTTACTATTTCCACACAAACACACCCTAAATCTGGGAAGTGATGGTGTGGAAATAACATAACATTTCCCTATCTTAAACGAGAATCATTTTTGATTCAAGAGTAAAAAAGGAAAACTATCTTGAACAGCATCGGTCGGGAGAGTAAAAAAGAAGCAGGTCGCAATGGTGCACCACACGCTGTAGACTACACAAGTTGTGCCCCCCCTAATTTGCTTCTTGGTTACGCTGTGAAAAAAAAACGCTGCTACTCCAAACGCACTCGCGTTTTGGTACCACACTAGCAACGACATTTTCATAATCGTGATTCCACTCTTCCAGATCTTGTTTATACTTCTTTCAACGCTTTTGACAGTGGAAGAACCACGTGTTCGTCGTTTCAATGCTCACCAAAGGAGTCCCCTCTTTACCCCAAATCTTCTCCATCTCAAAATCACATCCAATTTGCTTTGTACGTGTATACGTTGCAGCATACTTCGTTGCCGTTTGGAGTGATTTGAACTCGCGGGTCGTTGAAGGATCCGGACCACGAAGAAACGCTTCATGATGCGAATCTCGTGCAAACGTTGCACGTGGCAGTTCCCACGAAAATGGTTGATCGAGCTCGTGCATTGGACCCTCTAGCCAATCTATTCGTTTGGAAACAAGGGAAACGGGAGAGGCAACTCTCTCTCATCACTTTGGTCTATCTGGATCACAATATCCGATCGCTGCGACGTGAATGCTGAATTTTTTGCTCCACCAAGTCGATTTGGTTCCTCCGTCGCCAATGCTTTAATAAAAGCCATCAATGCGCTGCTACTGTTACTTCGCATAATCCACTTCCACACCAATGCTGACGAGCTCAATGTGCGCAATTTCCGTGTTGAGCTTGGTCATTTTATTCATGGCTTACTCCAGTGCCGCGTTCTTGCTCTCTGCAGCACCGAAACCATCAACGACATGTACGACGACATGAATCTGTTCGAATTCGTCATACCTGTCAAGCCATGAAGTAAACGATTCGCCCATATCATCCAACTTAAACGCGTTTTAACCAGCTGAATGATGACGGAAGGCACGTCTTTCGGTGTTTCCACCCGATTGAAGGTTTGAAAAAATAGATTTAGTAACGGTGCCTCCCCGGTATCCACCACCAATTTTCTCAGCTTATGGTAAAATACTTCAGAAGCCTTACGCACTTCATTATGTAAACGATGAGATATAATAAAAGATCAAGTCATTCTGCATCCGTTTCGCGCGTACCCAGACCTGCTAGCGCAGCTTCTGACACAAAACTATCGACCATCTTTTCAATGTTTCCAATTACGGACCAGGCAACTACCGTAAAATGCGAATACGTCGTGTCTGCCTTTTATTCCCTGTAAATCCCTTTGTTTACGACTCAGCATGGTTTCTCCACGCTTGGAAAATTGTGTCTTCATCCGGGTTCAAAATGTTCAGTACGTGTGGCTCTTGATTTTTTTTTCTCCATAAACCCAATCCTCTTCTTTCTTCTGTACACCGATAATCGTGCCATCGGTAGAGTACGAAGCGCTTGATTCATCTCTTGGTAGTTATTATATCTTCTTCCCAATCTCCCATTTCACCACTAAAGCTTGTGTAATGAATTTCGTGCGTCAACTGGGCAATGTAAAACTGAAACTTCTTCTCAGAAGGAACGATACGATTCGCTTCCTTGAGAGCACCCAACCTCGCACGATCAATGCCTTAAAGTGCATTCGAACCAGCATCACCGATGATTTTCGCGGTGTACTCGTGAGTTAAGAAGAGCGTGAACATGTGAACTTTGGAGGCAACGGCAGTAAGAACACTACCTAATCTTTTACACAGAACTCGTCATCGTTTTGTTTCTCGGGATCAAACTTGGCTGGCAGACAAATCGAATACACAAACACGAGAAGATAGTCAGACATCCCTTTCTCGATAGCGTGGTCAGCATCGGCATCGTGCACAGCGTAATGCGGAAAAGATACAGTCGTGGTGCTCGCTTTGCCAACGTCATTGCGGTGCATCACTTGACCCCTCGAAAGACCACGAGATTAATGCCACTATGCAAACTAGGTGGCTGTACCACCAACCTACCCCTTTTGTCTTCTTGCTCCTTATCCTGATGCTTTAAGAACGACCTCATTCAGTGTAGACCAGTACCTTGTACAATGAACACTGTAGCGGAACATTTTCATACCCTAAGCGATTGGAAATGGTTTTGATCAGCTTCTCCACGCTCTCCCCCCCCGGAGGCAGTGGCACGTCATGCGTTTCACCCTTATCCACTCTCAATGGCCATTCTTGCCGCTGACTGGACCCAATCGATCCTCTTCGTCGAAAACATATCCATTTGTCGGTGTCGCTGCATTGCAGCTGCCAACCCTGGCACGGTCAGAGCTGCCAGTGGTATCAAAACAATGTCCGTTTTGCTCCAATCCAAGAGTTTCAACAACAGCTCATTCTCGTTTTGAGCTGTTTACGCTCGTTGTTACGAGAAACAAGTCCCTAATTTAGGGTGTGTGGAATAACATTGCCCATATCTTAGATACATATATAGGGAGAGCCTACACACCCCTCACATAAAAGGGAGGGCGTGTGCACGTAGCAAATGGGGTGTGTGCACCTAGTCGGTCCCTTACTTTTTTGGAAATAACAAAAAAAATCGTATTTTTGTCTGTTTGATTTAATGCTTATTCCTCTTTTTAAAGAAAATCACACACATCTCTTATCCTAATAATTTCTTCTATCGATTTTCTAGAAATTATTTCATTTGATGTCAGTATTCTCACTATTTATTCCTCCAAATTAGTATTTCACGAATTCAATTAAGTAATTTAACATCAAATGGTTTATTAGCTGTGTTTCAAAATATAGTTGGTAATTTTATGGCATATTATGATTGTTACAGATACTCTATTAAATCGATTCTTTAAGACAAACTTAATATATTCTTTTTAATGTGCTTTATGATCAACTGCACAAATCCCTTTTTATGAACTAAGTATTGTAATGATAGATTAAAATAGTAGGATATTAATTAGTAACCTAGATGAAGTTAGTTGTTGGGAAACATGTGTCTGTTTCCCTACAACTAACTTCATTAAAATTACTAATTACTATCCAACTAATTTAATCTATCATCTATCTAATTAAATTAGGAAAGCGCTATTTGTTCCCTCATTTTGGCTATTTGCCCCCCAAAAATTATTTCAGCCAATCAATTTGCACTAAAGATAATGAGCTCAAACAACAACTGCCACACAGCAGCAACCACCGACACATGCCAACGTTGTCTTCATCATCCCACCGCCTCCAACGATATGTACAGCTTAACGACGGCATGCAAATGGACTTCAACGCCGTCTCCAGCGCAATATCTGCAGTCCGTGCTCAATGGCATCCCGCTGTTCAGGTCGGCATCCGGTGCCGATTCAGAGGGATACAGTAATAATGGCTTTATGAACACAATACACGAGCTTTTTCAGAGGGCGCAAAAACAACAACACGGGCCGCCGCCAACTAGAAAACCTTTTCTGGACAAGGTACCTGTGAAAGTTTGGACGCAAGAAATGGAGAAGACGGAAAACCAAAGGGGATGTGTCATTTGCTTGAATGACTATGATAAAGATGATACAATCATTTCTCTTCCGTGCGGCCACACCTTCCACAAGGGTTGTGGCCTAAGGTGGCTCCTGGAACACAACGTGTGCCCTACCTGCAGATATCAGCTGCCAATACAAACAGAAGTTTCCACATCTCAATCAGAGCAACCAACGACTGCTGGAACGATTGCTGGAATGGAGCCGGAGCAGGAGCCTTCTATGCCAGACACAACTTTAACCGTTACTGGTGTGCGCCGCCAGCGGCCGACGGAGACGTTTTGTCCGCGAGAATTTCGTCAGCGCGTGAACGAGCCGGCACCAGTAGATGACGTCATAGATTTGGACTTCATGCTAGAGCAAGAAGCTGACCGTTTTATGAAGGAAGAGATGGCGAATAGCGAGCTTGTTTCACATGATGATGGCATCGAAATTAACGATAGAGATATAGCAACGAGACATTAGGTAGCTGAATTGTCCAGGACAGATAGATTTGTACTGTACTGAACAGTAAAATAGTTGGCCCCACCCTCTCCGCTGTTGTTGTTTGAGCTCATTATCTTTAGTGTAAATTGGTGGGCTGAAATACTTTTTTGGGGGGTCAAATAGACAAAATGGGGGGGGGGGCAAATATCGCTTTCCTTAAATTAATGTGTAATTTAATTAGATAGATTAAAATAGTTGGATAGTAATTAGTAACTTTGATGAAGTTAGTTGTATGGAACTTATTTAATAATTTTGAATAATAACGAATTATTTGAGTTAAACAATTATCCAAAATTATTAAATAAATTAAAATCATTGTAAAGATTCCATCGAATTTTTATCTGAATTCTATTAGGATTTGTAACTTTTTATCATCTAATTTAATTAGACTTGTGGAATTTTGTTTAATATTTGAAAAATAATTCTAATAGATTATCGCATTACTTGAGTTCTAATCAAATAATGATCATAACCATCACCGTTTGTACCGATAGGGATGTCAAATTCTAAGTATTATTCCCATACGACTACCTTGTTACGACTTCATCAAAGTTACTAATTAATTTCTAACTATATTAATTTATCTAAATGAAATCACCAATTATTTTAATTAAATAATAAAATCGAATATTAGACTATTTAAGAACCTCCCCATTAAATTGGGATAGGTTTAACCCATGTAAAGCGCGTGTGTAGGACCGTTTTCATTACACTTGGATCCAACTCTACTCCGAACTTGAATTCTGTCCACTGCGGGACTTGAAACCTCGATCTTCTGGTCTCCTTTAACCACGGCACCACAGAATGATTAACTGTATCTAAATTATGACGATTTCAAGAAGTTCTATTCTGTGAATAGCTTCTACAATATAGCCATAAAGTCATGATTTACTACACAAATTTCACTGCAATGTCCATAAATCACAAACAGCTTTAATTAATTAATTTGAAATTACTTTCCCATAGTCAAATAATTTAATAAAACTTCAAAATTATATTATTTATATAACACAAATTTACAAATAAATTGAAAACACTAAACAAGGGCTTTATTATTTATCAGGTCGACAAAATGCAGTCGCTTGTCCAACACCATACTTGGACCTTGTCGACCTTCCAGCAGGCAAGAAGTTAATTGGAAGCAGGTTGTTATTCAAGGGCATCTCGTCACTCATGGCTCCACGCAGAAGTTTTGGCGTAGACTTCAACGAGACGTTTGCGCAAGTGACAAAACAGTCAACAGTTCCAACTGTACTCGCATTCGTTGGAGTAAAGACCTGGAGGTAGAATAAGTCGACGTCGACACCAGGTTCCTGTTCATGCCGATCGAAGACGAGCTGAACAGAAAAAAAGCATCCAGATGGATTTGAGGATATTGAACATCCAAACAAGGTGTGCTGTCTGTGAAAGAGTCTATACCGCACGAAGAAGGCGACATTGCAGAGGAACAAGCTCGATGAATTTTCTGCAGCAAGGACTTCGAGTGCTCTGATTCAGACCAATGTCTATACACACGCACAAACGGCGACGATTACTCAGCTGTCGTTGTGTATGTGGACGACATGATCATCGTTAGCTAGGACGAAGTCGGTGTACGCAAGATTGTCACGAAGCTTAAGACCAAGTTTATCATCAAGGAGCTCGGAGAGCCTCGGTTTATTTTACGTATCGAGGCTCGAGGTGACTCGTTATCGGAGTGCTAGTACAATCACTTTATCGCAACGCGGATACATCCAGCATATTGCTGAGCGTTTTCGCATGATTAATGCCAAGCCAGTGTACCTCCCAGCGGACGTGAACTATCATGTTACGCGTGTCAAAGAAGACGCCGCGCGCATCATGAACGTGCCCTACGGTGAGATTGTTGGGTGCCTGATGTATCTCGAGAAGTGCACTGGAACGGACGTAGCGGACGCTGTCAGCAACGCAGCCAAGTACTGCGAGAAGCACTGGTCGGCGGTGAAGCGCACCCTCAAGTTTTGGTGACAACGCGGGAGAGAGCATTGGTGTACGACGGCAAGTCACCCGGATACCTAGTCAGCATTGCAGATTCGAGTTGGCCTCGGACTAATATACTCAACCTCAACGACCGGATACGTTTTCTTACTGTTTGGCGCAGCGGTTTCTTGTCTCTCATAGAGGAATTTAACGGTCGCGGGATCGAGTACACAGGCGGAGTAAATGGGTCTGTACTCTGCTACCCAGGTGATGATGTGGCCACGGCGTCTGCTTAGAACCTCAAGATGCTTAACGACGATCCAACTATGATTATTCAAGACAACCAAGGTGCGATCTACACGGAAAGAATCCCGTGTTTAACTCGAGAACGAAGCATTTCGACACGAAGTATCACTTCCCGCGTGAACGGGTCGAACCGAACAAGCTCCGCGTAAAGTAAGTGCCCACTGCCGAGATAGTTGCGGACGCCGTCACGAAGAGTGTGGCGCGTCCCATGCTCGAGAAATTCAAGTTCGCGGTTGTCCTTAAGCACTGAAATCGTGTATCAATTAAGGGAGAGTGTTAAAGTGATTGAGTACGCGATCATTTGTATACGTTGCATGTTTTGCATTTATAAGTAGTAAAATGCAGGATGAGCCATGATGTCAGATTGTCTCAGTTGCTTGTTGCGGGGATGGGTACGCCCGCCGTGGTCAAGTTAATCATGGCTAATACTACGCCCTGGTGTTTGCGGTTCATCAGAACTTCTATGACACAGAAAGAATATATCTAGGGATACTTACATGATTTAGTTAGTCAAAGGCGAATTATCCGCATCGATAAACATAAGTACGGTAGATTAGGACAAAGGAATGACTGGATGAAAAGCCCTAAAAATAAAAACTCACTTTCGTTTTACCACAAAAGCGTAAGTACCATCGCCACCGGCCGGTGTGGAGCTAACTGCGTCAAGAAAGAGCGCATCCGGTGGGCGTTGCTAGAAACCAAGACGCTGGGATGGAAACGTAGCATCTCACCCCAGAGCCGGGTATACACGACCCCCAAATACAATCTGCTCGCAGACCTTCCCACCAGCCATCAGTGCGTTGGGGCACCGAGTAGCACGGATGTAGATGCGGAATGTCGTGGTCGTATCGCCAGTCGAGAGACAAACGTCGCGGAATGTTGCATAGATGGGCTGGGCCCCCAGTTCGGGGAAGGTCTCAACCATCACTTGTAGCCGGTGAGTACACGCAAGGTGCGGCTAGCGCACAGAGGAAGACTTCCCTTTAAGCGGCGCTCGCCGCTACTTAGCCGATACGCCCTTATAAAAGGGCTTAGTAAGAGAGAACTCTCTTACTCGGGGCCAAGATTCCACTTTGGTTTACTAGTTAGCACAAGCTAACGCCTTAACACAAGGCTTAATAAGGGGGTAGCTAAGGAAAGAACTCCCATTACGCTACTACACTCACTACGCGCGCGACTGGTCGAGGTCGAGCATCCTGTAGTCTTTGAGTGAAATGTAAACCGAATGTATATTTAATATGTAATTAGCCTAAATTAGTTAAACTAATGTAAACTATATGTAATACTAAGTAGAACTTACTAAATTCGTACCTAGCTAAAATGTAGTGTACACCACCTGTGTACAAACACGTTGCTGGCTGCCACGCCTCCACCAAGGGATCCTGCCCTGATTGGTTAAAAAAACCAATGGTCCAAAACCTTTCGGACCGGTCAATACTGACCCCAATCGTAGTGTACTCACGTACACCACATAATAAATGCAACCAGAATGTAACCCTGTTACATCTTCCCCCATCAAGAACTATTGCTTACGCAATAAATCAAATTTAGTTGGAGAACTCCAACTGCCAGAACCTCTGGCTAACCATGATCACCATTAGTGGTGCTGTGGAATCTCCTCGAGAAGAGGATGTAGACTATTCCGAGAGCTCGGAGGTGGATGCCCTTGGAGATATCTCCCCAAAAGCTGACCGCTACGACAACGCCGAACGGCGATGTATGCAGCCTAATCCGTTCCCCACACGTGGGGAAAATGCACTAACTAGTGCGCCACCCTTGCCAATGTCGGATGATACATCCGGATTGCCGAAGGCGATCATCACCAATGAGCTGGACGCAGCTCAAGAAACCCAGCTTTCCGCACAGGCACTAAGGGCTGCGTTACGCGCCCCCAAACGCCCGCCACGGGCGGCATATAATTTTCAAGGTCCTCGTGACCTTCCAAAGTGGGTAGGAGTATTGTAAGGAATGGTTTAGCATTCTATACCTCTGGCCCTGCGGCTGAACAGCCGTATCAATGCGAACACCGGGAGAAACTCCGGCAACAACTGCTCACGCAAAAGCAGTTCACTAGCGTCTCATACCAAGAGCGCCTCGACAGGAAGGCACAGGGTGACCCTGTTGAGAACCTCCGCGAGGTTCCTATCATTCTCTCTCCGGGAGAAAATGCCGAAGATGCAGAAAAGAAATTCCGCGCTTGGGTGGAAGGGGAGAAGATCCTCCCCAGCTTTAATGAACTGCGCAACGGCTATTCCCGTCGTGACGTTTGGGTGGAGAGGGAGTTGCGCATGGCATTCGCCAGAGCCAAAACGATGGAGCTATTACGTGCCCTTTATCTCACGCGCTACGCCAGCGCCCCTGCCCCTTCCCCCCCGCGGTTCCAGAGTACAGTGTGAGCGCCACATCTGCCTCCGGCAAACTCCCAAATACTGGGAGTGAAGGGGCTTCTCGTGCCCCTTTGGTCGTTGACCTGCAGCGGGATTCTCCCGCTCGAAAGCGTCAACGTCGTCGCGGCAATACTGCCGTAGGGGAGTCTCGGACTCTCACGAACTATGTGAGTGTGGATAACCCTTCCACTTCACCTGATACTGGGTTTGACCCCGATGATGGCGTCGCGCCATCAGACGCTCCACATGATAATGTGCAGTACCCTCCGCATCGAGCATTGGAGGAGGAGGTCGCGCAATTGCGACGTGAGATTCGCGAGCGCTGTGATCAACACAGCCATCGCATCCATGATGTCCACGAGAGACTCCGCGATGAGTGGGATGCCACTGAACGCTTCGAGAGGCTGCTTGCCTCTCTCGAGACGACCGTTGCGGAGCTTCGTGGTCGCATTTTAGCCTTGTCGGGCTGCCTCCGCCCTGCCGTGTCTTACGGATCTTATGGATATTCGCCTTACCAACCCCCTCCAAGAGGGGACCCGCCTCCGGGTCCTGGTATGCTTTAGCATACCCACATAGAAGGTTGGATGCGTACGCATTGCCTTCGGAATGTCCAAGGTATACGACAAGCCCTTTCGGGCTAGTACCTTAAAAGGCCTCATAAACCTGGGGCGCAGTTTATTCCGCAACATGTTGGAAACTGCATGTGTAGGAAGATTCTTATCGTTTAATAAAATACTTTCTACTACTTTGTAAACCTTGTCGTTACGCCTCCCCTTGCGGTCCGCCTGCTCCTTCAGCTTGTCTTGGCTTTCCGCCATGGCATCGCAGACGTGTCGTATGACACTAAGGCGCGTCGATAAGAACTTATCGATGTGCTTTCGCACAGATACAGGGCTGAAATAGAGGAATCGTCCCCCCTCAAGCCCTGGGCAACACACACGTGGCGTCAACGGAACCCTCGGATTCACTAATCCGTTCACGTAAAACGGGGTAATCCCCGTAGATGCATGGACCGAATTGTTGATAGCAAATTCGGCCATCGGAAGCATCTCACTCCAACTCTTTGGAGAATCAGGACATAAACTCCGGAGAATATCCTCAACAACGCGATTAACGCGTTCCGTTTGCCCGTCCGTCTGCGGATGATCCGCAGTGGACATGAGGAGCTTGGTGCCCAGCACATTAAACAACGCTCCCCAGAATTGTTCCGTAAAACGGGGATCCCGATCCGACACAACGGAACCGGGTAGACCATGCTGTTGAAAGACACGGTCTAGGAACACTTTCACTGTTCCTTGTCCATCAATGGACTCTGGCACCGCCTCCAGGTGAGCCATCTTGCTCAAACGGTCTACAAAGACCAATATGCCGGTGTTCCTGGCCTTATCTTTCGGAAAACCGAAGATAAAGTCCATAATAATGGATTTCCAACACTCCGTTGGAACCGACAAGCTCGCCAAAGGCGCAGCTAAACTTGCAGAGGGTTTAACCCTCTGACACGTCTCACAGATGCGTATATACGCACCGACCCACTTATACATGTTGGGCCACCACTACAAGCGCTTAAAGCGCTGTAGGTCTTATCACGACCTAAATGACCCCCGGTAGGGGCGTCATGTTCCTCAAAGAGGACTCTATACTTCAGTTCCTCATCATGACGAACTACCACCCGCGGAGTGTCCTCCGCGCTCGTGCTATAATATAGCAAACCGTCACAGTACCTGTAACGGTGTAAACGAGCTTTAGCTCGACTTGACAGGGTTGGATCAGACGAGCCAAGACCCTTTTCACCTAACGCGCTGATAAGCGCCGTACACTGTGGGTCTTACCCATACGCCTGGCGTATGAGATCCACCACAGATGAGGTGACGAATGTCGCGTGAGCGAGCTCGTAATCGGGACGACGCGACAACGCGTCTGCAAGCACGTTCTGCTTGCCTGGTTTATACTTAACATCAAAGTTGTACTCCGCAAAGAAGGATAGCCAACGGGCCATCCGTTGCGAGAGATGAGGCGAATTTGTCGCTGTCCGTAAGGACGCGTGGTCAGTATAAACCACGAACGGCTTTGAACCGAGTAGGTGAACCCTAAATTTGACAAGAGCATACTTCATTGCAAGTAGCTCCTTGTCATGAACGGGATACTTCCGTTCCGCAACTTTAAGCTGCCTCGACTCTAACGCAATCACGCGTTCCCTTCATGCATCTTCTGCTTGTAACAAAGCACATCCGATTGCAAAATCGGAGGCGTCGCAGACGACACTAAATGGTTTTCCACAGTCTGGTAGAGCAAGAACGGGAGCTTTTAACAAGCTCCCCTTAACCGCTTCGAAAACGGTTTGGTGTTTGGTTTCCCAAAACCAATCAACATCCTTCTTAGGAAGATCGGTTAATGGCTTCGCCATTTCAGCGTAGTTCTCGCTGTACTTGTGGAGATAGTTGGCTAATCCAAGCCACTTCCGTAAATCTCTAAGATTTACAGGCGAAGGCCACTCCACAATGGCTTTCACCTTCGCGGGATCCGCCCGTACTCCATCCTTATCGATGAAGCATCCGAGCACAGCTCGAAAGTGTATCAGATGCGTCTGAACAGCAGACGAGTCGCCTTCCGCACGACTATGAGCGAATAAATTGTCGATGTACGTCTGAGCGTACTTTCTATGAGGGCGGAAGAGTTGAGTCACCAAGCGATTAAAAGTCGCTGGGGCATTCGAAAGCCCCTGTGGCATAACTAGCCACTCCCACAGCATGCCACTAGGCGTGCTGACCGTTGTAAGCGGAATATCGGATGCTCGCATGAGCACCTGATAATACCCCGTCCACCAGATCTAAGGCACTGTACACCGTACAGCCCGCCATATTGTTCTGGAGGACATCCTTCCGAGGAATCGGAGTCTGCATGGGTACTGTAGCTGAATTCAGCTTGTTGTACGCATGCACAATGCGCCACTTTCCGTTCGGTTTACGAAAACAAAAAGTGGGAGAAGAAGGGGGATACTTACCCTCCCGTACCATCCCTTCCTCTTCTTTTCCCTTGAAGAATGCGTCGATAACGTCGCATTGCTCCTTGTGGAGAGGCCACTGCCTAGTACGCAGTATTTGGTTCCAGGAACCAAATCAATTTCATGTTGGACTCCCCGATCCGGTGGTAACCCCATCGGCGGGTTGTCACTAATGACATCTCCAAATTCCTTTAATAAGGAATGGTAAGGGTCCTCAGGATCCGCGAGGATCTTGAGGCCGCTTTGGGCATTTAATGCCTGTTTGGTTTTCACCAAAACTGATTCGTCCATCGTGGATGAGGAGTTCAACTCCTCTTCCGGACGCAACATGACGACCTCGTCGATTTCATCTGCTTTCAAAGCAGTCTCAAACTCGTTGAAGGACATCTCCTCCAACGACAACAGTTCGCCTACCCCAGGCAACCGTTCCAGGCTTACGCCTTCTTTGACAACACCTGTCACACTATTCAGCATCCTGTAGGACTGATGACTACTGGCCTCGGGACTCATCCCGAGACCCAGATGGGGGGAGTCAATTGCCCCATCTATTGGAAGCGCCACGCGCCTATCCACAGAGGTATCTACCTCTACCACCGGTGACTCTCCGGTCTCATCTGCAACGGCGTAGTAGGAATCATTTCCGACGTGCGAAAGAGACGAACATCGGGTCTCTTCGCTTGGAAGCGCCTCGCGCTTAACCACAGGGGTCTCTACCCTTACCACTGGAGTCGTCTCAGAGGAATCCACCTCTTCCAATGGCGACTCACCAGTCTCGCCTATAGCGGCGTGGTCGGAATCATTTCCGACGTGCAAAAGAAACGAACTACGGGTCTCTTTGCTTGGAAGCGCCTCGCGCTTAACCACATGGGGTCTCTACCCCTACCACTGGAGTCGCCTCAGAGGAATCCACCTCTGCCACTGGTAACTCACCGGTCTCACCGTTAACGGCGTGGGGATTAACCGTCGAATCCCTCTCGTTAAGGAACTCTTCCTTAACGTCATTGGGAATGATCATTTCAGAAATCCAAATCTCTGGCATCTCACGCCAGAATCACTTTTGCGATCGAGCAAAGGTGGGTTCATGACTCGCCAATGCTTCACCCGATCGCGGGTGCGTTGAGCCAATGGATTTAGACTTCCAGTATATCCATGGCTCGTGGCGTTCCAGCCACTGCATGCCCAGAATAAGGTCATACTTCGAGTCCCAATCCAGGACTAGGCAACATTCTAAGCCGTCGAAGTCTGCAAACTTCAGCTTAAGGTCAATCGAGACCTTGGGTAAAGAAACCTGTACGCCCGTCGCAAGACGGACCGTGACAACGTCACGAGAGCGTGCCTCTAGGGCCTCGGCATACAGCCGACTCTTCTCTACAGAAGCACGTCTGACATAATTGTCAGACGCTCCAGAGTCTATTAAGACTCTCCAAGGCTTATCAAAGCCTTTCACGTCCGCAAGGACTACCAGCAAACCTGGCTGATACACCAACTCGGTGCTAGAAAGCACCGTTTCCCTCGGGGTTTTGTGCTGTCGTCCCCTACCCTGGGGCGTAACAGCACTGAGGGATCCCCCAGTAGGGCGCCCCGCACCTACTGGGAGCCGTCGTTCCCGGCGGCTTGGGCAAGGGCTTTTTCCCAACCCTTGGCCCCTTAAAGCGAGTATCTTGCTGGGGATTTCTCGGACACCTGTTCCGCAGATGATCCGTGCTTCCACACAGGAAGCATCTCAGCGGACCTTGCCGCTGCAACATAGCTAAGAGCTCTGCCTCGAGGCTTTGCGAAAAAGAGTCAGAGTGACTCTTAGCGGAAGGTTTCTCGTCAGCTTCGACCTGATTCAGGTCCATGGGTTCAGGACCCACCTTAGAGGAACGGAAATTCCTCTCGGCGTTGAACGCCATCTTAAACGCCTCCTCCAGGGATTGGGGTCGGCATCGGAACAGTTCCGAACGTGCTGGACCTTCTTTCAGGCCTCCCATGAAGACGGGGATTGACACATCATCCGAATGCGCTTTCGCGTACACCCCTGCTAACAGGGTCTTCAGTTCTTGGACATATGTCTACAAGTCCCTAGTGCCCTGACGGCACCTCAAAAACGCCATCTGATTCTGGAAACCAGACCAGGCGTGGCGAACATGTCCATAAGCTTTTGCTTAAGGACTTCCCAGGTTGGGAACACGCTCGTGACCGAATCCGGACATGTAAACGCCCATGTACGGGCTTTGCCCGTAAGATGGGTCAATGCAAGTCCCACTTGCAAGTGATCAGTGATCACGTTTGCTGTTGCGAAGGCCGTTTCGACCTCTCGCAGCCATACATAAAGATTGTCACCCTTCTCCCCGGTGAACTACTTTATTTAAATGATAATGGGGGACGCACCCCCGTGGAACGACTTCCACCTAAACTCGCTTCATGGGCGATGAGGGCATTGACCCGTTCCTTTACGGCCTCAAGGTCCTGCTCCACTAGGTGATGCATGCCTTCATCACCCGTCAAGGGTAACAGCCTGTTAAAGGCTTCCTGCTGGACGAGGGTCAACCAATCCCAATCTTCCTGATTCATCCCTTGCAGAGGATGCCTTAGCCTACCAATACAGGTGTTGGATTGACTACAAGTGCTACCAGATGTAGCCGGGTGCGTACACGCACGGTGCGGCTAGTGCACAGAGGAAGACTTTCCTTTAAGCGGCGTTCGCCGCTACTTAGCCGATAAGCCCTTATAAAAGGGCTTAGTAGGAGAGAGCTCTCCTACTCGGGGCCAAGATTCCCAGTTTGGTTTACACTTAGCTTTCGCTAATGCCTTAACGTAAGGCTCCCTTACTAAGGGTGTAGCTAAGGGGAGGGCTCCCCGTACGCTACTACACTCACTACACGCGCGACCGGTCGAGGTCGTGCGTCTGTAGTCTTTGAGTGAAATGTAAACCGAATGTATATTTAATATGTAATTAGCCTAAATTAATTTAAACTAATGTAAACTATATGTAATACTAAGTAGAACTTACTAAATTCGTACCTAGCTAAAATGTAGTGTACACCACCTGTGTACCAACACGTGGCTGGCTGCCACGCCTCCACCAAGGTCTCCTTCCCTGATTGGTTTAAATAACCAATGGTACAAAACCTTTCGGACCGGTCAATACTGACCCCAATCGTAGTATACTCACGTACACCACATACTAAATGTAACCAGAATGTAACCCTGTTACATCACTGGTCGTCGAAGTCGCTGTCGACGCTGAACACGTCGAGGTAATAGCGATTAGCGAGAATGTCAAAATCGGAGAACGGGTATTTATGCCAAGGATCTTTATCTCTTAACGCGCCAATGCTTCGCAGTCCGCGCAGGTCTTCACCTTTACACGGTGTTCTCCCCAACGGCCTTTCGAGACCTGCCCGAGCTGGACGGCTTGGATCTGCTTTTGGAAGACGTGGTTGCCGTTGCCTTCAAAAAGGAGTTTGGATCTTGTTGATGTTCGTTCGCTCGAAGGCGCGACCGGTGTCGATCGTCATGACATACTTGACACTAGGAAGTTAGTAGGGACGGGCATGGGCAATTGAGGCAGAAACCACCTCCTTCCTCCCACCGGAGTCGTAGAGCGCCTTTGTGGTGAAGCATATTATAAATTTTTGCGGCACCATAGTTGGTACAGTAGTCAGTATTATAGTTGGTACAATAGGCGATATATTAGTCGGTACGATAGTTGGTACAATAGCCGGTACGAATGTTGACACAACAGTCAGTACAACAGTCGGCACAACTGCGGCGAACATGGACGGGGAATGGACGGGACATCTGGGACGATGCGAAAACTGATACAGTTACCTAACGGGTACCTAACGGGTACCTAACGGTTAGCGACGGACGACGGATAAATCAGGTCGACTGGTCGACGAGGCGTATAGGGATGGGTAGTTCTTATTGGCTGATATTAGGTTTTTGGTAGTTTTAGGATATAAGTGATAATAATGTTCTCCTTTTGCGTCCGATCGATTAGATCACCGAGGGGGAGGCGTGATCTCCTCGCGACTCCCTATCTTTTGCATACGCACCCCTTACGTCCCGGGCGGGAGCACGTAGTGCACTTTTTGGCCCACCGGCAGACGTAAGGGTTTTCAGAACTCACCCTCAACTCCACCCGCTGTGTCAGCGGTTATTTCGTAAAGGTGAGATCAGCCCGTAGCTGATCCCCCCCCCCCCCCCTCGTTGGTCTAGACTAAGAATACATTTCGATAGGGTATTCTGTTAGCCGATTAAGACTTTAGAGGCTCCGTGATCGGGTGGTGAAGATTTCCGCTGCCCGATCAAGTACCCCTCCACTGATCACCACAAGATCATCGATCTGCAACTGCTCTCTGTGATCAACAACTCGCAGATCGCGCTAACTTGTACCTAAGCGACTTTAAGCACTTGATCAAGTCTGATCACAGCTGATCAACGTCTTCCAGCACTTGATCAAGCCTGATCAAGCCTGATCACAGCTGATCAACGACTTTTGGTGCCTGCACAAGCCTGATCACTGCTGATCTATACTGATCACACCTGATTCGAGCTTGATTGTACCTGATCACGCCTGATCGGCACCTAGGTCAACTTGTTACAAGTTCCCCAATCTTGCATCAAGAATTGCCGTGTCTATATCCCCGCCACCCGGAGAGCGACCCACGCCTAAGCCGTCGGGTACACAAGGTGAGCAGAAACACAAGCAGTCAAGGACAACCGGAGGACCCCCTTCGTTAGTCGGCAGTATGGGCGCCGTGGTACCGCCTGATCAAGCATCAAGAACTTTGATCAGCCGATCCACCACACCTTGATTGCGTCAATGTCGGCAGCTCAAGGGAGCAGCAACCTTAGTTGCACGAAGACCGGAACAGGCGCGGTGTCGCGTCGGATCTCAGTATCGCGCTGGTGAAGCGCGGAGTAATATTAAGGTCGCACTCGCGCCAGAGTCTACAGAACGATCAACATCGCTTGCCTCAGGGGTGTGTGTGCTGGAACTGATGGTAGTAGCGCTGCCATTTAGTTTTGATTCCCCTCGTCGACGTTCATCGGTGAGAACGTGTCACGTAGAAGAACGGACATGCCGGCACCGGCGTCGACAGTGCGCACCGCGATGTCTTCATCGACCACATCGTCGATTAAACGACTTGGTATCACAAGAGACGGGGCACTGGATGGGTCCTGTGATGAAACGGTTGTTTCGATGATAACTGGGACGACAGAAACGGGACAGGTCAGCTGCTCGGAATGGGTTGGTACCACATTACCCAGCGCCTCAGTGGCTGAGAGAGTCAGTTCAGTAGACACAAATGGATTTATTGTGGAGCGGATTGTATGATAATTGAAGGCTGGTTACTTCAGGCTTTTCCTTGTGCACTTGTGCTCCACGAGGTAAATGTAGAAGTGCAATCCTTGCCAGCCAGTTGAAAGTGTCTTTATTACTAGAATAAGACGAGGCTACTTCTCAATCTACCTAGCTAAATACTATAATAATAATATAAACAAGCGGTGAATTTTGTGCAGTATTTGTGGCCGGCACATTAGCACAACTGGTAAGTAGCTTGATTTTCATGCTGTTGCTCCCGGGTTCGATCCCCGCTGTTGCAATTAAAATTAAATTCCAAATTGTGATAATTTCCCGGATAGTGAAATCGGACAAAATTCAGTTCATTTCGAAATTGGACACGTGGCGCTCAGGTGGAGTCGAACTTAACATGGTGGGTAATGTAGTTGATCCAGGTATAGTGAGAGTCTAAAAAATGATGTGTGTAGGAATCTGCAATACAACTGAAGGCGCAATACTACTGGAATGCGCAATACAACTCGACCCGAGACCTGAAAGCGTGAGTTCGGAACCAGCGCTCAAAAGAAAATGACTATTAAAGCAGAAAAGGCCGATGGACTGTCGGATATGATCGAACACTAGCCTTGTTCTTGAATACGGTAGTCTAAGCCGCAATCGTCACCACCAGTGGAGGAGAGGGACTGTCGGGAGCGGGCGAGGGCAGGGCCCGCTGCGTTGTTGACAAAAAGGTCGGTGTCGCAAGCTGGTGGCGACGGTAAAGCTGGGCGAGGGTTGGCAGTCGCTGTGTACCTGCAGAAGAGGAATTCCGACGTGGAGCGTACCTATCAGCAAAGAGGATGCTGGATAAGTTGTCACAAGCGCTGCTGGGACTACGAATCAGTGATAACGGGGCAGAAGACGAGATCCCCGCGGACGTCGAGATGGATACTTTCAGCGCAGGAACTGCAGTGCCGGAGATTGAAGGTTCGGGGATCCCGGAGCCCGTGCGCCTGGATGGATGTGATGATCGTCCCGGGACGGCTCATACGCTGGACAGAAATGCGGCGTTATCGCGGGAGAATATTCGACGTGGACCACATACCGCTAGGAAGAGGGAACACGAGATGACGGACGGGGAGGTCGAAGAAGCGGTGACACATACAGCATCTGCGAGGTGAAGGAGATGGTGGGACGCCGAATGGAAAAAGTAGGCAGAAAGACAAGGTACTCGTACTGGGTCGAGTGGATGGACGGATCTCAGAGTCTGGTACCCCTGGATGATTTTTTCGGAGCGTCGGACTGGGTGGAGTTGATTGATGCTTGGTATGGGCAGCGGGCCAACTGCACTGAGAAGAAGCGAAGGGCTTTGTCGCTGCGTCGGTTCCTGGCTACGAAGCGCACGTACTTGATGTTGGGGAAGAGTATATTATTTGACTGCGTGTTTACAGCAGTACAGGGGGTTGTGCAGTTGTAGAGAAGATCAAATTGTCATTATTTATTTAGGTGTTCGTGACCCCATCGGTCATAGTCGCGTGGAAGGTGACTCGTCTGATGTTCAGACGCACCTAATACACCTTCTAACGGTGCTCGAATGTACGCGAGAGCATAAACTATATGCAAACGCATCCAAATGTATTTTTGGTGCTGAGGAAATTCCTTTCCTCGGATGCTTCATCGGTAAGGATGGAGTGCGGGCAGATCCCGCGAAGGTAAAAGCCATTGTGGAGTGTCCTGGTAATAGGTATGTGGCCTTGGAGGACGCATATATGGAGACGGTGGCATACGATCGTGTCAAGCAACGTCGTCTGACAAAACAGGATGTGTTCGAGTATTTCGAATGTTTGATGAGCAAGAAGGGGGGCTGGAAAGTTGACATCCGGAAGAACCAATACGAGGGAGAGTTTACAGGGTACCTCGGCGTGGCCAACTGCGTGACGGAACCGGGTGTGTGTGTCGTCGCTGCGGTCGACAAGAAGCGGCATGTTAATGGTTTGGCGATGGAGGTGACGGGTGAGGAGATTTAGATTATGTCACGTACGAAGCCACCATGAAGATAGGATTGGCTGACGTCGACTTCCAAGAGATCATGTTTGTCCGCAAGGTGGTGAACTCGTCGCATCCACGCGCAGCACCAGTTCCTGAAACGGATATTGGTCGCCAGTTGTCTACAGGCCCCAGAATGGCGCGGTGAGTCGGAGGCGTGCGTGCCGAAGAAGCCCAGGATCGTGTAAGCGGTGTTTGTGCGGAAAGATCTCCCGTCCTCTGCATTAGACGGAGGTGAAGACGACGGTGTGGTCCGTAAAGCGAGGTCTAGCATAACAGTAGCTGGTCACGGTACCCATTAATAGTGCTGGTAATACAGAGCCAGCCTTTTATTCCGGTCGGTTGTTTAGTTGAGGAAGACAGAGCGGGAGTCGAGGCGCCTACTCGACGCAAGAGAGCCTGTATTCCAGGAGAATGTGTTCGATGAGGTTACGGCTGTTTTCCGTGATCTCAGTGGTATTGACAGGCAAAACACTGACTCCACCCTTCGAGGCCAGGTCAATCTGGTCTACCTAAGCACTCTATGTGCAGCGGGCAACTCGCACACCATCTACCATCTTCGACTGCAGAATAGCTTCGTCAGCTGGTAATAACAGCTCACAGTCTCGGAGGTACTCGAGGTCGTTGAGTAAAGACCTTGCCACTGGAGATGCTTCCAAACTTCAAAGCAATGGGTGCCCATCTCGGACCGCAGCAAGCTCAGCATCATGTTGGGATGCAGTAGACGGTAGTTTAGAGCTGGGATCCATGCAATTGGGTTGCCTGTGAGACGTTGGATCCAGATTTCCTCCATGAAGACATGAGGTGCCGTGCACATGAGCATCACTTCGAATAATGCTAGTGCACGCGTCGCGCGTAACATCGGTTTCGCGTTAGGATCTTTCCCCCAGCCTGCCACCGTGCGGAATATTTCTTCGCGAGTCTTCGGAAGCTTGGTGCCAAAGTATTTCGCCCATTTTTGGGCGGATGGCGTACTTGTCGACGGGTCGGAAGCACTCAACACGCGTTTTAATAGGTGTAGTTGAGCGACTTCCGGAACACTTTCCTTAGTCTCGCTCATCTCGGCCAGCAATGCAGCGTTGAAAGCGAGCGGTACCTTCGACGACGCCATGAATCACAGCGTGTACAGATTGTTAGTGTTCCGCATCGTGTAGCGGAGTCCGGCGACGCGAACGTTGGCATCAGCGAGTTGCGTCGGATTTAGTTGGAGGTTCACCGTCTTCTCCGTATCCTGGAGCTCGGCAACTGCCTCTTGGATGGGGACCGCTGTATTCGTTTCGCTTCACGGAAGTGTGGTCCTAAAACGGAAGTTACTTGACTCAGTACTCGTACGAACAGTTTGAGGGACCGTGACCTAGCGGGGTACGATCTGGAAACCGCACAGGGGTGCTGTCGCTGACCACCGCACGTCGGCAGTCGAAGTCGAACTCCACTTGTTCGAGAACAGCAAAGTAGTTGCTCGTCGCAATACCGTCGACTGACTTGGTCTTGCTATTTTGGAGCGTGTTTACAAAATCATCAGCATTGCGAGTGCGTTTGACTTTCGACTTCTTCACACGGCCCGTCGAGTTATTTGCTTCACCCGTATGCCCTTCGGTCAACCTTGGCATATGGGTGCTAGAGCACGACTTATCGGAAGAAGGTTCGTAGACATCAAAGCACCCTCCTGTGTCTTCTCTTTCGGACTTTGGGGCGGCGTCAACACTGAACCCGCGTTTGTGCTCACGGAGAGGACACTGACAGCGTCGTCGTTGGTTCCCCGCTTACTTGGTGTTGACGAGCCTTGCTTGACGACGTCGGCGTACGACTTCCGTCCTCCTCCCTAATTTTTATAGCGTTGTCGCTCCCTCTCCAGCCGGTGAATATCGAGCTGCCTCTAGGGATAGGGAATGCGGTGAGCGTTGGCCGAATCCGAGGAGCTTGCACGGAAACGTAGCATATCGCCCTAGAGCTGGGTAGACACGACCCCCAAATACTATCTGCTCGCAGACCTTCCCGCCTACCATCAGCGCGTCAAGACGCCGGCTTGCGCGGAAATAAATGCGGAACGTCACGATCGTAAGGCCGGCCGAGAGACAGACGTCGCGGAACGTAGCATATATGGGCTGGGCCCCGAGTTCGTGGAAGGTCACCACCATCACTTGTTCATCAAGTCACTGTCGACGATGGACGCGTCGAGATAATACCGATCCGCGAGAATGTCGAAATCCGAGAACCGGTACTTTCCGCCTAGGATCTTGACTTCTTGACGCGCCAGCGCTTCGCAGGCCTGCGAGTTTTCACCTTCACACGGAGTTCCCCACCACTTCTTTCGAGATCTGCCCGATCTGGACGGCTTGATCTGCTCTTCAACGACTTGGTTGCCGTTGTCCTTTAGAAATAATTTTGCGATCTTCGTGATGTTTGTGCGGTCGAAAGGACGGCGGCTATCAGTCGTCATCACGTATTTGGCGCGAGGAAGGTCATACGGGCGGGCAGGGCAATCGAGGCGACTATTGTTTCCTTGCTCTCACCAGATTCGTAGAGCGCTTCAATGGCGTCAATATCAACATCCCGAGGGAGCGGCAACGTAAGTTGCGCGAAGACCGGAAAAGGCGCTTTGTGGCGAAGCGACCCAAGAATTTTGGTCGTTTCCGGTCAGCAGCATACCGATCGGCATATCGGCGATCGGATTGGTGGAAATCCAGGAGGCTTTTAAGCCGGGCATGTGCAAGGGGTGTCAAGAACACGGATTTGGGTAAGTCACATGAGATTGCGTGTACTACATATTTTCATGTTTGGTACATATTGGGGACTATAGGGGGTGGGTAGGTAGTTTAGTTTTTGGTTTTGCCTGTTGGGAAGTTTTTGGTTTTGGGTTCGTCTAAGAAGAGCGTTTTTGGCTTTACGACTTAATTGTTGGACCTATAACTCAACCGGGGTTCGTTTCGCTTTGCACATCAGTCGCCTCTGCACTCCGCAGAGTGTTTTGGGAGCGGAGGGTCGAATAATCCCCTCCATCCCATTATACCCGGCCGGGACGCGTCACAGACGCACTTGGCCCGCCGGAAGTCCCTCGATGGGAGTGCACTTTGGTCGACCTTTCAAGTTTAAGTTGCGCACGTTTGGAACGTGCTATTACGTCTTTTGGATTATTACGTGGAGATATCGTTCGTGGAGTATATCACGTTCTAATTTGGATCTCTCTACTGGACTATTGGATTATTGGAGTTTTGTTCTCGTATTGGTTGGGTTCTACGATCGTTTGAGCGATCTGCCGTCTGGAGCATACTAAATTCGAATATAACTGGTCTGCCCGTACCCAGGGTGAAGCGTTCCGCCCGGGGTACACTACCCAACACGGTCTCCCACATTTAGACCACAAGTCGATTCCCAGCACCGATCCACCGAGTGTGTTACCAGCCCATTCCATCGGGTACACAAGTTGAGATGACAAACAAATCGGACAGGCGTCCTGGGTTGATGATCGGTCGTCTGCCAACAGCGGACGATCCGATCGGATCGAAGGCGAAGGTTCGCGGGGTACCCCCCCCGTAAGTTGGAAGGCCGGGCACGATGGTGGTCAGGTTCTCGACACTACGGTGTTCGATTTTGAAGTTGACTCCGCCACAATGGTGCGCGTGCCCGGATCACTTGGTGATCGAGGATATCACGGCAGCGATATTCAGCAAAGAATTGATTACAATGAATTGGATGTGTAATCGTTCTGGAGAGGACAAAAGTAACGGCTATCGCCTTATGTTCTCGTTGTCGATAAAGATGGCGATGTCCGATCTGGCCGGGTGGAGGACCAGATCGGGATTAATAAGTTTTTTTCTCCCCATAAGGCTCCCACCGGAGCCGATCGGGACTATAGCAGGTCTTGCTATAGTTCCGGAAAGGATAAGGACTTTTGTCCTGATCCTATGCATTTGAATGAATATTTTGACGAAAATAAAATAAAAAGCGAAAACGACTTGGAGGCTGATCGGAACGATCCAGCCCACCCTCCCAAGGTTCCCATCAGAGGCTCAGAATGCCGTCCGAGGAAGACGACTTGGAAGAAAATCGCAGGTCGGAGATGTGGTCATCAAAGAAGAAGAACTGACCAGGATGTACTACATCCACGAGTTGAAGCGATTTATTCGCGAAGACCAGGTCATACGGATTATAGACCCCCAGATCCCCGATCGCCTTCTCGGACCCACCACCGAACCGATACAAAGCGATCGGCCGTTGCTATTGGTGAAGAGCCTGCTGGCGATGTTGGCCGAGGTCGGCATGAAAGTGCGAAACCTCGCCAACATGCAGAAACTCTTCGATATGGATACTTGGAGGCTGGAGATGTCGATGTCGACCTTCCATGACCATTTGGTGTCGTTGGTGGGGGAGGTCCGTCGCCCAACTCCCACCGCGGCATTGAAGGTCGCTGATATCACGGCAGCATACGAGGATGTGTGCTCCGACGATAATTCGTTGTATCAGTCTCCACCTGCATCTAATAGCTCATCGGAGTTGGAGGTCCGTGTTGAGCGGATGACCATGGGGGCGGACCATACCTCCATGGGAGCATAAAAGGACGTGCGGCAGCAAGGGGATGCATGCCAGTCGGGGCCCCAGGAGTCCCCACAGGCTTCAGTAACTCCAAAGGAGGACACCAACACATTGCCCATGACCCAAGCCGATGTCCAAGCCATGTTTGAAGCGATGATGGAGCGTTTCTTGGGAGACCGATGCCGATCACCTCCGCGCCCACATGCCCAGGACTGATCTTCCCGGCAAAATGTCATATTTGCCGGGATGTGGATATGGAGTCAGTGGCATCAGCGGATAAGGCTATCCGAGGTGGTAAACCAGTTGGAAAAGGAAGACGAAAGCCGCAGCCAGCCCGACCCCGTCGATCGAGCAAGAATAGCGATTACGACATGGAGTCGGTCGGCGATCCGGGTGACCACTATGGATCAGACGGTGCAGGGGCGGGCAGAACGCGTAAGGCTAACCTATCCTCTACTACCGCATTTGATATCGGATCTGCCGCGATCCCACGTATTCGTATGGCCGCGACTACGGACCTCAAGGACTTTACTGGCAATGACGCCGACGAAGAGCAAGCCAGGTCGTGGTTTGTTCGGGTCAAGTCTGCTTTCTTACGGGATCAGAAACCAAAAAATGAACGGTTTCTGATCTTCAGGGATCCGCTGAGAGGACTGGCTGCAAACTGGATCCAACAGTTGGGTCGGGATGTCCGATCTGACTGGGATCTGCTATGTTCAGATTTTGAGGGGCAGTACTGCAACTCCGGATTTTCTACCGCCCGCAAGTATCACCATATGCAGAAGCGGGGCGACGAGACACCGATCGAGTATTTGAACCGCCTGAACGTGGCCGCAATTAGCTCAGTAATAGTAATCAAGGAAGGCAACCCGCCGACCGGTGCAGCTATGGAGCACGTGGGTCACTATATTAGTACCCTGGATGACCAAGAGCTGGCAGATCAGCTCACTCTGCTGCGCCTAAGGGATTTGACGGAAGTGGAGCAGACGTTGCGGACGCTGCAACACTCGCGCAGTATGAGGGAGAAGGTCGCCGTTGGATCGGGTCGCTACAGATCGAAGACCCAGACAGACCCTGTGAAGAGGCCCTTAACCAGATCTGCCCGTGCTGTCAAGGCGATTGTGACTGAAGACAGCACTGGGTCAGAATAGGAAAGTAGCGGTCTGTCCAGTCGGGAGTCGGATGATACCAGTGTCGCCACGTTTTCATCACGGAACCTGCGCTAAGAACCAGATCTACGCCTAACCAGGCAGATCGGAAGGGAAGGAGTGGAAACAAGTCCGAACCGGACCGACCTCGCAAGAAGTGTTCTCACTGCGGGTCGAGCAAGCATGACGGTGGGGACTGCTGGGAGAAATTAACATGCAAGAAGTGCGAAAGACGCGGCCACCACACCGATCACTGCCTCTTCGTGTGCAAGTCATGTGGAGAGATCCACGAGGTCGGCCAGTGCAAGATTGAAGAGTTTTTCAATCTGATGCGCAAGTGGTATGTGCCGGGTAAGCACGCGGGGATGCTTCCACTTGACGTGGAAAAGATGTTAAACTAGAACGCTCGCCAGGTTGGAATCTGGATCGAGCCGAGCGGTCTACGTTTGTCATCTATGCATATGTCGGCAAGGAGAATAAAACCGACAATACATGTTCTGTTCTCAATTGCGTCGATCGGGATCATCCGGTCAACAATCTCACGACCGACGAATATTCCCGATCGAAGGTGGTCATGCAGTTGGATCTGCTGCCTGGGGAGTCTCGCGGATACTGGAAGTATCATGCGCCCGACAAATGGTTTAAACAGGCGAAAGCCTGTGGTAAGATTAATAACCAGAAGGCAACGATGTTATTCGACTCTGGGGCCGAAGTCTCAACTATCGACTCCGCCTTTGCTCGTAAGGTCGGATGTCGTATAGACGATACCCAGATACAAGAATGCGTTGGAATTGGGGAAAATTCTTACATGACCGAAGGAAGGACGCGCGTGAAGATCACCCTATCGGGTTCGTTGGTTTACTTATTCAGCGCTTGGGTTGGCAAGCTGGCCGGTCAGGATGCCCTGTTAGGCATGGATTTTATGGTGCCGGCGGGTATTCGCCTAGATCTGTCTCATGGAGTGCTTACACTCCCGGATGAGGTCCAGATCCAGTTAGCTGGTCGGCGGCCCCTATACGGATTGCACACCAATCTGGTCAGGTGGGACCAAGATGTCACCATCCCTGTTGGCCAATCCGCTGATACCCCGGTCGACAAAGGTTTTCGATCAAGGAAGTTATGGGTGACCAGGGGCTATCGGTGGGTGCCGACCTTTGTGAAGAGCGCCGGCCGATATGATTTTGTTCGAGTCACTAATATCGGTGACAAGCCGCTTACGCCCGACAACATAACTATTGTTGGCATGTGGCTAGAGGAAGGGAAGGTGCCAAGACAGATGGGGTTCGTATTGATCGGATCTAGACGGTATGCTGAGTGGCAGAACTTGGCATACCAAGCGACCACCGATCTGATCAGCGATTATGGATCGGTGGAAGAAGATACCTCACCTATGGTGGAACAGCCCAGCTATGTGACCCCAAAGAGGATGTTAGTTTGAAGAAAGGCACCGCAGTCGCCGGACACGGTGGACCATCAAGCAGATGCGCCAAGGTTCGTCAACATGGTGGTGACACAAGAACAGGCGACAGCGGAGCCGGGAATAGAAAAAGGGAAACATGGCATTGCTGGGTCGGACCACGATGGAGCTCCTAAGCAGATCGACGTCGTCGAGGAGCAGCCCGCTGATCGGGAACAGCAGTGTGCAACCGACCAGGACGATTTGGATGATGTTGCCCCAGAAGATGACCAAGTTTGTATACATGAGGGCGGGGATCAGTACATTCAGGAGCTGGAGAGCCAGATGGCAGTCCTCCCTGAAGTGTCCGCCGATCCTCCCGAAGTTACCTTGGACGATCTACAAGTGGGTGATCGGGATGTAAACAGTCCCGACCAGATCGATCAGCTTAAGAAGATCATCTGGAAGAAGAAGCACCTGATGATCGGGAAAGGCAATGCCTTACCCCCTGCTGCTCGCGGAGCAATCTGTGACATCGATGTTGGTGATTCCAAGCCGATCGCCCAGTGATGCCGACGTGTGGCGCCACAGTACCGTTAAAAATTGTCTGATATTATTAAAGGACTGTTCGCTACAAAGATCATTAAGCCGTCGACCTCGCCGTGGGCCTCGCCGATCGTGATTTTGATCAAGCAGAACGGCGTTGACATTAGACTTTGCATCGACTATCGGTTGGTAAATCGGTTGAACAAGCTTATGGTGTACCCGATGCCGCTGAACAGCGATCTGCTGGAAGAACTTGACAAGACGCTATGGTATTGCTCGCTGGATATGGCAAGTGGATTTTGGGTGGTTTCGATGACCGATCGGGCTTGCGAGATTTCCGCATTTGTTACGCCGTTCGGTCTGTTCGAGTGGAACCGTATGTCGTTCGGTTTGAAGAACGCGCCCCAAATATACCAGAGGCTGATAGACAACGCATTGTACGGACACTTCAAGGTCAGTACCGATCAGGACCCCACCGAAAACCATGATGTATTTACAAAGGGTGAACCCGATCGGGAAAGGAGACCTTCCGTTCTGGGGAGGCGATCATACATCGACGACATACTGATCCCTGCTTCGTCATGGAGCGATCTGGGTGAGAAGGTCGAACGGTTGTTGGAGACGTGCGATCGCTGGAACCTGTCGATCAGAGCTGTGAAGAGTTTTTGGGGCATGTCCAAGGTCGCCTATTTGGGTCATATGGTGTCAATCAGTTGGCTGGAGGCTAATCCTAAGGATCTGTAGTCACTGAGCAACCTCCCGTTTCCGAGATCTCTGAAAGCAATGCAGTCCTTCCTAGGGAGCCTGAATTACTACAGCCGCTTCATTGAGACTTCGCGGTCTACGCTGCCGTGCTGTACGAGCTCCGGGAAGTCGACTACCATATGTTGCGCGAAGGAGATCGAGAAACTTTACGAGAAGGCTGCGACTCCGATCTGCCTGCAGATTTTCCGCCGGTGGAGACAGATGATCACATGAAGCGTGCACAGGTTGCTTTCGGTATGCTGAAGGCTAAGATGGCGACGGCACCGATTCTCAGGCACTTCGATCCGGAAAAAATGCCGATCGTCATTGTGTATGCTAGTAAGTGGGCCATTTCTGCCACTCTAGTACAAGAACATGATGGAGTGTACCACCCGGTCACTTTTACGAGCCGGACGTTGAAGCCGATCGAATTCAACTATGGGATCGTCGAAAAGGAAGTTCTGGTTTTACTACGGATTTTGAATGTGTGCTATAATCTGCTGGTCGGCTGACCTGTAAAGGTTCTTTCGAGAAGGTCGACATTGTCCTGGCTATTATCGGCCAATGGGATGGACGGTCAGCTCGGCAGATGGTCAGCGATCTTGTCACAGTGATCTCTCGAGGTCGTCAAGTGCACCAAGGGAGAGGAAGAGATATTGGGCACATTGGCTGCCAGTATAACCCCTCGGTCTGAAGTGGATGAAGCTTTGATGGCGATTGCCCCGAGGTAGCAACCTCGACAGTCCATCTCGATGCCGCCATCGATCGTCGATCGGGATGAGGAACTCCTGGTCTTGCATTTCAACGGATCGGCTAGCGTGAAGAAGGTCGGCTCCTATAGTGCCATACTGTGGAAGTTACCACAATGGTCTATAGTAGCAGCCGCCGCCGATTTCACGCCTGACATAACGGTCAATTAGGCGGAATATTGGGGGATCCTTCTATGTCTTGATCTGCTGGCATCACAAAAGAAAGGTCGGATCATCATATGTGGTGACTCCAACCTAGTGATAAGGCAGATCACCGGGGAGATCGACTGTAAGGCACCACGGCTGAAGTTGACAAATGATCGGGTGATGAAGGCGCTGAAAGATTACCCCAACCACGAGCTATTGCACGTGAAACGGGATTGGAACCGAAGCGCCGACCACCTCGCGACCCAAGCCGTGCGAGACCAGATCGGGGTGACGATCACCGAGGAGGCCGTTCTACTTGAACTTATGGACATAAACCGGCTCCCGGAGTTGATCAAGCCCAAGGAAAGCCCCGATCAGGTACATGTGATGGCGGCGAATAGATCGCGAGCTCAGAAGTCTCGCCGATCGTTCCCGAAGGAAAGTCTGAGTGAACGCGTTGTGCAACAGCTAACGGCGGAACGGATCCTCAAGGCGCAGGACGAAGAAGAGTGGATTGTCAACCTGAAAGAATATCTGCGCGGTGAATTGTCCAAGTTAACGAATGATCAAGCGAAAGAATGTACCAAGATCGCGGACAGTTACGATGTGGATGACAATGGATTGCTATATTACTGCCGGGATGTTGACCAGACAGTGCCGATCGAGATCGACTGGCGAAACTGGTTATCCCTGAGTTGCTACAGCCGGATGTCCTTCATCACTACCATGTGAGTCTAGAAGGGGGACATCAGGGCGTAGGAAGGACCTATCACAAGATCAGGGACCACTTTAATTGGAGAGGACTTTTTCGGAGCGTGCAGAAATATGTGGACCGTTACACAGATTGCGATACCGGAAAGGGCAGAACGATAATCAAGGGCCGATCGCCCGGAAATATCGAGGCTACTTACCCTTTCCAGGTTATAGCAATGGATCACATACCGTCGATGCCCAGATCGACGCGCGGCAACACTGAGCTGATGATCTGGATCGACCTGTTCACTGGTCTGGTGATCGCAAAGGCTAGTGCATCCCGATCTGCGGAGCAGATCGCCCAGAGTTACGAGGAATGCGTATTCAGAAGGTTCGGAGCCAGCGAAGTTATCAGACACGATCGGGAACCCGGTTTTATGGCCGAGGTGTTTCGATCGTTCAATAACATGTTAGGCCAGAAGCAGAGCGCGACGATGGCTTATCTCCCGCAAGCGAACGGATCGGCTGAACGCATGGTGCAGAGAATCCCAAGGGCGATCAAGATGTATGTGGGCGATCTGACCAATGTGACTGGGACAAGTATGCAGAGAGGCTGGTATTCGCACTCAACTCTTCAACCGATCGGGTCCGAGGAGAAACGCGTTTTTATCTGGCGTATGGATGGGACCCTCGATCGACACTTGAAGCGGCGATACCGATCGGCTGCACTCGGACCCGCGATCGCGATGACCGTCGTTGGCACATGCAGGTCCAGAAGCATTACCAGCATGCGAAAGAAGTCGTCAATGAAAAGTTGCGTCAGGCCGCACAAGATCGAGCAGACCGGAATAACGATCAGGTCCGACCTCATGGTATTGAACCAGGGGTGAGGGTATGGTTATACCTCGATCGGGTCAAGGAAGGCTATGCAAAGAAGTTGGCTCATATGTGGCACGGTCCTTTCCGTGTAGCAGAGCTGATCGGTGAGCATGCTGCCCGTCTGATCACGATCGGCACGGATTATAAAGTTTTTCCGATCGTGCACGTGTCCAAGCTGAAGAAGGTCAGAGAATTCCCCGATCGGCCTAAAATTCCCTGTCTGGTGGACGAAGCGGAGAGATTCGATTTCGATGAGGCTCTGCTGCCGGAGGACAGTTGGGAAAGGCCATTGGAAGAGGACGAATTTGAGGTGGAAAAGGTAATGGATATCCAATCGGTCAAGAAGACCCGTTTCGGTCGCACCCACCGATAATATCTGGTCCGCTGGAAGGGTCATGACGAAGAAACTTGGAACGACGAACTTGATCTAAATTGTGGAGCACTGCTACGAGAGTTCGAGCGAGAACGATTCAGTCGGAATCGATCCGCAGTGATGCTGACCCACGAAGACCAAGACACACAGTAGCGCCGATCAGTATATCGATCGGTGTGAATATGTGTAAGGTCGGAATTTTGTGAATTTGTGATGAACTGTGATGAACTGTGATGAACTGGAGTAGTGGAATGACGAACGTGGTGATAATTTTAGCGATGTGGATGGAAACTGTGTGTGATAACGTGTTGGTGCAAGTTTGGAGAAAGTGATGAAATTTGATCAAGTGAACAGGTGATCAGGAATTTTGAAAGAAACATGACATATATTATGGATTATCTGGTCAGCTAACTGCCGCATCAAGATTCGCAATCACCCCACAGACGACCAATAGTCAACGCCGGATGGTCTTCTATCTTGTACTGATGCTGATTGCGCCAGGGCTCCTTCCGATCGATCTGGATCAAGGCTTCTTTCAGGTCTGCGATCGGCTCGTCACAATGAAGACCGGGATACCAGGCGCCGTCGTCAGCTAGCACCCCGGCTTTCTCAACCCGACGCTTGGCCATATGGAGAACCACAGGATATAAGAGGATTTCGAGGTCTCATTCGCGGGCCAGTATCCCTCCCAGAACAAACTGGCATAGGGTCTGCCAGGCCTCGCCTGCCCGACTCCGGCGCCTCTTTCGGTTTCTCTGGAACAAGATCAGGCCTTGATCATGTTGAGCTCGACCAGGAAGCACTAGATAGTGCGTAGACTCCCAGATCGCTTGGCTGTAGGTTTCGTTGAAGGTCTTCACTCGACCTAAGAACGAGTCGATCCACGCAGTCGACGATAACATGGACCCCAGCTTGGGGCGGACGAACACCTTCCATGGATCATCTGCGTACAGACGGGCGATTTGAGGTGCTGTGACCAGGTCCGCCCGCCATGCAGAAGCGTCAGGAGCCTTGGGAGCTGGAGGAAAAAGCCAGGAGTCCGGGCGCGACAGAGATCGGGCTAATATCTGCTTGGTCAGGGCAGACTGGTACAAGCTACCGATCTGCCACGATGACCATGGAGAAGTGGCATTTTAAGTCAACGATGGAAGAGGCCGACCTCCGGCCAACAACCCTTTCAATCGGGCGTGCTTGTGCAGCCCAGATGTGCCGGCTGGAACGAAGGTACCGATACGGTCGACCCGCGCGTCGGTGCAGCACCATCACCCTGGGAGCTGATCGGCTTATTAGCCCCCGATGCGGTCTTCACAGGAGCGGAACCTCGGCGTTGATCTGACCGGGACTTGGATAACGCAGTGACCAAGAGCTCGGAATCGCTCGATCTGCCCCCCCCCCCGACTCCTCTCCGGAGGAGACCTCTATACACTTGGTGCGAGCGGCGCGGGGGCACGAGGGCGCACGAGATTTGGTGGGGATAGACTCGTCATCTGCAACCGATCTTGGATTTGGGAGATGCGCCAGCGTCTTGGCTTTTTTTCTGGGGCACCGATCGCTTCTCCTCGAGTTCGGAGTCGCGCGCTATGCCCCGCGCCCTTGAAATCTTCGGCGCGTCCTTACGCTTTTTAGACTTGGAAGTTTTCGAAATTTCGGGGTGGTCACTTTTGGCCAATGAGTGGCGTCGGGTCCGTTCTTGATGCAGATCGTCCAGAACGGCCCATGCAGACCGGTCGGCGCTAGAACATGCAGCCGGACGCCGGTGCAACAAGTCAGTCAGCTGTTGATAGCACCGGTTTACGGCCGCCCAGCGACGATCTGATTCCTGGGTCCAGGCGTCCGATCGGGTCTGAAAGGACTCGACCTTCCCGATCTGCTCCCGGACCACGACCTGTAACTCGCTGATCTGCCTCTCCAGGTCACCATGTTGGGTGCGGAGTAAGGTCCGATCGGAATGGTCCTCCAGCCTCTGCCGGTCAACCACCGCGAGCTGTTCCAGGAGGTGGGAACTATAGGCCTCCAAGCGAGACAGATCGTGTCGTGCGCTGATCAGCCCGTCCAAGATCGGTCGGAGATGATCGCAATGATTATGAGACTGCCGATCAGCCATGAATAAGGCGTCGAGCGTCTTGGAGATATCGGCGAGCAATTGATCTATATGCAAAGGAAGGTCAGAGCAGACCCAAGATGGAAACAGACCGATTGACCTACCTTGCGTTGCTTGTTGGACGATCTGGGCCCGGAGACGTGCGTTCTCAGTGGTTACCTCTTGCAACTTCGTGGACATGGGGATCAACGTATCCACCTCCTTTCGCAGTTGCAGGAGTGAATAATCCTTGATGGCTAACTAGGACTGGAGCTCCTTGACTGTTTTCCGGAGCTGATCGGCCTCGATCGGATGCCTTTCCGGTGTTTCGGACCCTGAAGTGCTGAGAGGGCTGTCACATCGGGCCGATCTGGTCGGCGTACCAATATGGGGAGATGAGGAACGCAGGGCACCTGCAGAAAAGAAGGTCAAGAGAGGTCACAAGGCGATCGGGGTGTGCAAGGCAAGTACCTGGCGAAGGTGGATTCGGAGATCCGTCCATTGGTGAAGTCCGCTTCTTTAAAGATATGGACATGATGAGATCGGGTCGCTACCGTTGCGCGGCTGCGACACGACTCAGGGGCGACTGTGGCGAAGCGGACCCAAGAATTTTGGTCGTTTCCGGTCAGCAGCATACCGATCGGCCTATCGGCGATCGGATTGGTGGAAATCCAGGAGGCTTTTAAGTCGGTCATGTGCAAGGGGTGTCAAGAACACGGATTTGGGTAAGTCACATGAGATTGCGTGTACTACATATTTTCATGTTTGGTACATATTGGGGACTATAGGGGGTGGGTAGGTAGTTTAGTTTTTGGTTTTGCCTGTTGGGAAGTTTTTGGTTTTGGCTTCGTCTAAGAAGAGCGTTTTTGGCTTTACGACTTAATTGTTGGACCTATAACTCAACCGGGGTTCGTTTCGCTTTGCACATCAGTCGCCTCTGCACGCCGCAGAGTGTTTTGGGAGCGGAGGGTCGAATAATCCCCTCCATCCCATTATACCCGGCCGGGACGCGTCACAGACGCACTTGGCCCGCCGGAAGTCCCTCGACGGGAGTGCACTTTGGTCGACCTTTCAAGTTTAAGTTGCGCACGTTTGGAACGTGCTATTACGTCTTTTGGATTATTACGTGGAGATATCGTTCGTGGAGTATATCACGTTCTAATTTGGATCTCCCTACTGGACTATTGGATTATTGGAGTTTTGTCCTCGTATTGGTTGGGTTCTACGATCGTTTGAGCGATCTGCCGTCTGGAGCATACTAAATTCGAATATAACTGGTCTGCCCGTACCCAGGGTGAAGAGTTCCGCCCGGGGTACACTACCCAACACGGTCTCCCACATTTAGACCACAAGTCGATTCCCAGCACCGATCCACCGAGTGTGTTACCAGCCCAATCCATCGGGTACACAAGGTATGATGAAGAATAAATCGTACCGGGCGTCCTGTGTTGATGATCGGTCGTCTGCCAGCAGCGGACGATCCGATCGGATCGAAGACGAAGGTTCGCGGGGTACCCCCCCGTAAGTTGGAAGGCCGGGCACGATGGTGGTCAGGTTCTCGACATTACGGTGTTCGATTTTGAACTTGAATCCACCACAGCTTTGTCGCGTCGGATCTCAGTATCGCGCTTGAGAAGCGCGCGGAGAGACATTGTGTTCGCTCTCGCAGTTGAGGTGTTGGAGTCTGCAGCAGTATCGCCATTGGCCATTGCTTGCCTCAGCGGCGGTGGACGCTAAAGCTGACTGTGGTGGTGTTGTCGTTTTTTCTTGAGTCCCTTCATCGATGTCCATCGGTTAGGACGTGTCGCGTAGGGCCACGGACATACCGGCACCGGCGTCAACAGTGAGAACCGCGATGTCTTCGGCGACGGCATCGTCGATTGGACAACTTGGTGTCACAAGAGAAAAGGCATTAGATGATTCCGGTAAAAAAAACTGTTGTATCGACAACAGCTGGGGAGACTGAAACGAGACATGTCAGCTTCTCGGGATGGGTAGGTACCACAGTACACAGTGGTTCAGGGGATGAGACACTGGAGTTGATCGTGGCTGCTGGATTCATCTCGAAGGTGATTGGCAGCTAATGGAGACTTGTTGCTTCTGGATTTTCCTTGCACAGTTGTGCTAGACGAGGTAAATTGGGAAGAACCTCGGTAACTCAGTGGGGAGAGCGTCAGAATGAAGAACTGAAGGTCCCTGGTTCGATCCCGGGTCGCGGCCCCTTGTGTGTGCTAATGTGGCTTGCCGGGACGCTTATATTATGCTATATCTCATCGACAGTGCACAAATGCTACCAAACAGCGCTGATACAATAGAAGAGGACATCTGTAATTAGTAGCAGTCACAGTTTGTACAAGTAAGTCCTCTAGTCGATTGAGTAGATTCCAGGTTGACCTGCTAGTGCCGGTATATGAGCAAAAGTGTATTGCTACTGACAGAGGATGTCTTGTGTTGATTTAGAGTATGAAACCACATTGAAGTCAGCGTTCTGATGATTTATCACTGATTGGTAGCGTATTGGGACGTGTGACCTTTTTTTACGCAAGATGGTTGTGGAATAGGCCTTGACATGTTTAGTTAGGTCTCCAGGAGGCAACAATGGATAGAAAGGTAGCTTCGGTGCGTATACGTATTGTAGATTGAGTAATAAAGCGAAAATTGTTGCAAAAAAGGATGGGTAAAGCAACGGCGTGGTGCCTCGGTAGCTCAGTTGAAGGTGTCTTTATTAATTAAATAATAAGACGGAGTTACTTATCAAAACACATACTTTAATACTACAATAAAATAAATAGGTGATGTGCATATCTTCTGACTTTTAGGTGTTGAGGTATGTGGGTCTCGGTAATTGTCAGTTTCCGTCTTGCTAAGTGGCTCGAGAATGCATTTCCATAGGTTATCCCGTACTATAGTGTAGTATTGTTGTTAAAACTTACAAAAAGGTCATATGGGAGTATCAGAAGTGTGTGTAAACATTCCCACATTCATTTCATGACTCAATTTGGTGCGATGGTCATAACGACTAGTTTGCACTCTGTGGACTGCGGGTTCGATCCCCGCAACTGTCGAATTTCCATTACCACTGAAATAATCGAAATTACAATAGTAACAAAGGTAACCATATGAAGTAACATGTGATCAGTAGTTGAAGTGTCTTTATTACTAGAATAAGACGAGGTTACTTCTCAACCTACCTAACTTAAATTCTACAATAAATAATTAGGTAATGAACATGCGTACCTTCTGACGTCCACTTGATGAAGTGTTTGAATTTGGTAGTGGTTGTCTACATCCAAGTTGTTCAGTAGCTCAGTCGAACAGATACAAAGTGTCTGTGCCGGAGGTCACTGGTTCGATCCCCTCGAAGGGCTTGGAAACCCCCCATAAGGTGATATCGATTTCCGACCATCCAGGCTCACATTTCCAAAGTTGCCACGTGGCGCGGAAGTGGATTCACACAGAGACTGGTAAGTCCTGTAGTCGACTTGAGTAGCTTGGAACACTAACATTTGTGCTTGTAGGGAATGGAACGGTGTACACGACACGCTCCGGTCAACCCTGCGGACGCCACACTTGAGAAGCCGGTCCTTGCGAACCTTGAGGGGGACGATTTAGAGCATAATCCGACTTCGTCGTCCGATAGCGCATCGCGGGATCGGTCTACAAGTGTGGTTGCCGAGGATGCCGGACGTTCGCGTACAGGTTCCCCCGCGGACGGTGAAGGAGCGGCCACGAACTCTGAGGACACTCGTAGTAGTGCTGAAGTGTCAGTGGAGAGTGAGGTGATGTCTCCAGTGGATCTTACAGTGGGAACCAGCGTGCTCCGGGATATAAAGCGTCCTGTCGTATCGACAAGTGATATGCTGACGTCGGAGCCGGATTACGAGGTTGCTGAGGTTGCCATGATTTCGGATCGAAAGGAGAAGAACGGGAAAACGTGGTACCTTGTCAAGTGGGTCGACGCTGAAGAAGAGGCTGATCGCTTCCAGAGGATGTCGAGGGCTGATTGCGCTGGGGCCCGTCAATGGACCTACCTGGTGGATAAGTGGAAGAGTTGTGTTGAGAAATGGGAGAAATCTGGCGAGTCTGTGGTCCCTTTTTTGCCAGCTTCATCAGAAGCGAACGCACGTATTTGACCCTCGGATGCAACCAAGATTTCTCGTGTGTGTATGATGCGATTCGAACGATGATGACGCTAATCGGTTCATCATTTCGGCTGACTGAAGAGATTGTATCATCGTGGGAGCAGAAAAAACAGATCAATCGGTCGAAAGAAAGGGGCCTGAGTCAAGCAGTCGTGAATGAACTCCTTGACTTTTTACCAGAGCGGGGTGGAACGTCGTCATTGACAGGAACAAGTACTACGGCAGGTTTACTGGATTCGCGGGGATTGCGTGTTGCATAACCGCGCCTGGGTACTATCTGGTGGAAACCATCGATTCCAAGCGAGAGGGCCATTGTTTCGTGGTAGAGTTAACCGAAGCACAGTCCATGTATTTTTAAGATGGAGGTTCCCGTCGTCCACTTGGAGATTATAAGTTTTTCCAAGCCATCCTCTGGGTCCGGCATGTCAAAGCTGCCGAAAAAGGTACAACAGTACCGGATAAAGCCAAGGAGGTGTGTGTGAGCTTTAGGCCACTCACTGCAAGCTTGAATCGGGAGAATAAACGGAAGGCTCGCCGGACTGATCGCGGAGGGAAGAAATCCAGAAAGAGTGGGTAGCTCCAATAATCTCGAAGTTGAAGCAGTCACTAGAAGATAGGGTTGGCGGTCTCATCTAGGTATGTGTATCAAATTCCAGTGGAGGAAAGTGTAACGCAGCAATAAACGGTTACATCTTGAAGAAATGCGCAAGCTAGAGTAGGAGAATCTTGACATCGTCAAAAACGGAATTCCAGTATGTCCCCAGTGGGGAGGAGAAACCATTGAGGGCGTGGAGGCAGTGCCGCTGCGTCGCCGACACAGGACGGCGCTTAAGATGGTCATGGTGAACACGAACGCGAAACAGCATATTAGGCCAAATGTCGCACTTGGAAGAGATTTACCCGTTGTTTCATGAATCCTCCAAGCGACGGACTTCTTCCCAGTTCGTGTAGTAGCCGAAGGAGTGCATCTTGTTGCAGGTCATCATAGCGTCGACGAAGACAAGCTCTAACGTGGGCACTGAAGGTCGTGTAGATCACGCGCAGTGCTGGGTTGGCTGGCATCGGTGCACGACCGTTGAACAGCCGGCTATTTCGGTCAGTCCACAGCAAGTGCAGGGTGATTGACCGAAGAATATGCCACATATCCCCAATCTCAGGCCGGTCGTTCCTCCATTTTTCTCCGATGCTTGGCAGACGACCAAGCACGATCTGTTTCCAACTAGGAGGGCTTGTAAAGATGTTCTTCCAGTCGTGGGCGATGGTAGACCACAAGTCTCGAGCGAGCGAGCAGTCGAAGAATAAGTGCCACTCGTTCTCAACGGAGCGACATTCTTCCCTGGGATAGTAGATGATGTCTGGAGCCGTGGACGACATGAAGGAGAACCTTGACCTAACTGGGAGCATCTGGAATGCAACCCGGAACTGTAAATCTTCATAAATCGGCAAGAGAAGACGTCGGAGATGCTTCCGCAGTCCCACAAAACATTTCTCGTCACTTTTGGACGCCCTGTTGTCGTGCAACATGATCGGAGGAGGACTGATGTGAATCTCTGGCTTCTGGATAAGGCGTAACAGTTGTGACCGAGAGACATGCGGAACAAGAAGAAGCTGACCGTTGACCCTGACTCCAGCGTAGGGTGCAGTGTTAGTAGACACTCTTGGGAGAATGTTTACTGCGCTCGCATCACAGAGTTCCAGAATTCGTCTATACATTTGTGTCAGCTCTTGATGCAGTTTCTTGAGCCACCGAAACTGCTGATACGGCCGGACTGCAGTGGGCCTGTAGTCGATGTGAGATTCGGCGAAACTGACTTCCGAAGGCCAGCGTCCATCTTCAATCAGCATGTCAACGAGGGCCCTCAACCGGAATGCACACGCAATGTGGCGGCGGAAGCTGCGTTGCGGTTCGCCGATCATGCACAAGCTGCGGCGCGGACTGATGCGATCGACAACTCGCGATCGAGGCTCGTACTGGAAAGTCGGGTCTCCATGAAACCAGATCGGCTCCTGCAATGCATATGCCAGCCTCTCTTCTTGCTGGAGTTCTTTCCACGTGAACGGCAACTGAATAGCTGACCAATTTCGCCATGTCGCGCGCCACCAAGGCGACAGGCTAGCCCAGTTGAGGTCACAACCGTGACGCCGAGGGTTCACGGTGAGAAAGTCGAGGTGCTTCCGTGGACCCCACTCCGGGAAGCAACCCGAAATGATCTGCATGCCTGGTGTAGCCCAGTTGCAGACAGCCGGGTCGGAGTCCCTTACAAACTGGAGAAGTAGCTGGACTCGCTGTCGTTTAACCCGCTCGCCAATGTTAGGGAACTGCAGTCCACCTTCATCCCTTCGCAGGCGAAGAAACTCGTTCGGGAGCAACTGGAAGTACCTCTCTCCACGTCTAAACCGTCTTCCTACAACGAAACGGTGTAGAGCAGCTTGCCATTGTTTTAGCAGACGTTCGGGCACTACCACGTGTATAGTGTAGTGCCACAGCCGAGATAAGACCATTGTCTGGGCAATGAAAGGCGCCCAGAAATCTTAAGTGCTCGACGATGCCAGGAATGAAAACCGTCGTAGAACCGCTTGTCAAGGAACTGTACGATCTGGTCGTCGGTGGTGCGTTGGCCGAAGGAGGACCGAGATACTTAACGACCTCATAGAATCCTAACGATTGGAGATCACCAACTGGAGGCGCGGCCTTCGACCGATTGAGGCTGATCAACACGCACCTGTTGAGCCACGCACCTGACCCCCTGCAATACTCGTCGACAAGGTCGAGCTGTGCTTGTACCCCGTCACGAGAGTTGCTGAGCAGTGTTGAGTCGTCCACAAAGAAGATGCTGGTCACGGTAAAGTCGTTGGTGATGCATATCCCATACTCTTCGTGCCAACGGAGCAAGTTCCCAAGCGGCTCGATCACGAGAAGAAACACCAATGCTGAGAGAGGATCCCCTTGTTTGACTCCGCGTGTCGGCTTGATGGCTTCTTGCACATGACCATTGATCATGAGGCGCGATTGGGGTCGCATATACAGGAGTTGACCCCAGCGTCAGAAAGTACCGCCACAGCCCATTCGGACGAGAACTTTAAACATGTAGGTCCAGTTTACCCGATCGTAAGCTTTCTCGAAGTCAAGGAACACTGCGTAGCCCTCGTCATCCCGCTTTGTCACCAGGTTTTGAATATCTGACCGGAACCGGACGTGATGATGGAGTGACCTGCCTTTCACAAAAGCCTTCTGGTCAGGATGGATGAGCTTGGGCAGGTATGTCTGTATCCGGAAGGCAAGCACCTTCGACAGCGCGTTGACATCAACCCCTATGACCGCGATGGGTCGGTAGTTACCCGGGTTGGCACGCTCTCCCTTCTTGTGGAGTAGACCGATGGCAGATTGACGCTGTCATGGGAGAAGTTCGCCGCTACCGAGCTGGAAGTTAAACACGATTGAGAGACACTCCCCAAATACATCTGGTGCGACTTGATAGAAAGCCGCAGTGAAGCCATCCATACCGGGAGCAGAATGGGCCCGCATCTTCCGAATGGATGCGGCCAGGTCGCTCGCCGTGATGGGAGCATTTAGCACTGATGCTTCGTCCTCGGAGAGTGTCTTGTTGATGGTCCTAATCAGGAGACTCATTTCCTCGTCGCTCGGGTCAGTTGGCTGACCTGCTGAACTTGCTGCATCCCCCATGATCGAGCCCCAGTGTTCCCGAAACACATTGCAAATTTCTGCTGGATTTTTCGTAGTTCGCCTTCTGTTGTTCGCACTTCATCGATACTGACACGTCGGAGTGAGCCGTCAAGTGGTCGGAAGAAGTATTTCGACGACTTCTCTGTCGCAGAAGCTTGGAAGTCAAATGATGTGTCTTGGTTATACGCACGGGACGTAAAGACACATTCATTGTAGGTCTGTAGCGCCGCTTGAAACGCAATGTGCGATGCGTCGCCACCATCGCGCCGGCACATCTATTCAGCCCCAGTGAGAGTCCTGTGCGCCTTCCGAACCACTGTCTCCTGTTGGCCTCGCAATTCTTGTCCAGTGCGTGGATCAGCTTGCGTGTGGCGCGGTTCCAGCGATGCCACGTCTTTCCTGGGTTGGAAGAATGGCGGAGTTGTCGCCTAACATCTTGAGCTTCAGCTTCGATAGCTTGGACTACCTTCGGATAGTCAAGTAGCTTCGCTGGAAAACGCCAGAACCCCCAGCCGTGAAGCTGCCCTATGGATCGTAAAGTCACTTGATGCGCGAGGTGATCTCCCGCTCCTTTCGGTTCAAAGTACTTTGAATCACCGTAGACGTCTCCTCAGAACTCGTTCGAGAGTAGGATGTAGTCAAGCCGATTACGCCGAGGATGTGGACCGATCAAGACCTTCTCGTCTGGGTGATGTATCCGCCACGCGTCAACGACGCCGAGTAGGATAAGCCAGTTTAGGCAAGCGCTCCTTCTCGTGGATGGTGTTGAACGAGGCCTGGACGCGTCAACAATCGGATCGAGTGGTGTGTTCAGGTCACCCAGGACGATGTGCGTGGTGTTGCCGCCAAACACGTCTACTGGAAGATGGTCGAAAAATGCCGCCTTCTCTTCGTTATTTCACAGGAGATTAAACGTTGTGGATGAAAATTGAGGCTTGATTGACTACAACTTCAATCACCATATACCTGCCGAGAACAAACAGCTCTGGAGGCTTCTTCGCTGTCTCATACCCCGGGAAGTCAGACCGTAGCACTGTAAGGACCCCACCAGATCGGTTAGGCGCCGCTACGATGGATGAAGCGTGTGGTCGTTGATGAATAATTTGTGCTGAAATCGTGCATCGTGGTTCAAGGCAAGTGTGGCGAGATGATGCGAGTCACGAATTTTGGTTTCTTGGACGCAAGAGAGGCTGTGTTTCATCTGCAGGTTCTCGATGAGTAAGTGGCCATTCTTCTTGATCTCGTTGCTGTTGACAGTCAGGAGACTGACAATATCCCACGAGATTGGGCCACTCGTCTCTCTTGGGTCCACCTTAGCACTCAAACTGCAGCGGACCAGTCACACGTACTGGTGGCTTACTGTCCACAGCCTTCAACTGGAGAATGGCTTCGTCATCTTGGAAAAATAGCTCACAGTCACGGAGATACTCGGGGTCATCGAGAAGAGAGCCTTGCCATTGGAGCGTCGTCCAAACGTCAAAGCACTGGGCTCCCAACCCGGACCGCAACAAACTCAGCAACATGTTCGGGTGCAGGAGACGGCAGTTGAGAGCCGGGATCCATGCAACCGGGTGGACAGTTAGGCGCTGGATTCGGATGTCTTTCATGAAGACTTGGGGAGCCGTGCACATCAGTATTAGATCGAACAGCGCCAGCGCGCGTGTTGCGCGCAGCATTGGTTTGATGAATGGATCCTTCCACCAGCCGGAAGCCGCGCTGAAGAGCTCTTCACGAGTCTTCGGGAGTTTGGTTCCGAAGTATTTCACCCACTTGTGAGCGAAAATCGTCGTTTTGGACGGGTCGGAAGCACTCAACACACGGTTCAGCAGGTGCATTTGTGCGACTTCCGGAACACTGTTTTTGGTCTGGCTCATCTCAGCCAGAAATGCCGCGTTAAAGGCGAGCGGGGCCTTGGACGACGCCATGAAGCACAGCGTGTCCGGATTATTCTTGTTCCGCATCTTATTGCGGATCCCAGCGACGCGAGCTTCGGCAGCGTCGAGCTTCGTCGTCTTGAGTTGGAGGTTGGCAGTGTCCTCCGCGTCCTCGAGTTCGGCTACCTCCTCCTGGATTGGTATCGCCGGCTTCGTTCTCTTCACGGACGTGTGTTCCTTGAAGAGAAAGTGTCTCGCCTCAGTACTCTTGCGCACAGGTTCTGGGAAGGTTATCTTGCGTGGAACAATCTGGAACCGCACCGGGGAACCGGGGAGTTGTCCTTCACCACCGCACGCCGGCATTCAAGTTTAACTTCGACTTGTTCGAGAATTGCGAAGTAGTTTATCGTCGCAATACCGATGACAGGATTGGGCTTGCCTTTCTGAAGCATGTTCGAGAAATCGTCAGTACTGCGAGTGCGTTTGCCCTTCGACTTCTTTACACTGGCATTCGAGGTCTTCGTTTCACTTTCGTTCTCCGTGCTCGACCCGATCAGAAGCGTGCTGGAGCGTAACCCACCCGATTTAGGTGTATGGACAACCAGAGCCTTCTCTAGCGTTTTCCCCTTCGGACTCCCGGGCGGCGTCAACATTGAGCCCGCGTTTGTGCTCAAGGAGAGAACAATGACAGCGTCGTCGTTGGTACCCCGTTTGCTGGTTTGTGACACACCGTTCTTGACTACGTCGGCGTACGACTTCCGTCCTCCACCCGGTTTGTTTGACTGCGCTGCATCTCCCTCGCCAGTCGTTGAATATCGAGCTGCGTCTAGGGATAGAGCATGCGGTGAGCGCTGGACGAAACCGAGACGCTCGGACGGAAACGTAGCATATCGCCCCAGAGCTGGATAGACGCGACCTCCAAACACGATTTGTTCGCAGACTTTCCCGGCTACCATCAGCGCGTCGGGACACCGGCTTGCGCGGAAATAGATGCGGAATGTCGCAGTCGTAAGGCCTGCTGAGAGACAGAAGTCGCGGAACGTAGCATATATGGGCTGTGTCCCGAGTGCATGGAAGGTCTCCACCATCGCTTGGTCGTCAAAATCGCTTTCGACGCTGGACACGTCGAGATAATATCGATCCGCGAGGATGTCGAAATCTGAGAACCGGTACTTTCCACCGAGTATCTTGACTTCTTGAAGCGCCAGCGCTTCTCACGCAGCGCGAGTCTTAACTTTCACACGGAGTTCACCACCGCGGCCTTTCGAGATCTGCCTGATCTGAACGGCTTGGATCTGCTCTTCCACGACGTGGTTTCCGTGGTCCTTTAGAAAGGAGTTAGCCATCTTCGTGATATTTGTACGTTCGAAAGCAAGCCGGGTGTCAATATTCATCACGTATTTGGATCGAGGAAGTTCATATGGACGGGCATGGGCGATTGAGGTTGCCACTGTTTCCGTGCTCTCGTCGGAGTCGTAGAGAGCTTCAATGGCGTCAATATCGACAGCCCGGGGGAGCGGCAACGTGAGGTGCGCGAAGACCGGAACAGGCGCTTTTTCGCGGCGGATATCGGCATCACGCTTGAGAAGCGCGCGGAGCGAAAGTGGGTTCGCTCTCGCAGCTGAGGCGTTGGGGGGTGTAGCACCACCGTCATCGTTTGCCTCAGTGGGGGTGTACGCTGGATCTGATGGCGGTGGAGCCGTCGTTTCGTCTTGCGACCCTCATCTACGTTCATTGGCGATGTCGTGTCGCGGAGAATCACGGACATTCCAGCACCGGCGTCGACGGTGCGCACCGCGAGATCTTCGTCGAGAACATCATCGACTGGACAACTTGTTGGTGCAAGATACGGGGCATTTGATGAGTCCGGTGCGGAAACGGTTGGCTCAACGACGGCTGAGGCGACAGAAACGTGACTGGTCAGCCGCTCGAGATGGTCAGATACCACTGTATCCATCGATTCCGAGGCTGGGATTATCACGTCAACCTGATTCACTGGACTCATCTTGAAGTTGATTGGCTGAAAAGTAAAGGCTGGGTACTTCCTGCTATCGCTTGATCGGCTTGTGCTCGACGTGGCAAATTGAGAAGTGGCCTCGGTAGCTCAGTTTAAGTTGGCTTTGTATTAACTTATTAACACAACCTTATACCTTCTCGGCTATTACTAAGTTTATACAAGCTACTTTTGCTGAATGCTGTTTTTCTTTCTTCGGTCCTTTTTCGGATTAGCTGTTGCGTCGGTAGAGGTTTCGTCCGTCGTATTGCTTTTGCCTGGTCATATTGTTCAGGAGATCTGTCGCTCTATAGACTGGGGAGAGCATATTCGACGTTGAGAAGGTGAACAAGGTTCTAACAGTCAACGTCCAAGTGGAAATTCCCAAGAAGAATTTTGGAGACGTCGTATTGGCGGCGGTGCAAGAAAATGAAGCAGAAATAAGCAAGAATGAAGATATTCAGCGAGGAACGCTGATGCGCTTCCATATGCGCATGGGACATTTAAGCTATGACGCCATAGAAAAGTTAGCAAGGGACCCAGATTTTGGTATCGAGCTTACGGATACGAGGAGAATGAATTGCTTAGCATGCGCGCAAGGAAAGCAGACAAAAGGAAGACAATTTAAGAAGGACAGCGGCAAGCACTCGCCCATAGATATAGTGGGCGGTTTAAAGCATTATTTAAAATCATCGGTTTCATTGGAAAAATAAAACCAAGAATTGAAATAAGAATTTTTAAATGTGATATTTTCGGACCTTAATGGTCCGATCACGCCGAAGGACAGATTGGGAAACAGGTATATGATTAACTTTGTGGATCACAAGACAAATTACGTGCGAGTGTTTATGTCTAAGACGAAGGACATGGAGGCGAAGAAGTTTGAACACTTCATTGTGTTTTTCGAGAGAAGATTCTCGTGCAAGGTACACTTCTTACGAACAGATGGAGGCACACAGTATAAAAATCTGGATTACTTTTGGGAAACCACGGGAATTGGACGGCAGTTGAGTGAAGCTGGGAATCAATCAAGCAACGAGAAGGCCGAGAGAATGCATAGGACGATTATAAACATTGCGCGGTGTATGCTTTTATCGTGTGGTTTAAGTTTTCATTTTGGGGTGATGCAGTAGATTATGTGGCGTATATATTAAATCGAAGTCCTACAAGCGCAAATTCAAGACAAATGTCGCCAATAGAGATGCTAACGGGGAAGAAACCACGACTGTGAGAGATTAATGCGTTTGGGTCTCCGTGTACAGTGTACCGGAACCCAGGAAAGGACTCGTTGTCGCACAGAGAGCAGATTGGAGTAATAATTGGAAAAAGTGAAAAAGTGAAGGGTTTCAAGGTATATTTAAAGCAGGACCGGAAGGTAGTCGTAACGCAGCATATCAAGAACATCGAGACTTCGGACTACACGAAGAACGAGCATCTACGGCGTCTTTTCATGGATGAAGAAGATGCAGAGTTAGAAGGAGCAAGTGCAGTGAAAGAAGAGCGCAACGATGAATTCACAGAGGCGCAAACAAGTAAGATGAAGACCAAGAAAATCAAGAAAAAAGCATGGACAAGGGAGCGACATGTTACAAGAGATTATGCAAAAAGAAATGCATAAACAAATGAAGAGGTGAAACACGAAGCTAACGCGGAAGGAGATGAAAATGGCGTGGTAAACCTGATTACGGAGATGGATCCTAGAAACTTTACAGAGGCGATGAAGACCAAGCGTAAAGACGAATGGACTGTAGCTATTAAGATGGAGATTACAGCACTGGAAATGAATGAAGTGTGAGATGTAACGAAGAAACCAAGTGGATGCAGGCCACTACACACCAAATGGGTGTTCAAGACCAAGAAGATGCGAACGACAACGTGGAGCGGTACAAAGCACGATTAGTCGCGTGCGGTAACGAGCAACGCTTTGTGGATTATGGACTTACGTTCGCAGCAGCTATGGACATGGGACAGTAAATGTTATTTTGGCGTTAGAGAAAAGATGGAACGTGAAGGTGAAGCACGGATATATCCCGAACGCGTATGTGAAGGCACTGGAGAAGGAGCACGACATCTACTTATACATACCTAAAGGAGTGGAGTTTACTAAGCAAGATTTCAAGAAGATCAAGATTGAAGACGTGAATGAACTGGTGATGAAGTTGAAGAAGACTTTGTATGGCCTAAAACAGGCGGGACGGTTATGGAACCGACTATTACATGGCAAGTTGCTTAAGTTGAACTTTTCGCAGAGTTGCACTGATTTGTGCTTATACATCAAGCGAGAAGGAGTGCATGTAGTAGTGGTTGGAGTTTACGTGGATGACCTGTTGGTCACAGGCACGCATGAAGAACTGGTGATAACATTTTTCGACGATATGAAAGCTTTGGATATCAAGAATTTGGGTGAAGTGTCGAAGTTTTTGGGGATGCGGGTGACGTATGATGCTGAAGGAGGATACTACCTTGATCAAGAAGTTATGTTCAGATGTCTCGTTGATGAACATGTATTGAAGGATGCATTTCAGTGAAGACACCAATCAAAGGAAACAATGAAGACATGTGCGTGGATAATCAAGAAGATCTTCCGGTTAAGTCTAGTGGCGGATCGCCTGCAGTGAGGAATTTCCATTCACTTGTGAGACCCCTCCTGTGGATAGCGAGATGCACTAGACCAGACATAGTGTACGCAGTGCACAGGGCGACAAGGCAGACGCATGAACATAAGGTGATAGACTGGATTTTAGCCAAGCGAATTTTGCGATATTTGAAGGGTACTATCAAGATGAAGCTGAAGATGGAAGTAACGTGCAAGACTGACGTGGAAAATGGATTGGAGCTAGTTGCATACAGTGATGCAGACTACGCTTGATGCAAGGAAGACAGAAAGTCAGTAACAGGTGGTTTGATTAGGATGGATGGCATAGTATTGTATTGGGTTTGAAAACGCCAAGCGTGTGCATCACTTTCGACAATGGAAGCGGAGTTTATGCGGGGTCTCAAGTGGAGTGCGAGGTGTTTGGAGTGTACGAGTTGCTGAAAGAGTTTGGAGTGAAGATCAAGTTACCGATGATTTTGCATTCGGATAACCAAGCGGCGATTAAGTTCTTGAAAGAGAGAATAATTCAAGCAAGATGAAACATGTGGACGTGCGCATTAAGTTTTTGGTTTCCAAGCATATGGAAGTGCGTATCAAAGTGCGCTACAAGGGAACGAGTGAAAAGATTGCAGACATGTTTACGAAGGCGCTGGCGATGCAACGGTTCGGAGAGATGAGATCAAGTGTTGGACTGTCGGAACATTGAATGAAACCTGTTGTCGAAGTGCGCGGCGATGAGAAGGAGTGTTGGAATGTGAAGTTTCATCAAGATATCACGCTATTCCAAGGATATTGCATCGACGCACAAAGGACGAAAATAGGTGTACATAAATTTATAATTTGTGACGGACTATAATTTAGTCTAGTCGAAATATATCACGTTTACATTTTCTTCTTCCCGTTAACTAACGTTAATTACGCGCCCGTTTACTTTGCGCGCATTGTTGCCTTAGACCAGTGGAGTAATTGTATAGGAAGGCACTGATTATCACGTGGAGCATCAAGTATTAGTTAAGTGGATACGTGTGGAGATATTTCGATTATTGTGGCATAGGCCTAGATTAATTTTCACGTGGAGACTATACATAGATTAAATGAAGTATACGCAGTTGCACTACGATTACTGTAACAGGGTTACATTCTAGTCACATTTAGTAGGTATTGTACGTGAGTACACTACGGTTGGGCTCAGTATTGACCGGTTCGAAAGGTTTTGAACCATTGGTTATTTTACCAATCAGGGCAGGAGCCCTTGGGGGTGGCGTGGCAGCCAGCCACGTGTTGGTACACAGGTGGTGTACACTACATTTTAGCTAGGTACGAATTTGGTAAGTTCTACTTAGTATTACATATAGTTTACATTAGTTTTAATTAATTGAGGCTAATTATATATTAAATATACATTCAGTTTACATTTTCACTCAACGACTACAGACGCACGACCTCGACCGGTCGCGCGTGTAGTGAGTGTAGTAGCGTAAAGGGAGCCCTCCCTTTAGCTACACCCTTAGTAAGGGAGCCTTGTGTTAAAGGCATTAGCGAAAGCTAATCGTAAACCAAAGTGGGAATCTTGGCCCCGAGTAGGAGAGCTCTCTCCCACTAATCCCTTTATAAGGGCGTATCGGCTAAGTAGCGGCGAACGCCACTTAAAGGAAAGTCTTCCTCTGTGCGCTAGCCGCACCGTGCGTATACGCATCGGCTACATCTGGTAGCACTTGTAGTCAATCCAACACCTGTGTTGGTAGGCTAAGGTATCCTCTGCAAGGGATGAATCAGGAAGATTGGGATTGGTTGACCCTCGTCCAGCAGGAAGCCTTTAACAGGCTGTTACCCTTGACGGGTGATGAAGGCATGCATCACCTAGTGGAGCAGGGCCTTGAGGCCGTAAAGGCACGGGTCAATGCCCTCATCGCCCATGAAGCGAGTTTAGGTGGAATTCGTTCCACGGGGGTGCGTCCCCCATTATCATTTAAGATAAAGTAGTTCACCGGGGAGAAGGGTGACAACCTTTATGTATGGCTGCGAGAGGTCGAAACGGCCTTCGCAACAGCAAACGTGATCACTGATCACTTGAAAGTGGGACTTGCATTGACCCATCTTACGGGCAAAGCCCGTACATGGGCGTTTACGTGTCCGGATTCGGTCACGAGAGTGTTCCCAACCTGGGAAGTCCTTAAGCAAAAGCTTATGGACATGATCGCCACGCCTGGTCTGGTTTCCAGAATCAGCTGGCGTTTTTGAGGTGCCGTCAGGGCACTAGGGACTTGGAGACATATGTCCAAGAACTGAAGACCCTGTTAGCAGGTATGTACGCGAAAGCGTATTCGGATGATGTGTCAATCCCCGTCTTCATGGGAGGCCTGAAAGAAGGTCCAGCACGTTCGTAACTGTTCCGATGCCGACCCCAATCCCTGGAGGAGGCGTTTAAGATGGAGTTCAACGCCGAGAGGAACTTCCGTCCTCTAAGGTGGGTCCTGAACCCATGGACCTGAATCAGGTCGAAGCTGACGAGAAACCTCCCGCTAAGAGTCATTCTGACTCTTTTTCACAGAGCTTCGAGGCAGAGATCTTGGCTATGTTGCTGCGGCGTGGGCCGCTGAGATGCTTCCTGTGTGGGAGCATGGATCATCTGAGGAACAGATGTCCGAAAAATCCCCAGCGAGACACTCGCTACAAGGGACCAAGGGTGGGGAAAAAGCCCTTGTCCAAGCCGTCGGGAAACGACGGCTCCCAGTAGGTGCGGGGCGCCCTACTGGGGGACCCCTCAGTGCTGTTAAGCCCCAGGGTAGGGGACGACAGCACAAAGCCCCGAGGGAAGCGGTGCTTTCTAGCACCGAGTTGGTGTACCAGCCAGGTTTGCTGGTA
>CM047582.1:7097204-7174368 GCA_026184515.1 Peronosclerospora sorghi
GGGACCGACTGGCGAAATTAGTGATCCCCGAGTTGCTGCAGCCGGATGTCCTTCATCACTATCACGTGAGTCTAGAAGGGGGACATCAGGGAATAGGCAGGACCTATCACAAGATCAGGTCCCACTTCCACTGGAGAGGTCTTTTCCGCAGTGTGCAGAAATATGTGGGCTGTTGCACGGATTGCGAGACCGGAAAGGGTAGACCGGTAATCAAGGGGCGATCGCCCGGAAATATCGAAGCTACCTACCCTCTCCAGGTCATAGCGATGGACCACATACCGTCACTGCCTAGATCGACGCGCGGCAACACTGAGCTTCTGATCTGGGTAGACCTGTTCACTGGTCTAGTTATTGCGAAGGCTAGTGCATCTCGGTCTGCGGAGCAGATCGCCCAGAGCTACGAAGAATGTGCGTTCCAAAGATTCGGCGCCAGCGAGTTCATCAAGCACGATCGGGAACCCGGTTTTATGGCCGAGGTGTTCCGGTCGTTCAATAACATGCTGGGCCAGAAACAGAGTGCGACGATGGCATATCGTCCGCAAGCAAATGGATCGGCGGAACGCATGGTGCAGACCATAACTAGGGCGATCAAGATGTATGTTGCTGATCCAGACCAGCAATATTGGGACGCGTATGCAGAAAGGCTGGTGTTTGCACTCAACTCGTCGACCAATCGGGTCCGAGGAGAAACGCCTTTTTATCTGACATATGGATGGGACCCTCGGTCGACACTGGAAGCTGCGATACCTATCGGTTGCACCCGGACCCGCGATCGCGATGCTCGACGCTGGCGCATGCAGGTCCAGAAACACTACCAGAATGCAAAAGAAGTCGTCAACGAAAAACTGCGTCAGGCCACACAAGACCGGGCAGACCGGACCAATGACCAGGTCCGACCCCACGGTATAGAACCAGGGGCGAGGGTATGGCTATACCTAGACCGAGTGAAAGAGGGCTATGCGAAGAAGCTGGCTCACATGTGGCACGGCACTTTCCGTGTTGCCGAGCTGATTGGTGAGCACGCTGCCCGTCTAGTAACAACTGGTACAGATTACAAGGTCTTCCCGATCGTGCATGTGTCCAAGTTGAAGCTGGTCCGAGAATTTCCTGATCGACCCAAAACTCCCTGTCTGGTAGACGAAGAAAAAAGATTTGACTTCGATGAAGCGTTACTGCCGGAGGACAGTTGGGAACGACCATTAGAGGAAGACGAGTTTGAAGTGGAGAAGGTCTTGGATGTTCGGTCGACCAAGAAGACCAGGTTCGGTCGGACTCACCGAGAGTACCTGGTCCGATGGAAGGACCATGATGAATCAACTTGGGTAGACGAGCTCGACTTGAATTGTGGGGCTCTTCTACGAGAGTTGGAACGAGAACTAGTCAGTCGTAATCGCTTCGCAGTGATGCAGACCCATGAAGACCAAGACCAAGACACGCAGTAGCATCGGTCGGTCTAGACCGGTGTGAAGATGTGGAAGGTCCGGAGTTGATGTGAAATTGTGATGAACTGTGACGGATTGGAATAGCGGAATGACGAATGTGATGACTATTTTTCGTGATGGGGGTGGAACTGTTTACGATAACGTGTTCGGTGCAACTATGGAGAGAGTGGTAAAATTAGTTCAAGTGATTTGACGATCGGACATATGAAAAAGAAATGATGAGATGTATTACGAGTTATCTGGTCGACTACCTGCGACTTCACTTGCTATCGCCCCACAGACGGCCGATGACCATCGACGGATGATTTTCCACTTGATCCTGAAACTGGTTACGCCAGGGGTCCTTCCGGTCAAGCTGGACCAAAGCATCCTTGAGGTCCGCGACCTGCTCAGCGCAATCAAGACCGGGGTACCATATGCCGTCGTCGGCCAGAAGTCTGGTCTTCTCAACGCGACGCCTCGGCATGTGAATGAACACCGGGTACAAGAACACGTCGACGTCACACTCGCGGGCTCGCATCCCGTCCAAAATGTACTGGCACAGGGACTGCCAAGCCTCGCCCGCCCGAATTCGACGTCGCTTGCGCTTGCTCTGGAACGTCGCCAGGACCGGATCTTGTCGCACCCGGTCGGGGGGAAGCATCAAGTAGTGGGAAGCTTCCCAAATTGCTTGGCCGTGGATCTTGTTGAAATTCTTCGCCCGGCCTAGCAAAGTGAAGATCCACGGATTCAAGTGGAACACATGTCCTATCTTGGGGTGTTCGAAAATTTTCCATGGCTCATCGCCGTATAGGCGGGAGATCTGCGCCGACGTAATCAAGTCCGCCCTCCATACAGAAGCGGCAGTAATTTTCTTGGCCGGTGGAAAAAGCCAGGGGTCCGGGCGGGAGAAAGACCGGGCCAGAAGCTGCTTGGTCAGGGTAGACCGGCGCAAACAGCCGATTTGACCCGACGACCACGGCAAAGTGATTTCAAACGTCCGCGGCGGAAGGGAGCTGGTGTCAACCACCATGTTCTTCAGTAGAGCGTCCTTGTGAAGCTCGGATGTCCCGGGGAGAACCGAAGGCGCCGGCTTCGCTGATGTCGATACTGGTGTGGCGTCACTTGGCAAACCGGTCTTCTGTTCTGACCCCAATGTTGACGCCACTTGGATGAAACTTTCACGTAAATTCGTTCGTGACTTGGACTGGATGGCGACCATAAACTCTGAATTGCAAGACCCTTCGCTGGAGTCCTCCTCGGACGAGACCCCTGTGTGCTTGGTGCGATTTGCAGTTCGGCGCGAGGGCGCTCGACTTTCCGAGGGGCTGTAGATTTCGTCCGTGTCCGAGTCCGAGTCCATAAGAAGCGCCTGTGTCTTGTCTCGCTTATGAGGCACTGCACGCTTCCCCCCGAGTCTGGGTCCGCGCGCAGTGCCCCGCGTCCTCGAGCTACCCGGCGCGTCCGCGCGCTTCATCGATTTTTGTGCAATTTCGGGCTGCTGAATATCAGCCAATGAACGATGTCGGTCTTGGTCCTGCTGCAAGCGGTCTTGGTCTTGCTCCGAGGCGACTAAGGTTGCCGACGCAGACCAATCTATGCTGGAGGAAGCAGCCGAACACGGATGCAGCAAGTTCATCAAGCGCTGGAGGCACTGGTCTAGTGCCATCTGACGACGACCCGACTCTAGCGTCCAAGCGTCTGACTTGTCTTGATAAGACCGGACCTTCCCAGTCTGGTCTTGAATTGAAATCTGAAGCTCGGCAATGCGTCGCGCGAAGTCGTCGCCTTGCATGCGCAGTGAGGTCGCGTCAAACTGTCCGTCCAGCTGCTGCCGGCAAACAAGTGCAAGTTGATCCCGTAGATGAGACTGATGAGCCTCCAGACGGGACAGCTCATGACGCGCGCTTACCAGCTCCTATAAAATTGGTCGAAGCTGGTCAACATGATCGTCGGACTGCCTATCGGCATCAAGCAAGGCACCTATTGCCTTGACGACGCTGGGAGGGATGAGAGCTGAAGACAAACGAGGGCCAAGACAAGTACAAGACGAAGACCAAAGATGCTCACCTCGTGTTGCCTGGTGGGCCACCTGGGTCCTTAGACGCATGTTTTCTGCAAGCATATCCTGCATCTGCGTGTCGGCTTCAGTATGACGCCCTTCCGATGTTTGAAGTGCAGGAGAATTATGTGGGCTATCAGACCGGACCGACCGAACAGGTGAATCAATGTGGAGCGACTCGGCACATAGAGTTTCTGCAGATCCAACAAGAACAAGCGTCAAAGGGAAGCATAAGAAGATCAAGTGCAGTAAAGGCAGTACCTGACGCAGGTGTCGAAGATGTTTGGTCCATGGGGAAGAAGTGTGAGTGACCAAGGTCCAGTTGGTCGAGTGATGGGTTAGTCAGACCGTTATCGTTGTGCGACACGGTCGGACTCAGGGGTGGCTGTAGTGAAGTGTACCACAAATTTGGTCACTTTTGGTCAAGGCAGTTGGTCGAGTTTCCGATTGGTCTAAACAAGGGGGGGGGCTTTTTAGCCTATCAGATTCAAGGAGTGTCAAGAACGCAAGTTTTGGTGAGTCACCTGACATTGGGTATTTTACATATTTTCATGTGGGTACATATTGGGACCGTAGGGAGGTAGTATTATTGGTTAGTTGCGGATTTTCCAAGTAAGAGTCTTTTGGTTGCGGATTTTCCAAGTAAAAGTCTTTTGGTCTAGGAATAAGTGGCAAAAACCTCTTCTGGTCTTGGTCTACACCGCAGCAAGGGGTCGCCGTTATTCTTTTCACGTACACTAGTCGCCTCCGCCCGCCGCGGAGTGTTTGGGGGCAGAGGGTTGGATTATCCCCTCTTGCCTATTATACCCGGTCTGGACGCGCTGCACGCACACTTTGGCCACCGGAAGTCCCTCGACGGGAGTACGATTTGGCGATCTCGACACTTTGACTCAAGTACGTTTGGAACGTGCTATTCACTGGATTGATCTTTACGTGGAGATATCGTTTGTGGAGTTTCACGGGCATATTGGGTCTTTACGTGGACATATTGGCTTATTGTAACATTTGTTGGAGTTTAGACCGGTTTTGGTCTTCTCTCATATTGGTAAGGGGCTAGACCGGTTGATTGGTGTAACGGGGTTACATTCGGGTAACACTGAGTGTTGGTGTACATGAGTACACCACGGTTGAGGTCAGTATTGGCCGGGTTGAAAGGTTTCGAACCTTTGGTTATTTTAACCAATCAGGGCGTGGGCCCTTGGTGTGGTGGTGTGTCAGCCATCCACGTGTCAGTACACAGGTGTGTACACTACATTTTAGCTAGGTACGAATTAGGAGTATTCTACTTAGTATTACATATAGTTTATATTAGTTTAAATTAATTTAGGCTAATTACATATTAAATATATTCAGTTTACATTTCACTCTATCTTACAGACGCATGACCTCGACCGGTCGTGCGTGTAGTGAGTGTCGTAGCGTAAGGGGAGCCCTCCCCTTAGCTACACCCTTAGTAAGGGAGCCTTGCCGTTAGGCACTAGCAAAGGCTATAGTAAACTAACCCGGGAATCTTGGCCCCGAGTAGGAGAGCTCTCTCCTACTAAGCCCTTAATAAGGGCGTATAGGCTAAGTAGCGGCGAACGCCGCTTTAAGGAAAGTCTTCCTATGTGCGCTAGCCGCACCGTGCGTATACGCACCGGCTACATCTGGTAGCATTTGTAGTCAATCCAACACCTGTGTTGGTAGACTAGGCATCCTCTGCAAAGGATGAATCAGGACGATTGGGATAGTTTGACCCTCGTCCAACAGGAAGCCTTTAAAAGGATGTTACCCTTAACGGGGGAAGAAGGTATGAAGCTGCTAGTGGAGCAGGGCCTTGAGGCCGTAAAGGCAAGGGTGAATGCCCTCATTGCTCATGAGGGGAGTTGCGGTGGAGGTCATTCCACGGGGGTGCGCCCTCCATTATCGTTTAAGATAAAGGAGTTCACCGGAGAGAAGGATGACAACCTTTATGTTTGGTTGCGAGAGGTCGAAACGGCCTTCGCCACAGCGAACATGACCGCTGATCACTTGCAAGTGGGACTTGCATTGACCCATCTTACGGTCAAAGCCCGTACATGGGCGTTTACATGCTCGGAATCAGTCAAAGACGTGTTTCCAACATGGAAGGTCCTTAAGCAGAAGCTTATGGACATGCACGCAACGCCTGATCTGGTTTTCCAGAAACAAATGGCGTTCCTTAGGTGCCGTCAAGGCACTAAGGACCTGGAGATTTATATCCAGGAGCTTAAGACCCTGTTGGAAGGGATGTACGCGAAAGCGTATTCGGACGATGTGTCCATCCCCGTCTTCATGGGAGGCCTGAGAGAAGGGCCAGCACGTTCGGAATTGTTCCGATGCCGACCCCAATCCCTGGAGGAGGCGTTTAAGATGTCGTTTAACGCCGAGAGGAATTTCCGTTCCTCTAAGGTGGGTCCCGAACCCATGGACCTGAGTCAGGTCGAAGCGGAGGAGAAACCTCCCGCTAAGAGTCATTCTGACTCTTTTTCACAGAGCTTCGAGGCAGAGCTCTTGGCTATGTTGCTGCGGCGTGGGCCGCTGAGATGCTTCCTGTGTGGGAGCATGGATCATCTGAGGAACAGATGTCCGAAAAATCCCCAGCGAGACACTCGCTACAAGGGACCAAGGGTGGGGAAAAAGCCCTTGTCCAAGCCGTCGGGAAACGACGGATCCCAGTAGGTGCGGGGCGCCCTACTGGGGGACCCCTCAGTGCTGTTAAGCCCCAGGGTAGGGGAAGACAGCACAAAGCCCCGAGGGAAACGGTGCTTTCTAGCACCGAGTTGGTGTACCAGCCAGGTTTGCTGGTAGTCCTTGCGGAAGTGAAAGGCTTTGATAAGCCTTGGAGAGTCTTGATAGACTCTGGAGCGTCTGAAAATTATGTCAGACGGGCTTCTGTTGTGAAGAGTCGGCTGTATGCCGAGTCCCTAGAGGCACGTTCTCGTGACGTTGTCACGGTCCGTCTTGCGACGGGCGTACAGGTTTCTGTACCCAAGGTCTTGATTGACCTTAAGCTCAAGTTTGCAGACTTCGACAGCTTAGAACGTTGCCTAGTCCTGGATTTGGACTATAGGTATGACCTCATTCTGGGCATGAAGTGGCTGGAACGCCACGAGCCATGGATAGACTGGAAGTCTAAATCCATTGGCTCAACGCACCCGCGATCGGGTGAAGCATTGGCGAGTCATGAACCCACCTTTGCTCGATCGCAAAAGTGATTCTGGCGTGAGATGCCAGAGATTGGGATTTCTGAAATGATCATTCCCAATGACGTTAAGGAAGAGTTCCTTAACGAGAGGGATTCGACGGTTAATCCCCACGCCGTTAACGGTGAGACTGGTGAGTTACCAGTGGCAGAGGTGGATTCCTCTGAGGCGACTCCAGTGGTAGGGGTAGAGACCCCATGTGGTTAAGCGCGAGGCGCTTCCAAGCAAAGAGACCCGTAGTTCGTTTCTTTTGCACGTCGGAAATGATTCCGACCACGCCGCTATAGGCGAGACTGGTGAGTCGCCATTGGCAGAGGTGGATTCCTCTGAGACGACTCCAGTGGTAGGGGTAGAGACCCCTGTGGTTAAGCGCGAGGCGCTTCCAAGCGAAGAGACCCGAAGTTCGTCTCTTTCGCACGTCGGAAATGATCCGATTACGCCGTTATAGGTAAGACCGGCGAGTCACCGGTGGTAGAGGTAGATACCTCTGTGGATAGGCGCGTGGCGCTTCCAATAGATGGGGCAATTGACTCCCCCCATCTGGGTCTCGGGATGAGTCCCGAGGCCAGTAGTCATCAGTCCTACAGGATGCTGAATAGTGTGACAGGTGTTGTCAAAGAAGGCGTAAGCCTGGAACGGTTGCCTGGGGTAGGCGAACTGTTGTCGTTGGAGGAGATGTCCTTCAACGAGTTTGAGACTGCTTTGAAAGCAGATGAAATCGACGTGGTCGTCATGTTGCGTCCGGAAGAGGAGTTGAACTTCTCATCCACGATGGACGAATCAGTTTTGGTGAAAACCAAACAGGCATTAAATGCCCGAAGCGGCCTCAAGATCCTTGCGGATCCTGAGGAACCTTACCATTCCTTATTAAAGGAATTTGGAGATGTCATTAGTGACAACCCGCCGATGGGGTTACCACCGGATCGGGGAGTCCGACATGAAATTGATTTGGTTCCCGGAACCAAATACTGCGTCACTAGGCAGTGGCCTCTCCCCAAGGAACAATGCGACGTCATCGACGCATTCTTCAAGGGGAAAGAAGAGGCAGGGATGGTACGGGAGAGTAAATCTCCCAACTCATCTCCCACTTTTTGTGTTCGTAAACCGAACGGAAAGTGGCGCATTGTGCATTCGTATAACAAGCTGAATGCAGCTAATGTACCCATGCAGACTCCGATTCCTCGGAAGGATGTCCTTCAGAACAATATGGCGGGCTGTACTGTGTACAGTGCCTTAGATCTGGTGGACGGGTATTATCAGGTGCTCATGCAAGCGTCCGATATTCCGCTGACAGCGGTTAGTACGCCTAGTGGCATGCTGTGGGAGTGGATTGTTATGCCACAAGGGCTTTAAAATGCACCAGCAACTTTCAATCGCTTGGTGACTCAACTCTTCCGCCCTCATAAGAAGTACGCTCAGACGTACTTCGACGATATATTCGTCCATAGTCGTGCGAAAGGCGACTCGTCTGATGTTCAGACGCATCTGATACACCTTCGAGCAGTGCTCGAAAGTATGCGAGAGAATAAGTTATATGCAAACGCATCCAAGTGTATCTTTGGTGCTGAGGAAATTCCTTTCCTTGAATGCTTCATCGGTAAGGATGGAGTGCGGGCGGATCCCGCGAAGGTGAAAGCCATTGTGGAGTGGCCTTCACCTGTAAATCTTATAGTTTTTTTACGGAAGTGGCTTGGATTAGCCAACTATCTCCACAAGTACAGCGAGAACTACGCTGAAATGGCGAAGCCATTGACTGACCTTCTTAAGAAGGATGTTGATTGGTGTTGGAAAACCGAACACCAAAACGCTTTTGAAGCGGTTAAGGGGAGCTTGTTAAAAGCTCCCGTTCTTGCTCTCCCAGATCCTGCGAAACCATTTAGTGTCGTCTGCGACGCCTCCGATTTCGCAATCGGATTTGCTTTGTTACAAGCAGACGATGCAGGAAGGGAACGCGTAATTGCGTTTGAGTCGAAGCAGCTTAAAGCTGGAGAACGGAATTATCCCGTTCATGACAGGAGATACTTGCAATGAAGTATGCGCTTGTCAAATTTAGGGTTCACCTACTCGGCTCAAAGCCGTTCGTGGTTTATACTGACCACGCGTCCTTACGGACAGCGACAAATTCGCCTCATCTCTCGCAACGGATGGCCCGTTGGCTGTCCTTCTTTGCGGAGTACAATTTTGAGGTTAAGTATAAACCTGGCAAGCAGAACGTGCTTGCAGACGCGTTGTCGCGTCGTCCCGATTACGAGTTCGCTCACGCGACATTCGTCACCACGTCTGTGGTGGATCTCATACGCCAGGCGTATGAGAAAGACCCACAATGTACGGCGCTTATCCGCGCGTTAGGTGAAAAGGGTCTTGGCTCGTCTGAGCCAACCCTGTCAAGTCGATCTAGAGCTCGTATACACCGTTACAGGTACTGTGACGGTCTGCTATTTTTTAGCACGAGCGCGGAGGACACCCCGCGGGTGGTAGTTCCTCATAATGAGGAACTAAAGTATAGAGTCCTCTTTGAGGCACATGACGCCCCTACCGGGGGTCATTTAGGTCGGGATAAGACCTACAGCGCTTTAAGCGCTTTGTATTGGTGGACCAATATGTATAAGTGGGTCGGTGCGTATATACGCACCTGTGAGACGTGTCAGAGGGTTAAGCCCTATGCAAGTTCAGCTGCGCCTTTGGCGAGCTTATCGGTTCCAACGGAGTGTTGGAAATCCATTAGCATGGACTTTATCTTCGGTTTACTGAAGGATAAGGCCGGGAACACCGGCATATTGGTCTTTGTAGACCGTTTGAGCAAGATGGCTCACCTGGAGGCGGTGCCAGAGTCCATTGATGGACAATGAACAGTGAAAGTGTTCCTAGACCGTGTCTTTCGACAGCATGGTCAACCCGATTCCGTTGTGTCGGATCGGGATCCCCATTTTACGGGACAATTCTGGGGAGCGTTGTTTAAAGTGCTAGGCACCAAGCTCCTCATGTACACTGCGGATCATCCGCAGACGGACGGTCAGACGGAACGCGTTAATCGCGTTGTGGAGGATATTCTCCGGAGTTTATGTCTGGATTCTCCAAAGAGTTGGAGTGAGATGCTCCCGATGGTTAAATTTGCTATAAACAATTCGGTACATGCATCTACGGGGTTTACCCCGTTTTACGTGAACGGATTGGTGAATCCGAGGGTTCCGTTAACGCCACGTGTGTGTGGCCCAGGGCTTGAGGGGGGAGGATTCCCCGATGTCATCCCTGTATCTGTGCGAAAGCACATCGATAAGTTTTTATCGACGCGCCTTAGTGTCTTAAGACACGTCTGCGATGCCATGGCGGAAAGCCAAGACAAGCAGAAGGAGCAAGCTGACCGAAAGGGGCGGCGTAACAAAAAGGTATACAAAGTAGGAGAAAGTGTTTTATTAAACGCTAAAAATCTTCCTACACATGCAGTTTCTAACGTGTTACGGAACAAACTGCGCCCCAGGTTTGTGGGCCCCTATAAGGTGCTAGCCCGAAAGGGCTTGTCGTACACCTTAGACATCCCGAAGGAGATGCGTACGCATACAACCTTTTATGTCGGTATGCTTAAGCCATACCAGGACCCGGAGGCGGGCCCCTCCTGGAGGAGGGTGGAAAGGCGGATAGCCGTAAGGCACCGCAGGGCGAAGGAAGCCCGAAAGGGCTAAAATGCGACCACGAAGCTCCGCAACGGTCGTCTCGAGAGAGGCAAGCCGCCTCTCGAAGCGATCAGTGGCATCCCGCTCATCGCGGATCCCCTCGTGGAGATCATGGATGCGAAGGCTGTGTCGATCACAGCGATCGCGAATCTCACGTCGCAATTGCGCGACCTCCTCCTCCAATGCTCGATGCGGAGAGTACTCCACACTTTCATGTGGAACGGCTGATGGCGCGGCGTCATCATCGGGGTCAAACCCAGTATATGGTGAAGTGGAAAGGTTATCCACACTCACAGAGTTCGTGGGAGTTCGAGACTCCCCTACGGCAAGATTGCCGCGACGTCGTTGACGCTTTTGAGCGGGAGAATCCCGCTGTAGGTCAACGACCAGAGTGGCATGAGAAGCCCCTTCACTCCCAATAAGTGGGAGTTTGCCGGAGGCAGATGTGGCTACCACACTGTCTCCGGACACCATGGTGGAGAAAGGGGCGCTGGCGTAGCGTGCGATACGGAGCACGTAGTTGCTCCATCGCCTTAGCTTTGGAAAATGTAAGGCGCAACACCCTCTACACCCAAATGTCTCGACGGGAATAGCTGTCATGCAGCTCATCGAAGCTGGGGAGAAGCTTCTCCCCTTCCGCCCAAGCGCGGAACTTCTTCTCTGCATCATCGGCACTTTCTCCCGGAGAAATAACGAAAGGAACCTCGCGGAGGTTCTCAACAGGGGCACCTTGTGCCTGCCTGTTTAAGCGCTCTCGGTACGAGACGCTAGTGAACTGCTTTTGTGTAATCAGTTGTTGCCGGAGTTTCTCACGGCGTTCGCGTTGGTACAGCTGTTCAGCCGCGGGGCCAGGGGTATAGGACGCTAGACTAGTCCTTACCAAACGTCTGGCCCACCTTGGAAGGTCACGAGGACCATCGAAATTATAAGCCGCCCTTGACGGGCGTTTGGAGGCGCGTAACGCAGCCCTTAGTGCCTGTGCGGTAAGTTGGTAGTCTTGAGCTGCGTCCAGCTCATTAGTGATGATTGCCTTTGGCGATTCAGATGTATCATCCGATACGGGCAGGGGTGCCGCACTGGTTAGTGCATTTTCCTCACGTGTGGGGAAGGTATTAGGCTGCCGACAACGCCGTTCGGCGCTGTCGGAGCGGCTCACCATTGGGGAGATATCCCCAAAGGCATCCACTTCCGAGTTTTCGGAGTAGTCTACCTCTTCTAGAGGAGACGCCATAGCACCACTGGAGGTGTACATATGTATGGCCAGGGGAACTGGCGTTGGAGTTCTCCAAAAAAATTTTGTTTATTGCGTAAGCAATAGTCTTGATGGGGGAGGATGTAACGGGGTTACATTCGGGTAACACTGAGTGTTGGTGTACATGAGTACACCACGGTTGAGGTTAGTATTGGCCGGGTTGAAAGGTTTCGAACCTTTGGTTATTTTAACCAATCAGGACGTGGGCCCTTGTTGTAGTGGTGTGTCAGCCATCCACGTGTCAGTACACAGGTGTGTACACTACATTTTAGCTAGGTACGAATTAGGAATATTCTACTTAGTATTACATATAGTTTATATTAGTTTAAATTAATTTGGGCTAATTACAAATTAAATATATTCAGTTTACATTTCACTCTATCTTACAGACGCATGACCTCGACCGGTCGAGGTCGTGCGTGTAGTGAGTGTCGTAGCGTAAGGGGAGCCCTCCCCTTAGCTACACCCTTAGTAAGGGAGCCTTGCCGTTAAGGCAATAGCAAAGGCTATAGTAAACTAACCCGGGAATCTTGGCCCCGAGTAGGAGAGCTCTCTCCTACTAAGCCCTTAATAAGGGCGTATCGGCTAAATAGCGGCGAACGCCGCTTTAAGGAAAGTCTTCCTCTGTGCGCTAGCCGCACCGTGCGTATACGCACCGGCTACAATTGGTCTACCCTCTACTATTTCGTATTGGTCAGGTCTAGATCGTTTGGACGATCGACCTATTGGAATTTATCTTTTGGAAGTGTTTCTGGTCTGTACGTACCAGGGGTGAAGAGTTCCGCCCCAGGTACACCTATCCAGCACGGTCTCATATTCAAGACCGAATCAGATCGATCTGCGATCCCGATACACCGAGTGTGTAACTAGCCCATTCCATCGGGTACACAAGGTGAGATGAACTTAAGTGAATCGGACCAAGTGTCTTTGGATGATGACCGGTCGTCTGCCAGCAGCGGACGATCGGACCATATTTCGAGTGGAGGTCCGCGGGGTACCCCCCCCCCGTAAGTTGGAAGGGTGGGCACGATGGTGGTGGTCAGGTTGTCGATACAAATGTATTCGATTTCGAACTTGACTCCACCACACTCTCGCGTGCCAACACTGTCAGGTATAACAGGTATTCATTCCAGGATTGTCTTGCGTCCTTCTCGCTAGCAAATAATTGCTCCGCCTGCTGGTGTGAAATTGTAACCCTTTACGCACGCCACATCTGATCCAACACGTAGTGTAAAGTCTGCGAGATCTGCCACCATACGCCGATATTTGAGCGAAAATACCTTGATATTGCACCATCAAGGTACTCACCAAGTTTGTTCACTTTAAGTCTCTCAGTCCACGCAAATCCGGACGAAATGTCCGCAATCTCCAATGCTTCTATAAACAAATATGCCCATTCTCTAAATCCAGGGCCAAGTACAGGGTAAATTTCAATTCCCGTGAACTTCTGCACCGCCAACTTGGGAATCTTATACGGACGCGGCTGTGTGCCCGAGTTGCCATATTTCCAGACGCATGCCTAACTTCCGGCATACCTCCAGGCACTCCAGAAGGCTCTCGCGGCATTTCTACGCCTCCTCTCTCGATGCCGTCATCTACTGATAGATCATTCAACGTAATCCGCTGCTCAAATGGCGCGAAATTCTTGACGCTTTCTTGGAATGGTGTATCGCCACCTCCAACCGGTGATTCCTTTACCATAACCGGCGAAACACTTCGCCCCGATCCTTGCGACCGTTCTTCTTCCATCTGGTTTAATCTGTCGTTCATCTTGCCGACCTGTACGAGCAGCGCCTTCAATGCTCCCTCCGGGTCAAACGACTCGCCTTCATCCATGGTAACAAGGCACTACAACCAAACAATAACTGCGACACCAACGTAAACACCAACGTAACAATCGACTTCACTCCAAATCAGGAGACCGTTCCGCGTAATCACCAACGATGAGAACTTAACATGAGTATACTTTACACTTTATAACAACTTACGTGCCCCCGTGTCCCTTGGGCTCATAACCTGTCGGAAATTGACACGAGTTGGGGGCACGTGTGAATTCCCGTAATGATAGTTTCGGCTGTTAGTGCCTTACCGTCATGGGGGGAAGTTTCGAAGAAAGAAGCGCGCCCTACTTGATCAGGGTAGGGGCGCACCAGGGCAGGATGTAAATGCGTGTTTTAAGGAAAAAATACAAATGCGTACTTAAGAACCAAACCTAAAACTTAATATAAAGATAAAAATCCAAAGTAGCTAAAATGCATACGTGACCACCATGGTCGCGCAATACTTGAAGTTTGTATGCAACCTAATGCCAGGCTGCACACATGCATCGCTTGGTAAAACTTCAACAATTCGTAACACAGGTACACCCACACCCACAATCAATGATACAGGGTACAGGGTTCTAATGGTACCAGATGAAGATACCCTCCGTTCTGAACACTACGAAAAAATGCCGTTACCCGAGACGTCCACGACTGTCGCCGTCCTGTCCACTGCCGCGAGCGTTGGCTTGGCATTATATGCGTTGAAGCTTCGGACCGATGCTAAGCCAAGCCAAAAGGGTACCGATCCTATCACTAGTCATGACAACAAGCAGTGGATCATCGAGGAACTAATTGCTACGCGCCGCAGTGTTTTCCCACTTGACTACGACCGCGAGCGTCATGTACCCCGTGACGTTCTACTCAAGATGTTAGAGAGTGCCAACTGGGCACCTACGCATGGCCGCACCGAGCCATGGCGTTTCGTGGTCTTTGATTCCCCTGAGAAGCGTCTCGAGCTCGGTCAGTTCATTGCGAACGTGTACAAAAAGGCCGTCCCCGTCGACAAGTTTCTGGAGAAGAAGTACGAAAAGATGGTGTTTAACTGTACGGCCTCATCTTATGTCGTGGCCATCTGCATGAAGCGCCAGAAGAGCGGAAAGATTCCCGAGTGGGAAGAGATGTGTGCTGTGGCTTGCGCCATTCAGAATATGCATCTCGTGGCAACCGCATACAACATTGGTGCGTACTGGAGCTCGGGCCCCCCGATCACAATGTCGCAGGAGATGAAGGAGTATCTGAAACTGGACGAGGCGGACAAGTGTTTGGGCCTTTTCTACATGGGTGTGCCCCAGGCATCCGCCATAATCGCGAAGGGCTCTCGAAAACCAATTCAGGACAAGGTGACCTGGATTTCTGCTTGATGTATTTCTGCAAGAAATTCTCACAACCTTTTGCACGTTGAAACAAAGGGAGCAACAACAGAGTTAGTTTGGGTTGGTAAGATGTACTGAACATCGCATTTTCATGCGAGCAAGCACAATGCTCGATATTCATGCATGGGAGACAACTAGGAACATACTCCCTTGGGTCATTCTAGAATAAAAAAAATGGTAATTTCAGTTGGGAGCCCTCTTGAATGTCTTCGCCATGCTGTGATCGGCGTTGACGCTCGTAGGCCCTATGCTCCATAAGCACATTCAGGAAAAATTTCGTGGATTTCACGTCGTTCAGAACGATACCTGTAGGTGATGCACTCTATCACTGGAGAATGGCGCAATGGTTATTTGAACGTGATGCAACGCGACCGAGAGTCGATAAGGAGTGTGCGATTGCCCTGAAGTCCCGAATTCGCTGGGAGAGGCCCTGCATAACGAGAAATGGAAGAAAAAGACTGGATTGCTCCCATTCAATTTTCGAAGCTACAATGAGGACTCAACGATGCTTGGCGTATGTAATGCTCCCGTGCCGCTTGTTTCGGTCGTCCAGCTTTGATGGGACCAGTCACCTTTGTACAGGCCTCAAAGTCGTACGTCACTGTCTGGGCGTTGCCCATGTTCACTGTCACCAGAACTAACAGTTTCTTCTCTGCGTCATGGCAAGAACAGTCTTTGCAACGTCTGTTGCAAGTATCACCATACCGAGGCGAATATGGCGTGAATACTGCGCCAAGAAATAGTACTTGGGGTTCGGCGTGCCAATCCTATTGTCGCCGGGGTTGGACTGAATCAGGCCCCAGCCAGCGCTGTCCAGCGCCTGCCAATACACGAAAGCTAACACGCCCATCTAGTTGATGTCAAGACAAGTAGACTCGAACATGGTGAGTCCCGTTGCGTCTTTTTCGCCGTACTCAGAGTCCCACAGAATCTTGCAGCGACGACCGTTAAATCCCTAAGTCCTGGGAGATCTGGGCTGCAGTATGCGTCAATGCCCCTTGGTGCCGTGCGTATTTACTTTTCCAAAAGCAGCTGTTACTTCGGGGTTTGTAGACATGTCCTGGAGAGTAGTAGACAGCGACATTGATGGTGAATGTTCGTGGGACGACGCGATGCCCACATCTTGCAGCTCGAGAGCATCGAGCTGCTTGCGAAGGAGCTGTATGCTGATGTTTTGAGCATTGAGAAACTCCTTTCGACAGCTTGCCAATCAATGCCAATCACTTGTGCGTCTTTTTCACAACTCCATTCTACTTTGTCTCCTTCATCAACTCCACCTGGTCCGAGATGAGGCTGCTTTTCTGCATTCTTTTGGAGCTGACAACGCTGCATGCTACCTCACTGTCTGGCTATGTGTCGCCGGCACTCATCTGGCTGCCACTGCCGAGGGGCAATCTCTGGTTGAGAGGTCCATACTTCGTCAGTATTTACTTAGTGTATTTAATGTATTTATCTATTTATTTAAACGAGAACGAATCGGCCTGTCACAAAGAATATTCGGGAATTTACAAATAAAGGAGTGATTTTAATAATAATTACAGATAGGGGAGTGACTTAAAAAATTTTACAAATAAGGGAGTGATTTTGAAAATTATTACAGATAGGGGAGTGATTCAAAAAAAAATATTTACAAGTAACGGATTGATGTCACTGCAAATTTGCGGTGATAACCTATTCGCACATGATGTTTTTCCTAACGGCACATGATAATAAGACCTTGGAGGTTCGTATGATGTAATAATATTACATCTAACAGGATATCAGGTAGAACGACTTTTTACCACCCGACTGACTCAGTCATGTAATCACTTCTTCCATAAAACTTACGGCATCGAGTCAAGCGGGCGCTTGATAATCACCGTCTTGTGCTCCAAGTAATTCCGCAGTCCAGGCTTTCCATTCTCGCGACCAATGCCCGAATCTTTAAATTCACCAAACGGCGCATTCGTCTCCACTACGTCGTAGCAATTCACGTACACCGTGCCCGCGCGATTGCCGTTCGAAATCTTGATAGCGTTGTCAATGTTCGTCGTCACGACACGTCTTGAACGTCCGCAAACACTGTGGGCTCGATAAACCAGCCTTTGGTACCATGACGCTTGCCACCAGTTAGGAGACGACCACCCTCTTTCACACCCTTATCAATATAGTGCAGAATCTTGTTAAATTGGGTCTCATAGATCTGTGCTCCATGCTCCGTGGCAGAGCTGAACGGATCACCAACAACGCGGAGCTAGAATCCTCGAAGGAGCGGCGCACAAACTCATCGTAGATACCCTCTTGTACGTACGTACGCGAGCCAGCAATGCAACACACTGGCCCTGGTTCAGAAATAGAGCTAGCTGCTACTGCTGAATGGCAAGTTCAATGTCGGCGTCATCCAAGATGACATTTTGCTGAGTTTCCCCCGAGCTCAAGCGTGACACGCTTAATATTGCTCACGTGAGAATTGCGCATTATTTCGTAGCCAACTTCGGTGGACCCAGTGAAGGCGACCTTGTCTACGTTCGGGTGCTGCGCGAGGAGCCGGCCAGTATTGGTACCTGCACCGGAAACAATGTTGACCACACCCTCCGGAAATCCAGCTTCCACAATGAGTTCACCAACACGCAGAGCAGATAGCGGCGTTTGCTCAGCCGGTTTCAGCACAACCGTGTTGCCAGCTGCAAGAGCAGGGCCGAGCTTCCACGCCATAAAGACCAGTGGGAAATTCCACGGGATGATCTGCGCGCACATGCCGACAGGTTCGGGCTTGGTGTAGCATAGAAAAGGACCTGAGATGGGAATAACGGAGCCGTGAATTTTTTCCGACCAGCCAGCATAATAGCGGTAAGTCTTCACCACCAGTCCCAAGTCTACCGCTTTGGCCCCAGCAAAGGGCTTGCCATTATCAAGCGCTTCAAGAGCAGCAAGTTCATCAATGTTCTTTACAATCAAGTCGGCAAGCATGTGAAGGAGCATTCCGCGCTCCGAAGCGGGCATGGTGCGCCACGGGCCCTCAAGGCAGCGCGGGCAGCAGCAACAGCCGTGCCAATATCGGCAGAGTAAGCCTCCGCGACGTCTGAAAATTTTTCCATTGTTGCTGGATTATACGTTTCGAAGGTTTTACCAGTGCTCGACGGCACGAAATGACCATTAATGAGCATGTTGGTCTGTATTACGTGGACGTGCTCCGATATGTGGCGCGAAAGCAGGAGTGGTGAGACTTTTGTGGTTGCTTTTACAGTTAACGCGCTCGCTCGAGCGTAGCAAGCATGGCGTAGTATTTGGCGCTGCATGGTTAAAGGTGCAAGGTCAAATGTGCAAAATGAAGAGTGGGTAGAGAAACCATTTCCAAGTGAATTCAGAACGTGCCCGAACGAACTGAAGTGGAAGGTGGTACTACTGCAATCTTTTACCAGTGTAGTAAGTAGTACCTGGTCGTAACGACGGGGCGGGGTAGATACATAAGGTTAGCGTATTTTCTTCTACCTGATATCCTGTTAGATGTAATATTATTACATCATACGAACCTCCAAGGTCTTATTATCATGTGCCGTTAGGAAAAACATCATGTGCGAATAGGTTATCCCCGCAAATTTGCAGTGACATCAGTCCCTTATTTGTAAATACTAGGGGATCGTACCCGTCGTTCCGACGAACTGTCATTGAAATTTCACTGAAACTACAGTATATCTAATTTTTGGGTTTATTTGTCCATACCGTACCTTAGTATTTTATGGAAAATATGAAAATTGTATTAGAATTTTATGGCAAAAATGAAAATTGTAATAGAATAATTCTTTGTGACAGGCCGGGGGTCGTCGTCGTTCTTTTTGTGACAGGACGATTCGTTCTCGTTTAAATAAATATATTTTTGAATCACTCCCCTATCTGTAATAATTTTGAAAATCACTCCCTTATTTGTAATTTTTTTTAAATCACTCCCCTATCTGTAATTATTTTCAAAATCACTCCCTTATTTGTAAATTCCCGAAGAATATTAGACCCCCGGCCTGTCACAAAGAATATTAGACCCCCGGCATGTCGTCGTGATCCCGTACCTAAGCGAAGTCGAACTATACTATCGATTGGTTACAAATAGCGCTTTTACAGTTAAGTAAAAAAAACTATTCGACTTTATCAATGGTTAGAAATACAGCTTTATCTATATATATAAAAAATAAGTCATGTCACGCTGCTCGACCGTCGGAGCGTTCTTATTGGCCAAATTATTAGTCCAACAAATCATCCGACAATGACAATAAGCGCGGAACCTTTCGTTGCTTCTATCATTTACCCAACAGACATATACTCCATCATTTCTCTTTCCGCGTTTTTATAAAGTAGGTGGTGGATGTCCTGGCTGCTGGGCACTCGGAGGGCCGCCCTGTGGTGGAATCAGGCCGGGATAGGAGGAACCGCGTTGCGCGGGAGCGTTACGCAAGCCGCACGCCAGAGCAAATTCAACTGGCGAACGCACGTCATCGAGCAAGTGCGTAAGAACGTCTTCAGCTTCAGGCGGCCGGTGTCCCTGTGCAGGAGGAGGTCGCGCAGAACGAGCAACCATCACACGCTACCGATCAAGAAGAGCCCTCGGCAGAACTCATACCAGAAGAACATCGTGCGGACATTCGCCGTCGGCAAGAAACAGTACGCCAATCCCGACGACGTGCTAACCTTGCCCATGCCGTACCAGATGTACCTTTTGCCCGGCGACCATTTGACGGCAATGACGTCAATATCCGTCATACACTGGGACGGATGGCGGTTATTTGCCCCTTTTGCGGGGCGAAACACTGGCTGGAGGAGCGTAACAGGTCTACGGTTGCCAACCTGCGGTTTTCCATGTGATGTGCGGAGGAAAAATATCCCTACCTCCGATCGCACAACCGCCGCTACTCGGACTTCTTCAAGATCAAACGGAAGAAGCGAGAGAGTTCCATAAGCACATACATGATTATAACAATTCCCTAGCTTTCACTTCCGTTGGGGCTAGCATTGACCGCAGCCTGACACAGGGCGGCGTATATACGTATCGCTTGCAGGGTGAGCTGTATCACCGAATTGGTAGTCTCCTTCCTCCTGGAAATTTCAACCCCCAGTTCGCGCAACTTTACATCTCAGATCCGCAGATGCAGCTCGAACAACGGATGCAGCGGTACGAGAACCTGAACCCTCAAACTGTTCAGAATCTGCAAAGCATGGTTCACGACCATGAACCCTACGCTCAGCTGTACGACAATGCGCGGCGAAGGGTTACGGACGAGCCGTCCAACCAGCTATCAATTAGATTGTTGGCACTCCGGAATGCGGATGCCCGCCGATTCAACGTCCCAACCAATGTGCATGTGCTATTGGCCGAATACATTCAAAACGGGTACATGAAAAATGTCGTGTACACTGAATCTCTTCTTTAGGTACTTCAGTCGGTTGTTGATCAAAGCTTCGCCGTTTTTGGGATCGCCATGGAAGGCGGTCTCATCAATAATTTCTTTTATTGCCATTCTAAGATTTTTTTTGTTTTTCTTTTTCCTCCCCTGACCCGTTGGTACAACGGGTACATTATCTAGTCTATTTAGTTAATTAAGAACGAATCGACCTGTCACAAAGAATATTAGACATCCAGCCTGTCACAAAGAATATTATGGCCTGTCACAAAGAATTATAATGCAATTTTCATTGTTGCCATAAAATACTAAGGTACGGTATGGACAACTAAACCCAAAAATTAGATATACTGTAGTTTCAGTGAAATTTCAATGACAGTTAGTCAGAACGACGGGTACCATCCCCTAGTACCATTAAACGACGCGACGACCCCCGGACTGTCACAAAGAATTATTCTAATACAATTTTCATTTTTGCCATAAAATACTAAGGTACGGTATGGACAACTAAACTCAAAAACTAGATATACTGTAGTTTCAGTGAAATTTCAATGACAGTTCGTCGGAACGACGGGTACCATCCCTTAGTGGTACGTAAAAGCAATGTCTTACCTCTCAATCTAAATTGTTTTGATTTACAGTCAAACCTCTCTAAATGTACCCTATTTGGAAATTGGCCAGCCATATCATTAAGAGAGGGTGATCATTTATGGAGGATGACTCTCCTAAGGCTTTGTTAGGCTCGGAAAGGTTTAGAAAACAGCACTAGAGCGTTGTTCCCGCTGTTGTACGAACACACGTCCTTCCATTCAGTGTTCCAATCGTTTATTTCACTAAAGATCTGATCCTAAGGAGTTATGATCACGGCGGCAACGAAAGATCCCTGCCTCTGGAGGACTCCCCGGAAGGTCTCTGCGCTGACTGGAAGAAGCTCGTTATGGTGTACAGGACATTTCTCTTGTCCATCAATGCTCGCAGATCTTTCTAGAGTTCCTTCCACTTTGCCAGCATTTGCTGAGTGTCTTGATTGGATTGGATCAAGTACAACTTGATGACGTTCAACGATTCTTTGGCTTGCACTTCGTAAACGCGCTCCAGTATCCCCGACTCGGCGCTGACTTCCAACTAGGCGCTGACTTCCAACTCGGCGTCTTCCTCCGCCCCTTCTTGAGCAACTTGCGCGACAATGTCCTCCTCGGATGCCTTGCCGAAGACATCGTTCTCGTCAGCCGGATTGATGAATTCCTCCAATGTCATCGTATTGAAGAGTCTAAGCCGCGTCATTTATCTCTTCAGACCGCTCAAGGCATTGCCGTCCTTTTCGGTCACCGCCTTTCTCGGAGAGCTGTTGAGTTATGTTTGATGAAGGGCCGGAAGTATGTTGGTAGTCCCCCAGCAGTTCATTATGCATAAGGGAGTAACTTCGTTCCATGCGTCAACGACAAACTCTGACGCCTCCAGAATGTTGTTGAGCTTTCGTTACTCGTTCTTCGCTTCGTAGCGCTTAATCATCAAGCCGATCTATTTCCTCCGGTACTTGACCTTGAAGCTGTTTATGATGCTCGCGTCCAAGGGCTGAATATTGCTCGTTGTATTCGGCGGCAAGAAGAGCAGCTCAAAATTGTCGAATGTTTTTGAGACCACATGGGTCGGGGCATTGTCCAGCAGCATCAAGACCCGCCAGCGCTGCTTCCCGCATCAGTCATTAAAACTTCCCAGCCATCGCTGGAAGACCTCAGAAAGCATCCACGCCGAATGGTTCGCTTCGTAATAAAATCCCAGATTCTTGACGTTTACGTTCCGGAATGCCCTGGGGTTCTTCGACTTGTGGATAATCATAGGCCTGAACTTCCGCGTTCCGGTGGCATTGCAGCCCAGGACCACGGTGAGGCTATTTTTGTCTTTCTTCTTGCCCTCCAGTTGGCGCGTTGCCAACGTGCGATCTGGCTGCATGCTGAAGGACAGGCCGGTCTCATCCATGTTGAAAAGGTTGTCTAGCTTGTATTCTTCAAGACTTTCTTGAAGTCGTGGAAGCTGATGATCATGGATGGCCTGGTTATCGGCATCTCCAGATTCTCCATGCATCTTGTGACACTTGATGTTGTGTCGTTGCTTCAATTACTCCAACCATCCGTTGGAAAACTTGAGCTCTTTTGCAGCTGGATCCTTCAACCGATCGAAGCACTTCTGTGCCACTTGCCATAGCCCTTCGTCGGTTATAGGCAGCGCATGATGAGCGGATTGAACCCATAGCAGTAGAGCTCTGTCGACCTCAGGATGAGCACACTTTCTCACCCTGTCCAGGTCGCTGGCTGAGTCGTCGGCAGCCAGAATCGATGCCTAGATTTTGCACAATCTTGTAATCAAGTCCAGCCAAGCGTCACGTTGTACCGTTTCTTGATGAAGGAGGCAACCTCCTCTCGTGTCCACTTGGGCTTTTTCCTCCACTCGAGCAAAACTTCTTTCTCTTGGCGAATGGTCAGAGACTGATGAGACGCGTCCGCCGGCCGCTTTCCACGTGCTTTCTTGCCACGTTTAGGCATGATTGCTGGGGTTCAGTATTACTTTGCTGTGAGATGATTCTTGAAATGTATTTGTCGCACGTTACGGTGGTAAAGTGTACCGCAAAATTGGTACAATTGTGGGCATAATTGTGGGTGTGATCGTGGGCACAACTGTGTGTGTAATCCTGTGTACAACTATGTGTACAATTGCAGGTACATAGACGGGACACAGACGGGGCATCGTGAGAAGGGACGACTAGGTACGGGTACCTAACGGTTAGCGACGGACGACAGATAAATCAGGTTGACTGGTCGACGGAGTACATGGGAATGGGTAGTTCTGATTGGTTGATATTAGGTAATTGGTAGTTCTTAGGATATAAGTGATAATGAAGTTCTCCTTTTGCGTACGATCGGGCAGATCGTTTACAGGGACGGCAACTTAGCGCCTCCCTTCTTCGCATACACACCTCTAGGTCCCGGGCGGGAGCACTTAGTGCACTTTTTGGCCCACGGGCAGACGTAGAGCTCGTGGGAACTCGTCTTCAACCCCGTCCGTGTGGTGGAGTCAAGTTCGAAATCGAATACATTTGTATCGACAACCTGACCACCACCATCGTTCCCGGCCTTCCAACTTACGGGTGCCTTTCAACTTACGGGGGGTACCCCGCGGACCTCCACTAGAAATCTGGTGCGATCGTCCGCTTCTGGCAGACGACCGGTCATCATCCAAAGACACTTGGTCCGATTCACTTAAGTTCATCTCACCTTGTGTACCCGATGGAATGGGCTAGTTACACACTCGGTGGATCGGGATCGCAGATCGATCTGATTCGGTCTTGAATATGAGACCGTGCTGGCTAGGTGTACCTGGGGCGGAACTCTTCACCCCAGGTACGTACAGACCAGAAACACTTCCAAAAGATAAATTCCAATAGGTCGATCGTTCAAACGATCTAGACCGGACCAATACGAAATAATAGAGGGTATACCAATCAACCGGTCTAGCCCCTGACCAATATGAGAGAAGACCAAAACCGGTCTAAACTCCAACCAATGTTACAATAAGCCAATATGTCCACGTAAAGACCCAATATGCCCGTGAAACTCCACAAACGATATCTCCACGTAAAGACCAATTTAGTGAATAGCACGTTGCAAACGTACTTGAGTCAAAGTGTCGAGATCGCCAAATCGTACTCCCGTCGAGGGACTTCCGGTGGCCAAAGTGCGCGTGCAGCGCGTACAGACCGGGTATAATAGGCAAGAGGGGATAATTCAACCCTCTGCCCCCAAACACTCCGCGGCGGGAGGAGGCGACTAGTGTACGTAATAAGAATAACGGCGACCCCTTGCTGCGGTGTAGACCAAGCCCAGAAGAGGTTTTTGCCACTTATTCCTAGACCAAAAGACTTTTACTTGGAAAATCCGCAACCAAAAGACTCTTACTTGGAAAATCCGCAACTAACCAATAATACTACCTCCCTACGGTCCCTAATGTACCCACACAAAATTATGTAAAATACCCAATGTCAGGTGACTCACCCAAGACCTGCGTTCTTGATACTCCTTGAATCTGATAGGCTAAAAAGCCCCCCTTGTTTAGACCAATCGGAAACTCGACCAACTGCCTTGACCAAAAGTGACCAAATTTGTGGTACACTTCACCACAAGAGCGAGTAAAGCGAGAAGCTTATAGTGGAAAATCTCGTCAAATATGCGGTTCCAAGACTGAATTATGCCATGATGACACGTTATAATCCGTCGCGGACATATTACATATTACACGCACAAGAGCTGGTAGCGTGGGCGCAGGAGGTCGAAGTAGACCACATAAGAAGTAGGAGAGGACCTAGAATGAGCGTGAATGCGGTGCAAGATAGCAGGCAAGCAGTAACGTGTTACGGTTGCGGTAGTAAAGGACATATTCGTCGAGAATGTAACAAGAGACCTGACAAGAAGCAAGCATATCGCAAGGCGTAGGGTACTTCGGAAAAATAATATGGACTAGCAACCACGGACGCAGACAACGACCTTCTTGTATTAGACTTGTTTTTTGTATAGTAACAGTGAGGAAGGATTGCTAGGATGCCGCCAGAGACTGTTGGGGTTCAAGGGGAATTCGAATCTAGTAAGTATTACTAAATCCTATATCTAAATCAAACACTTCTTTTACCCATTACTTCTCGGTTACTTCAGCAATGACTCTAATACTTGATAGTTACTTCTGAGACCCTCCGTAATCCGATTGGCCGTCGCAAAATGGCCGTCCAGGGTCGCTTCTGATTGGTTGAAAATTTTCATCCAAAACTCTAAATTCACACCAATCATAATTCAATCAGTCGCGAGATGGCCGTTCAGGGTCGCTTCTGATTGGTCGAAAATGTTCACTCACCATTCCAATACTTAATAACTTGAGAACAAAATTCTACTTCACCACACTAGGGATACAACATACAATCAAGTCCCCTGCCTGGATCAAGATGGTGAAGATAGGTCTGACTATGCCGATAGAGCTGACGATGGTCCATGGACCCCTCCGATAGTTTTTCGTCTGATTCGGGTTTCTATAACAAACGTTCTAAATTTAGAAATCGACTCCTTCACACTCACAATCCTCCATTATTGATCGTCAAGGCGCTTGGCCGGGTCTATCAGGCGCAGACTTGGCGAAAACCAACATGACCTGTGGTAACACGACAGTTTCTTTTACGGTAATCGTCTCGCGACTTGGATGAGAGTTTTTAGTCTTGTACATTGCTTGGTGTATTCTTAACTCACATCCACTAAGGCCCTCGAAAAAATCGCTTGGCTAGTCAATCATATATTACCGAAGTGGTGGTGGGTCCAGAGTAGACTGCCAAAATAACTGAGGTTTGTGGTAGACCAGAGAAAAAATCCAGTAGTCTTCAGGGCTGGTTGAAATAAGTTTTAATGAATTAGGTTTTATTAGATTTTCAATAAAACCTAAATGGTTTGGAGATAGGTTTTAATCAAGGTTTTATAATGATATGAGTCACCACTAGTTGAGAGAAGCAAATTTTTGAATTGCAAGCCAAATCTCAAGATTTCTCCAGAAATCAGGCATCAATCACCAGATTTTCTTGCCAATTACCAACTTAGTGACAACCAACATGAGCAGCAGTTCCAACAACACAGCCGCCAGTGTGATGGGGACTTGCAATCTCCTGAGCAAGGTAGCAGCAACACAATCCAAGCAATTCAGGGAAGCAACAGCAGCACAACCTTGAAGAGAGGGCGCGTACCCGTGCAAAATTCCAAGAGACCATGGCATTGCACTACTACATGACCGGGACATCTTTCCAAAGGGTGGAAGATCCGAGTTTGGAAGAAGCCATCAATCTTTTGAGGCCTGATGAGGATTTTCTGCCAAGCAGAAAGAATCCCACTCCTCGAAAAGTGACACGAGATGGTAAGAGAGAAATGTGACACATTTCTGCAAAAAAAAATCTCTTAACGCTTGTCTGGTTTCGGACGCTTGGTCAAACGTCCGCAACGAGTCCATCGTGAACTATATATTGCTACCGTCCCGCCACAGAAATCACTCAACCTCGAAGCAGTAGCCACTGGACAGCAGGGCCACACTGGGGAATGGATCTCAGAGGATATTGCCCAGGTTCTCAGAAAATCCGACCTCAACTTTTTTGGGGCCGTGACCGACAATACTACTGCAAATAAAAAACACGCGGCTTTTGAAGGTCATGCTCCCTGCGCTGTTTTATCAAGGATGCACTTCCCATGGCTTACACTTGTATGTCAAAGATATTTTTGCTGCCACCAAAACAAAAAAAGGATCAGATGTCGCTACTTTCCCCGTTGGCTATCCCTTCGAATATCTTCAAGTGTTTGTGAAGGACGTCAAAGAGGTTGTCAAATTTTTCAACAACCATCATGCGATCAAAGATAAATTGACACAATTACAGCGTGCGAAAGGTGAATGATTCCGAAAACTTTCTCTACCAGCTCCAACACGGTGGGGATCCCTACAAAACTGCTTTGAAACTGTGTTGAAGTCGGAAGAGCTATTGCACACATTGGTGAATGAACGCGACTTTATCTTTGGAAACGCTGAGCAGAAAGAACAGCGTCGAAAAATCAAGGCCATAGTAACCTCATATACATTTAAGCCACTTTTAAAGAAGGTACTGGTTTTGCTCAAACCACTCGACGAATTGATAGTCAAGTATCAATTCGATTACTGCCCTGTAACGGGGTTACATGCGGGTAACACTGAGTGTTGGTGTACATGAGTACACCACGGTTGAGGCCAGTATTGGCCGGGTTGAAAGGTTTCGAACCTTTGGTTATTTTAACCAATCAGGGCATGGGCCCTTGGTGTGGTGGTGTGTCAGCCATCCACGTGTCAGTACACAGGTGTGTACACTACATTTTAACTAGGTACGAATTAGGAATATTCTACTTAGTGTTACATATAGTTTATATTAGTTTAAATAATTACATATTAAATATATTCAGTTTACTTTCTACTCCTTAGTACAGACGCACGACCTCGACCGGTCGTGCGTGTAGTGAGTGCCGTAGCGTAAGGGGAGCCCTCCCCTTAGCTACACCCTTTGTAAGGGAGCCTTGCCGTTAAGGCACTAGTACAGGCTAGAGTAAACTAACCCGGGAATCTTGGCCCCGAGTAGGAGAGCTCTCTCCTACTAAGCCCTTAATAAGGGCGTATCGGCTAAGTAGCGGCGAACGCCGCTTTAAGGAAAGCCTTCCCCTGTGCGCTAGCCGCACCGTGCGTATACGCACCGGCTACATGCCCTGTCAGTGAAGTGTACCTTGACTTTACCAGTATTTCAGTCAACTATGCAGAAGTTGCAGCCAAGGGACTCATCACTGCACAAGAGTGTGCCTACGTGGCAGGTCTTACGGTTGAACGGTTCAAATTCATGTATCGAAACTGTAATGGGGTGCCATTACATAATTGATATTCAAGTCAGAATATCATAGTTTAATTTCAGACGCGTTGTCTGAAATTTAAATAAGAGATTATAAGTTATTATAATCTAAGAAGGAAAAGTCGATTCGGTATAAATACCGAATCTTGCAGGTTAACTAATAGTACAGTTAGTTAAAGACTTGATATTATTATATTAATGAGTTAGTTACTATACTATTAGCCTCTAAACCACCCATTAAATAAACACTCTTAATTTTGCGTTCTAACAGATAAGTGAATATTAATATATTTACTTTTATTATAGGATTAGTTGTTACCAACTAATCCTGCCCTAATTGTATTGCGCGCTTCCTCGCAAGATACAGTGTAAGCCAGTAACAGGATCAGTCCTGTTACACCTGGTAGCACTTTGTGGTCCGTCTTAACGACCACAGTTCCGTTCTGAAAGTTAACTAGCGGAGCGAAGATTAAGAGCCGCTCGGCATCATGTCGCGAGACATGACGCCTTCCGAGCGAGAGAGAACGCTGGAAGAGGTGAATAAACACTTCCCTCACTTCTCGTCGCGTAGCAAAGACACGACGGTGGAAATGATTCGGTCTATGGGGACCGACATCATTACCTTCCTCAAGAGTAAGTCCCCGGAGGAAGTGGTACAGGTGGTGAACCGCTTTAGGCTAAACCACCTAGAAAATCCAGTACGGCCCGCGCCAGAGGCAGCGCGGACCGCAACTGCACCTGCAACGCATAGCGTTGAAGTAGTAAAGGCGCGAGTACCGCCCTTTACCGGCGAAGGGGGCGAGCCCCTTCGTAGATGGTTCGCAGAGGTGGAAGATGCCATCTCTGTGCAAAATATTGTTGACGAACGTCAACAGGCGTACTTCGCCACAACATGTCTAGGCGGCAGAGCCAGGGCATGGGCGATGAGTCGCAGAGCCACTGATGACTCTGCGTTCCTTACTTATAAGGAATTTAAAGCTGATCTAAAGCTCAACTTTGAAGCTTCAGAAATGGAGCTAAGTAGTCGGCAGGAGTTTATGGAACTCCGGCAAGGTAAGATTTACCTTCAAGCTTACGCTCAGAAGACGCAATATTTGCTGTCCAATATTGTGTATGATACGGTGCCCCCTGCTATGCAGGTAACTGGCTTCATGAAGGGACTCAATGATGGTCCCGTCAAACAGAGTCTCTATCGGCACCGCCAGATACTCTGAGGGATGCCATTGATATGAGCATCCGTGAGGATTTCAGCATGCGATCAGCGTCATCGCATGCTGGGTACAGCCGAAGGGCTTAACAGCCCTTCGCTTTTGACATGCCACAACGGCATGTCAACAACCAGCAGTCAGGCAGACGAAGCTCACACTTCGTCCCAAGAAACAGCCACCCGATCCAGAGCATGGGCGGTGGAGATCCAGAGCCGATGGACCTATCGGTTGCGGTTGCTTCGAACACGAAGAAACCAAAATTTAAGAAGAATATTCGCTGCAATAGATGCGAGAAAATGGGGCATTTTGCCCATGAGTGTATGACACCGCGTCCGGTGCCACGCAGGCAGCGGACGGAACCGTCCGCTGCACGGCGACACCAACAGGGACATCACCCTGTTGGTGCAAAAAAACGAGAATCGCCAGTAGGGGTGGGGAGCCCTACTGGGAATGTTATCCCACATGCCGACATAGGGGATGTGAGGGTAATAGCCCCAGACGGGACTATGTCCTGTCAAAAGGTGCAGGGTGATGGGAAGCCTCTTATCACCCTGGAGATTAAGCCGCACGGGAGCGATGTCCCCATGCGAGCTTTGTTTGACACAGTAGCGTCAAACAATTTCGTTAGAACTCAGAGTCTAACGCTGTTGAGCTTCGTGGAGGTAGAGACCCCACGAAGTATGTTGTCAGTCCGGTCAGCAACAGGCGCAACCGTGACTATTCCAAAGCGTGTGATTAAAACACGCTTCGAGTTGAATGAACTGTCATTCGAGGATGAATTCATCGTCCTCGATTTAAAAGACAAGTTCGATGTGATACTTGGAATCCCATGGATGTCCAATTTTAAACCTTCGATCGACTGGGTAAACCTATCTATCGACTGCGGCGGACGCACAGGATCTGAACACCCTGTGTGTAATCCGGCTGTATCAGAGGATACAACCGCAGCGTCAGACAGTCTGTTGGATAGAGATGGCACCACCAGGTCTGTTCTGACACGATCAGCGGAAGGTACCTCCGCTGGTGAGAGTCCAGAGGGACTACCACACGCAACAGAAGAGTCGTTGAGTGTTGGAGAGAAACATTCCACGGGTGATAAAGACCACCGTGAGAATGAAGTGATATCCACGGTGGGATACACCCACCGTGAGAATGAAGTGATATCCACAGTGGGATACACCCACTGTGCGACCGAAGGTTCCAACACGACGAATGAATTCCGTGTTGATGAGAGTGAACTCACGATCGAGTGCAATCGTGAGAAAAAACTCCGTGGTGGCCAGTTCCCACCACGTTGCGTTAGCCATGCGCACGGGTTATAAAGACCACCGTGTCGCAGAAAAGGCGGCCGATCAGACGAGCACATCTGATCGCCAAAATTCCATGGTAGGCAGTGGCCACCATGATGATGAGTATTCGCACACGGTGAATCGTAATCACCGTGTAGCAGTCAATCAGACGAGTGCGTCTGATTGCATGGGCAGTTCCGTCGAGACGATCAACGTCTTGATGCAAACGGAGACCGGATTAGCTACCCAGTCTCTGTTGATGGAACACACTCCGAAACAAGGTTCGGAGGTGATGCCTATTCCATCGCTAAGCTGGAAGAAGTTTATGAGAAACTTGCACGATGGTCAGATCAAACAGATCTGTATTATCGTTGCAACAGATGATGTAGTGGATATTCGTGAACGAATATCCACATTACAAGTGGAAAACATTGGGAAAGAGGTTCCCAATGATCAAACGAGAGTTCAGCGCTTTGAAGCGCAGAGCTGGGGGTCGCTTAAAGCGAACTCCCCATTTTATGAGGTACTTCGGGAATACGCCGACGTATTCCCAGAAGAAGTACCTAGCGATCTCCCTAAGGATAAGGGAACTCGTCATGAGATTGACCTCGTGCCAGGCACAAAGTATTGTGTTACGCGGCAATGGCCGTTGCCGCGTGATCAGGTAAAAGCGATCGACGAGTTCTTCGAAGCTCGTCGTAAATCAGGCCAAGTGAGGGAGTCTACCTCACCGCACTCTACCCCCACCTTTTGTGTGAAGAAGTCCAAGGGTGGGTGGAGAATCGTTCACGATTACAACAAGCTGAACGCAGCGACGGTACCGGCACAGACGCCGATACCGCGAAAAGATGTCATCATAGATGGCATGTGCGGGAACACCATCTTTAGTGCACTCGATCTAAGAGATGGATTTTATCAAATCCTAATGCGTGAGAAAGATATCCCTCTCACGGCGGTAAGCACCCCAAGCGGCATGCTTTGGTAGTGGCTTGTTATGCCGCAGGGGCTTCGAAATTCCCCTGCTACGTTTAACAGATGCGTAACGCATCTATTACGCCCGGTGCGAGAATTCGCACCGAGTTATTTCGATGACGTGTTCATACATAGTAAGGGTGAACATGATAAAAGTGATATAGATGTCCATAGGGAGCATCTACGTCGAGTGTTAGATCTTATGCGTAAGCATAAGCTCTATGCAAATCTGAAGAAGTGCACATTTGGTGCACCTGAGATACCCGTTCTTGGATGATTTGTGGGCAAGAACGGGGTGCGTCCTGATCCAGAAAAGATCAGGGTGATCGTTGAATGGCGTACGCCAAACAACGTTAAGGAACTTCGAAAGTTCCTTGGGTTGGCAACATATTTGCACAAGTATTCGTGCAACTATGCTGGGTTGATACGACCTCTTTCTCAATTACTTAAGAAAGATGTCGAATGGCATTGGGATACCCAATGTCAAGATGCTTTTTATGCAGTCAAGCAAAGCTTGACTGAAGCGCCTGTCTTGTCTATAGCCGATAACGAGCGTCCGTTCCACGTCGTTTGCGACGCGAGCGATTTCGCTATCGGCTGTGCTTTGATGCAGCGTGATCGCGATGATCGTGATCGCGTAATCTGCTATCAATCGCGTCAGTTGCACCCAGCCGAGCGCAACTATCCAGTGCATGACAAGGAACCCCTTGCCATGAAGTATGCACTGGCTAAGTTTCGGATCTATCTATTGAGAGAAAGACCGTTTGTGGTTTACACGGACCATGCGTCGCTACGCACGGCCGTGAATTCATCACATATTTCACAAAGGATGGCTCGATGGCTGTCATTCTTTGCTGAGTACAACTTTACGGTTGAATACAAACCCGGGAAGTTGAACGTGATAGCAGATGCGCTATCACGAAGGCCCGATTACGAGATGAAACCGTCCGTAACCGAAGGGGCCAGTGCAAACGTGATCCGTTGCACTGCTTTGTCGTCGTCAATTATATGACAAGTACGCGAGGCGTACAGAACAGACGAGGAGACACGTCTGTTGATTGATTACTTAAATAATCAATCAAGTGAGAAGCGCGACGAACTCCCAGAGTTCCTCCGCGCTTGCGTGCATCGATATCGACTGCACGATGGTCTGCTGCTTTACACCACAGACCAAAAAGATGAAAGTCGCATCGTCGTTCCAAACGACGATGATCTCAAACATCAAATTATGTTTGAGTATCATGATGCACCGATTTCGGGGCATCAAGGCCGAGAGAAGACATACGCTTCTCTCGCACGTGACTTTTACTGGCGAAATCAGTACAAGTGGGTACGGAAATACGTACGCGCTTGCGAGATTTGCCAGCGCGTTAAGCCTGCGCAGTCTGCACAGGCTCCGCTGCAATCTCTGCCGGTTCCGACAGAGTGTTGGAAGTCCATTTCAATGGACTTCGTATTCGGTCTTCCATCCGACAATAGTCGGAAGACTGGAATAGTGGTCTTTCTAGACCGTTTCAGTAATATGGTACATCTTACTGCAGTATCAGCGAACGTAACCGCCGCTCAAACAGCGCGGATATTCGTTGATACGGTATTCCGTTTGCACGGAATGCCGGAAGACATTGTCTCGGACCGAGATCCGAGATTTACAGGACGTTTCTGGCAAGAAACGTTCTCATTGTTGGGAACCCAGTTGAAGATGTCAACTGCGGACCATCCGGAAACGGATGGGCAGACGGAACGGGTTAACCGCGTTCTCGGAGACATGTTGCGATCATACTCACATGCCTTTGAACAGTGGAGTGACTACCTGTCACTCACTGAATTTGCGATTAACAACTCGGTGCATGCTTCAACTAAGCATACACCGTTCTACGTGAATTCCTTAAGGCATCCACGAACCCCAGCTTTACTTGGCGGTACGCCAAATCTAAGTGGGGGAGGGACCCGCTCAAATTTTGAGCGAGTCAATGCACAAGTTGCGACTGAAACTTGTGAACAAAACGATGGCCCTTCTACTGAAAATACAGTAGAAGCGGAAGCAGCTTCAATTGAAACTGAAGCTGCACACACTGAATATGTGTCTGCAGCAATGGCTGCAGACAATGAAGACAATGCACCTACTGCTGATAAACAGTAGATGAATTCGTATTACAGCGCCAATCTGTAATACGCTATGTAAAAGACGCACTTGCCTCTGCTTTTGATAAGCAGAAGCAAAATGCAGATAAACAAGGAAGGAAAAACAAGAACTCCTTTCTTAAAGATGAATTAGTATTATTAAGTACTACTAATTTGCCTACACATGCAATAAGCAAACTTCCCTACACGGAAGTTGCTTCCTAAGTACATTGGACCTTTCAAGGTCCAAGAGATTCGGGGATATGCCTATACCTTAGACATTCCCACAGCAATGTGGCTTCACCCAGCATTCTATGTTGGGCGGCTCAATCCGTATCACTCGTCTTCGTTTTACGACGAGACGCAGAACCACGGAAGATGCCGTGCTTCTCCAAGTCTCCCAAGGGAGACTTGTAATCGGCTTCCAGACGTTGGTGAGCAGAGCGGAGAGTCGTTACCTCCGCCTTCGACTGCTCAAGATCAGCCGTGCGCCGATCGAGCTCTCCCTTATAGCGGGAAAGCTCAATGTATAGAAGATCATTCTTCTGCTGGAGGGCAGTGTGCGCTCCGAGGATGTCGCGGACATCCTCGCGAAGAGACCAATATGTCTTCACACAGTGAGACATATCGCTGCTCAAGGAGGAATAACCCTCCTCGAGCTTGCGGAGCAAAGAACCATGCTCCGCAACAACAACGGCGAGGGAATTCTCAACCTCCGCCGCCCCTGATTGATAATCAGGGGAATAAGCGATATATTCTCGAGCGCTTGATCTCGAAGCGATCGGTGCCTTTGAAGAAGGGGCAGCGTACCGAGTACTTGGTACGCTAGCTGGGATATCCCCAAGAGTTCGACTCTTGGGAACCGATTGAGGTTCTGAGGACCGACGCCCCAGACCTTTTGACTGAGTTTGAGAAGAAGTATCAAACTCACAATGCGAAGTAGCATCAACAGTAGGTGTTGATGCATTCAGGGTATCAATTAAACCCTTAATTTCGGCGAGTACGGAAAAGCCACCGTACTCCCGCAACTCCTCGTCTGACAGACGAGGAGCGCCCTGCTTACACCGCGGGCAAACGAGGTGAGAAGGGACACCACACTTTAACCCTTCTTTGATGCAAGCAAAATGGATGTATTCCATTTTGCCTGTTCGTGAGTGCTTTAAAAAGCGCTCGCGCATTAAGTGAACTTTATTCACTTAATCATCTGGTCTTTTGTTGTAGTTGTCAACAAAAGCATTCCAACTCTGAGTCAGGGCGTCTTTATCGTCCCTGTTCTTCCTTGACCCTTTCCGGCTCGAATAATATCGAACCTGGAAAAAGAGGTCAATAAAGTACAGACGTCTCTGGTCTGTACTTCGATCGAATCGACGTGACTGGATGTCTTCGCAGTCATCCAGCACGTTGATATCGAACAACGCATATTGGCAGTCCCGATTACTGTGGCCGCCGCTGTTGGGGGCAATAGCCCATCCAGGGGTCCAAAACCCCACTTTTTATGGAACATGTGGTTCCGTACGATGATACGCTTCAGAAGCGGCAGGCGACGCTTCTGTTCGAGCTCTTTTAGCAGGCGGAACACCGCCTGCTTCCACACCACGCGCCGGGGTTAAACCACCCCGACGTGGAGACGTACTTGGTCCAGGTGGGGCTCTGCGTTCCCGCAACCACCTGTGATATTCATTGTCGCTGTCATAGCTGACAGCGACACCAGAGTCACCACCGCTGTTAGGCGATGAGCACCTAGCGATTTTCGACTCGCTAGATCCTTTCGTGGGGACAGCTGTGCCCCGATCACTTTGTTCGGAGTCAGAACTGTCTCCGAACATGGAAGAACCCTTCCTGGCAACACGCCATTCGGAAGTTGCCATTGTGCGAGATGTTGCATTAGCAACATCTCCCTGTTTCTTTTCCGATGCCGCCTTAGCAGCATCTGTGGTCAAAGACGGTACTCCTTCCGACCTTTGTGTAGTTGACGCTGCTCAGCGTCACCGTTGTCACTCAACACCTCAGCACCTAGTGCTGAGGCGGAGGAAGAAGCTCCTTCATTGTTTCCAGCAGAGATCTTTAGAGCGCCGCCGTGTGCTTTGACCATCGAGTCGATGGTCAATCAGTTGGTGAATGAGAAATTCCGACCAACAAGTGCCACCCATGATTGGCCAAAATAAGAATTATTATTGGCCAACCACCTTAGGTGGGGGTGATGTAATGGGGTGCCATTACATAATTGATATTCAAGTCAGAATATCATAGTTTAATTTCAGACGCGTTGTCTGAAATTTAAATAAGAGATTATAAGTTATTATAATCTAAGAAGGAAAAGTCGATTCGGTATAAATACCGAATCTTGCAGGTTAACTAATAATACAGTTAGTTAAAGACTTGATATTATTATATTAATGAGTTAGTTACTATACTATTATCCTCTAAACCACCCATTAAATAAACTTTCTTAATTTTGCGTTCTAACAGATAAGTGAATATTAATATATTTACTTTTATTAAAGGATTAGTTGTTACCAACTAATCCTGCCCAAATTGTATTGCGCGCTTCCTCGCAAGATACAGTGTAAGCCAGTAACAGGATCAGTCCTGTTACAGAAACGGTCATGGCATGGCATATTTGTTGGACACTCTGTAGCCGGTGCGTAAACGCACGGTGCGGCTAGCGCACAGATGAAGACTTTCCTTAAGCGACGATACGCCGCTACTTAGCCGAAACGCCCTAATAAAAGGGCTTAGCGTGAGATAGCTCTCTGAATCGGGGCCAAGATTTCCCCAGTTTCCTGTTAGCTCACGATAACACTTTAGCTTTACGCTTCCCTAAGTATGTACTAGCTAGGAGAGGCACCTCCCCTGCTACAGAACTCACAGCACGCTCGACGTTTCCCGGTCGAACGTCTAGCTGGATGTTGTAAAATGGAAACTGTTTTATATTTAATATGTAATAAGTCTAACTTAATAAACTAATGTAAATTATATGTAATACTAGGTAGAACTTACTTAATCCGTACCTAGCCTAAATGTAATGTACACCACCTGTGTACCAACACATGGCAAGCTGCCACGCCTTCACCAAGGGCTCCCGCCCTGATTGTCTAAAAAACCAATAAGTCCGAACCTTTCAGACTGGTCAATACTTGACCTTAACTGTTGTGTATTTACGTACACCAACGTAACCAAATGTAACCCCGTTACATCCTCCCCCATCAAGACTATTGCCACGAAATAATAGATTATAGTTGGAGACCCCAACTGCCAGAACTCTGGCGTCGATGAGCACCTATAGAGGTGGTGATTATCCTCCCCGAGAAGGGGATGCCAGCTACTCTGACTCCGGTATTTCGGAGGGGGGGCCCTTGGGGATAGCTCCCCTAAGGATGACCGCTCAGAAAACGCCGAACGACGATGTCGGGAGCCTAATCCTTTCCCCACACGTGGGGAAAATGCGCTAACTCGTGCCAACTTCGGATGCCTTATCCGGGTCGCCGAAGGCGACCATTACCAATGAATTGGATGCGGCTCAGGAATCTCAACTTACCGCACAGGCACGAGAGACTGCATCACGCGCCCCAAAACGCCCTTCACGGGCAAAATATCGCTTTGCGGGTCCTCGTGACCTCCAAAAGTGGGCTAAGAACGAGGTAAAGAAGTATCTGGCCTTCTATACCCCTGGCCCTGCCTGCGGCTGCACAGCCGTGTCAAATCGCACGCCGGAAACAACTCCGGGAAAAACTGCTCACGAAGAAGCAGTTCACTGCCACCTCGTACCTAGAGAGCCTCAGGAAACAGGCAAAGGGTTCCTTTGTTGAGAACCTCCGCGAGGTTCCCTACGTTCTCCTACAAGGAGAGGATGCCGAAGAGGGAGAACAAAAGTTCCGCGCTTGGGAGGAAGGGGAGAAACATATCCCTGACTTTTTAAAGATGTACAACAGCTATGCCGAACGTGACGTTCGGCTGGAGAGGGCATTGCGCTTGGCGTTTGCAAGAGCCAAAGCGATGGGGCAATTATCTGCCCCTTATCGCACGCGATATTCTAGAGCCCATGCCCTCACTGTGGTGCCGGAGCGCAGTGAAAGTTCCGCATCTGCCTCCGGCGAACTCCCAACTACTGGGAGTAAAGGGGCTGCCCCCGCCCCTTTGGTCGCCGACTCGTAGCGGGATTCTCCCGCTCGAAAGCGTCAAGGACGTCTCGGCAATCCTGCCGCATGGGATTCTAGGACTCCCACGAACTCTGTTAGTGTGGATAACCCTTCCACTTCACTAGATACTGGGTTTTACCCCGGTGATGACGTCGCGCCATCAGACGCTCCACATGGTAATGTTGAACCCCCTCCGAATCGAGGACTGGAGGAGGAGGTCGCGATATTGCGACGTGAGATTCACGAGCGCTGTGATCGACACAGCCGTCGTATCGAGGAAGTCCAGAATGAACTACACGATGCCATGGACGCAATTGACCGCGTCGAGAGGCGGATTGACTCGCTCGAGTCTGCCTCTGACGGCTTTCGCCGTTTTGAGGGGAGATCTGAGGCTTTCGTTGCGGAGCTTCGTGGTCGCATTTCGACCATGTCGGAGCTTTTACTCCGCCCTGCCATGCCTTACGGCTATCCACCTGTTCAACCTCCTCCACGAGGGTACCCACCTCCGGGTCCTGGTATGGCTTAAGCATACCCACATAGAAGGTTGGATGCGTACGCATCGCCTTCGGAATATCCAAGGTATACGCCAAGCCCTTTAGGGCTAGCACCTTGAGAGGCCCCACAAACCTGGGGCGCAGTTTTTTTCGTAACACGTTGGAAACTGCATACGCCGGCCCTTGCGGTCGGCCTGTTCCTTTTGCTTGTCTTGGTTTTCCGCCATAGCATCGCAAACGTGTCGGAAGACACTAAGGCGCGTCGATAAAAACTTATCGATGTGCTTTCGCACAGATACAGGGCTGACATCGGGGAATCCTCCCCCCTCAAGCCCTGGGCCACACACACTTGGCGTCAACGGGACCCTCGAATTCACTAATCCTTTCACATAAAACGGGGTAAACCCCGTAAATGCATGGACCGAATTGTTGATAGCAAATTCGGCCATAGGAAGCATCTCACTCCAACTCTTTGGAGAATCCGGACATAAACTCCGGAGAATGTCCTCTTCGACGCGATTAACGCGTTCCGTTTGACCGTCAGTCTGCAGATGATCCGCAGTGGACATGAGAAGCTTGGTGCCTAGCACCTTAAACAGCGCCCCCCAAAACTGTCCCGTAAAACGGGGATACCGATCCGACACAACGGAATCGGGTAGACCATGCTGTTGAAAGACACGGTCTAGGAACACTTTCACTGTTCCTTGTCCATCAATGGACTCTGGCACCGCCGCCAGGTGATCCATCTTGCTCAAACGGTCTACAAAGACCAAAATGCCGGTGTTACCGGCCTTATCCTTCGTAAAACCGAAGATAAAATCCATACTAATGGATTTCCAACACTCCGTAGGAACGGATAAGCTCGCCAAAGTCGCCACTAAATCTGCAGAGGTTTTACCCTCTGACACGTCTCACAGGTGCGAATATACGCACCTACCCACTTATACATGTTGGGACACCAATACAAAGCGCTTAAAGCGCTGTAGGTCATATCCCGAACTAAATGGCCCCCGGTAGGGGCGTCATGTGCCTCCAAGAGGACTCTATACTGTGGTGGAGTCAAGTTCGAAATCGAATACATTTGTATCGACAACCTGACCACCACCATCGTGCCCAGCCTTCCAACTTACGGGGGGGTACCCCGCGGACCTCCACTCGAATTCTGGTCCGATCGTCCGCTGCTGGAAGACGACCGGTCATCATCCAAAGACACTTGGTCCGATTCACTTAAGTTCATCTCACATTGTGTACCCGATGGAATGGGCTAGTTACACACTCGGTGGATCGGGATCGCAGATCGATCTGATTCGGTCTTGAATATGAGACCGTGATGGCTAGGTGTACCTGGGGCGGAACTCTTCACCCCAGGTACGTACAGACCAGAAACACTTCCAAAAGATAAATTCCAGTAGGTCGATCGTTCAAACGATCTAGACAGGACCAATACGAAATAATAGAGGGTAGACCAATCAACCGGTCTAGCCTCTGACCAATATGAGAGAAGACCAAAACCGGTCTAAACTCCAACCAATGTTACAATAAGCCAATATGTCCACGTAAAGACCCAATATGCCCGTGAAACTCCACAAACGATATCTCCACGTAAAGACCAATCCAGTGAATAGCACGTTGCAAACGTACTTGAGTCAAAGTGTCGAGATCGCCAAATCGTACTCCCGTCGAGGGACTTCCGGTGGACAAAGTGCGCGTGCAGCGCGTCCAGACCGGGTATAATAGGCAAGAGGGGATAATTCAACCCTCTGCTCCCAAACACTCCGCGGCGGGCGGAGGCGACTGATTCACATAGCAAAGGTTTAAACGACCGCCTGTTGAGGTGTTATCCCGAAGACAAAACCAAAAGATTCCAAACGACTTTTTCTCTTTTAGGCAAATTCACAACTCAAACCAATACTACCTCCCTACGGTCCTAATATGTACCCACATTAAAATATGTAAAATACCCAATGTCAGGTGACTCACCAAAACTTGCGTTCTTGACACTCCTTGAATCTGATAGGCTAAAAATCCCCCCTTGTTTAGACCAATCCGAAGTTCGACCAGCTGCCTGGACCAAAAGTGACCAAATTTGTGGTACACTTCACCACAATACTTCAGTTCCTCATCATGAGGAACAACCACCCGCGGAGTGTCCTCCGCGGTCGTGCTATAAATATAGCAGACCATCACAGTACCTGTAACGTTGTAAACGAGCTTTAGCTCGACTTGGCAGGGTTGGCTCAGACGATCCAAGACCCTTTTCACCTAACGCGCGGATAAGCGCCGTACATTGTAGGTCATTCTCATACGCCTGGCGTATGAGATCCACCACAGACGTGGCGACGAATGTCGCGTGAGAGAGCTCGTAATCGGGACGACGCGACAACGCGTCTGCAAGCACGTTTAGCTTGCCAGGTTTATACTTAACCGCAAGGTTGTACTCCGCAAAGAAGGAGAGCCAACGGGCCATCCGTTGCGAGAGATGAGTCGACTTTGTCGCTGTCCATAAGGACGCGTGGTCAGTATAAACCACAAACGGCTTTGAGCCGAGTAGGTGAACCCTAAATTTGACAAGCGCATACTTCATTGCAAGTAGCTCCTCATCACGAACGGGATAATTCCGTTCTGCAGCTGTAATCTGCCTCGACTCAAACGCGATCACGCGTTCTCTTCCCGCATCGTCTGCTTGTAAAAAAGCACATCCGATTGCGAAATCGGAGGCGTCGCAGAAGACACTAAATGGTTTCCCAGAATCTGGGAGAGCAAGAACGGGGCTTTGAACAAGCTCCCCTTAACCGCTTCGAAAACGGTTTGGTGTTTGGTTTCCCAACACCAATCCACGTCCTTCTTAAGAAGGTCAGTTAATGGCTTCGCCGTTTCAGCGTAGTTCTCGCTGTATTTGTGGAGATAATTGGCTAATCCAAGCAACTTCCGTAAATCTCTAACATTTACATGCGAAGGCCACTCCACAATGGCTTTCACCTTCGCGGGATTCACCCGCACTCCATCCTTACCGATGATGCATCCGAGGAAAGGGATTTCCTCGGCACCAAAAATACATTTGGATGCGTTTGCATATAACTGATGCTCTCGCATGCATTCGAGCACCGCTCGAAGATTTATTAGGTGCGTCTGAACATCAGAGAAGTCGCCTTCCGCGCGACTATGAACGAATGTATCGTCGAAGTACGTCTGAGCGTACTTTCTGTGAGGGCGGAAGAGTTGTGTCACCAAGCTATTAAAGTCGCTGGTGCATTAGAAAGCACCTGTGGCATGACAAGCCACTCCTACAGCATGCCACTAGGCGTGCTGACCGCTGTAAGCGGAATATCGGATGCTCGCATGAGCACCTGATAGTACCTGTCCACCAGATCTAAGGCGCTGTAAACAGTACGGCCTTCCATATTGTTCTGGAGGACATCCATCCGACGAATCGGGGTTTGCATTGGTACAGTAGCTGCATTTAGCTTATTTTACGCATGCTTAATGCGCCACTTTCCGTTCGATTTACGAACACAAAAAGTGGAGGATGAGTGGAGAGACTTGCTCTCCCGTACCATCCCTGACTCTTCTTTCCCCTTGAGGAATGCGTCGATGACGTCGCATTGCTCCTTGGGAAGAGGCCACTGCCTAGTGACGCAGTATTTGGTTCCAGGAACCAAGTCAATTTCATGTCGGACTCCCCGATCCGGTGGTAACCCCATCGGCGGGTTGTCACTAATGACATCTCCAAATTCCTTCAGTAAGGAATGGTAAGGGCCCTCAATATCCGCAAGGATCTTGTGACCGCTTCGGGCATTTATTGCCTGTTTGGTTTTCACCAAAACTGACTCGTCCATCGTGGATGAGGAGTTTAACTCCTCTTCCGGACGCAACACGACGATCTCGTCGACTTCACCTGCTTTTACAGCAGTCTCAAATTCGTTGAAGGACATCTCCTCCAACGACAACAGTTAGCTTACCCCAGGAAACCGTTCAAGGCTTACGCCTTCTCTGACAACACCTGTCACACTATTCAGCATCCAATAGGACTGCTGACTACTGGCCTCGGTACTCTTCCCGGGACCCAGATGGGGGGATTCAATTGCCCGAGCTATTGGAAGCGCCTCGCGCCTATCCACAGAGGTATCTACCTCTACCACTGGTGACTCGCCGGTGTCACCTAATACGGCGTGGTCAGAATCAATTCCGACGTGCGAAAGGGACGAACTACGGGTCTCTTCGCTTGGAATCGCCTCGCTCTTAACCACAGGGGTCTCTACCCCTCCCACTGGAGTCGCAACATTCTCGCCTAACATGGCGTGGTCGGGAGCCCCGACCTGCAGAAGAGAAAAACCTCGCGTCTCTTCTCTAGGAAGCGCCTCGCGCTTAACCTCAGAGGAATCCACCTCTACCACTGGCAACTCACCAGTCTCGCCTATAACGTCGTGGGGATTAACCGCCTAATCCCCCTCGTCAAGAAACCCTTCCTTGACCTCATTGGGACTGCATCTCTCGCCAGAATAGCTTTTGCGATCGAGCAAAGGTGGGTTCATGACTCGCCAATGCTCCACCCCATCGCGGGTGCGTTAAGCCAATGGACTTAAACTTCCAGCCACTTCATGCACAGAATGAGGGCATAGATCGAGTCCAAATCCAGGACTAGGCAACGTTCTAAGCTTTCGAAGTCTGCAAACTTCAGCTTAAGGTCATTGAGACCTTGGGTACAGAAACATATACGCCCGTAGCTAGATGGACCGTGCCAACGTCACGAGAACGTGCCTCTAGGGCCTCGGCATACAGCCGACTCTTATCCACAGAAGCCCGTCTGACATAATTGTCAGACGCTCCAGAGTCTATCAAGACTCTCCAAGGCTTATCAAAGCCTTTCACGTCCGCAAGGACGACCAGCAAACCTGGCTGGTACACCAACTCGGTTCTAGAAAGCACCGTTTCCCTCTGGTCTTCGTGCTATCTTCCCCTACCCTGGGGATTAACAGCACTGAGAGATTCCCCAGTAGGGCGCCCCGCACCTACTGGGAGCCGTCGTTTCCCGACGGCTTGGGCAAGGGCCTTTTACCCGCCCTCGGACCCTTATAGCGAGTGTCTCGCTGGGGCTTTCGCGGACATTTTTTCCGCAGATGATCCGCACTTCCACACAGGAAGCATCTTAGTGGCCCATGCCGCTGTAACATTGCAAGAAGCTCCGCTTCGAAGCTCTGCGAGAAGGAGTCAGAGTGACTCTTAGCGGAAGGTTTCTCCTCCGCTTCGACCTGACTAAGGTCCATGGGTTCAGGACCCTCCTTAGAGGAACGAAAGTTCCTTTCGGCGTTAAACGCCATCTTAAACGCCTCCCCCAGGGATTGGGGTCGGCATCGGAAGAGCTCCGAACGTGCTGGCACTTCTTTCAGGCCTCCCATGAACACGGAAATGGACACATCGTCCGAATACGCTTTCGCGTACATCCCTGCCAACAGGGTCTTCAGTTCTTGGACGTATGTCTTCAAGTCCCTAGTGCACTGACGGCACCTCAGAAACGCAAGATGATTCTGGAAAACCAGATCAGGCGTAGCGTACATGTCCATAAGCTTTTGCTTAAGGACTTACCAGTCGGGGAACACTTCCGTGACCGAATCCGGACACGTAAACGCCCATGTACGGGCTTTGCCGTAAGATGAGTTAGTGCAAGTCCCACTTGCAAGTGATACTCTCTCACATTGCTGTGGTGAAGGCCGTTTCGACTTCGCGAAGCCACACATAAAGGTTATCACCTTTTTCACCGGTGAATTCCTTTATCTTAAAGGATAACGGAGGGTGCACCCCCGTAGACGTAGAGTAACTTCCACGAAAATTCGCCTCGTGGGCGATGAGGGCGTTTACCCTCTCATGCACGCTCTGAAGACCCTGCTCCACTAGGTGGCGCATTCCATCCTGACCCAATATGGGTACCAGCCTATTAAAGGCTTCTTGTTGGACGGGGGTTAGCTCACCCCAATCGTCCTGGTTCATCCTTTGCAGAGGATGCCATCTACAAACACATGTGTTGGATTGACTACGAGTGCTACCAGATGTAGCCGTTGCGTAAACGCACGGTGCGGCTAGCGCAGATGAAGACTTTCCTTAAGCGGCGATACGCCGCTACTTAGCCGATACACCCTAATAAAAGGGCTTAGCGTGAGATTACTCTCTCGCTCGGGGCCATGATTTCCCCAGTTTCCTGTTAGCGCACGCTAACACTTTAGCTTTACGCTTCCCTAAGTAGGGACTATCTAGGGAAGGCACTCCCATACTACAACACTCACAGCACGCTCGACCTTTCCCGGTCGAACGTCTAGCTGGATATTGTAAAATGGAAACTGTTTTATATTTAATATGTAATTAGTCTAACATAATAAACTAATGTAAATTATATGTAATACTAGGTAGAACTTACTTAATCCGTACCTAGCCTAAATGTAATGTACACCACCTGTGTACCAACACGTGGCAAGCTGCCACGCCTTCACCAAGGGCTCCCGCCCTGATTGTATAAAACAACCAATAAGTCCGAACCTTTCGGACTGGTCAATACTTGACCTTAACCGTTGTGTATTTACTTACACCAACGTAACCAAATGTAACCCCGTTACACCCTCGGTACCTAGGGGAGGACTTGGCCCACACCTTCAAACTAACTGTTCTCCAAGCACTATGAACACTCCAAAGGACAACGCAACACCCGAAGATAATGCTCGATATGAGACAGTCTACCTGCAATACTCCGAATTTGTGGTAGATGCACAAAACGACAAGCGGGATAAAGGGCTGCGTTACCGTATGCTGGTCGACAGGCGCCAGACAGTCTTGCAATACTGGCAGGTTCATGGCAGTTCATGGCCAGTTTTGCAAGAAATTGCACAGCGCTTGTTTGAAGTTGCAACGTCTAGCGCTGCTTCCGAACGCAACTTCTCAACATTTGGCTTTGTTCACTCAAAACTGTGGAATTGCCTGACCAACGAACGTGTAGAAAAGCTTGTATACATCAAGACGAATTACCCGGTAGTTGCTGATGTTGCGGTTAATGTTGGCAGTGACGACAACTCGGGTTCCGAAGATGATGGCAATTAGCGCTACTGGAGTACTATTAGGATTTGGTTTTTCACTACATACTAGTTTTCCAAACTCCTTTTCAAATAGTATCCTAGTTTAGCCCCTTTAGTTTTATGTAGGATTGGCACATATTTTTCATCCATGTATCTTGGCTTTGCGGTCTGCTCATAATGTTTTTGCTCAGGAGCCCCAGGTCATTGCTCTATATACGGCTGTGTAAGTGGTATAAACTGTGCAACTTTGAATTCAGTTTTATTATGTTTTATTCAAACCTAAAATCCGGTTTCAAAATTTTTAGGCTTAATTCAGCCCTAGTAGTCTGCACACCATAAAATATCCGACTGGAAGACCTGCAAATAAAGAGGGTGTACCGGAAGGTTCCGGGTTCGATACCGGGCCAAACCAAGTTGGTATGTTTCAGAAAGAATAATGTGACGAATTCAACCAAATAGAGAGGGTGTCCCTTTTAAGCTATCACATGGCACTAACCCACAATTTTTACGAGCTAATTCTGACAATTGATACTTGAATAGATTTGTAGGTACGTTGGTGAGTCAGTTTTTAATGGTATTTAGTTATAGAAATGCTGATCGCGCGTGCCAAGGCAGCGCTTCATCATCGTCTCCCTCGCACTCTTGTCGTCTGCGCTGCACCCTCAATCCATGTTTCTTCTTTTCAATCGATGAATCACCACGACTCCTCAAGCTCTTGGAAATGCCGTGTACTTGGAGCAGCTGCCGTTGGAGTGGCACTCGGTTCTGCCTCCTGTGAACAACAAGAGCCAATGAAAGATCAAGAAGACCAAAGTCGTGGATTTCGTGTTGGCGAAGTACGATCAGATCTACCAGTGTATACATTTAAAGAGGTTCAAGACCATACAGGAGCGAACCCTCGCGGCACGTGGGTCGTTTATAAGCACGGTGTGTATGACATTACCAAGTTCATTGCGTCCCATCCGGGCGGACGGAAGATTCTACTGGCGGCTGGCAACTCCATCCAGCCCTTCTGGCAGCTCTACGCTGCACATAACAATGCAGATGTGCACAAGATGTTAGAGACAATGAGAATTGGCAATTTACGGAATGAAGATGTGGAAATGCTCGAGGCGTTGCGGAAAGAGAGCGATGGAGACGGGCCGTACAGTCGAGACCCGCCTCGTCACCCGGCACTCAAGATAAACTCGAGGATGCCGTTCAATGCAGAGCCGCCGCCAGAGCTCCTGATGGAATCGTTCATTACGCCCAATGAATTATTCTTCGTGCGAAACCACTTGCCAGTCCCTCAAGTGGATGCCGAGAACTTTAGGCTGAAAATTTCCGGAATCGGTATTCAAAAAGACCAACCGGTGGAGTTCACGGTCGAGGAGTTAAAGACAAAGTTTAGACATCATACAATCACGACGACGATCCAGTGTGCTGGTAACCGACGTGCCGAGATGTCGCGAGTGAAGCAAGTGCATGGATTAAGTTGGGACACGACAGCCTTGTCGACGGCGAAGTGGACGGGCGTGTTGCTATCCGACGTGCTCGCGAGTATCGGGGTCACGGATACTGATTTACGAAACGGACACTGTGAGTGTGGAGTAGGGGAAAACATGGACGTCTGCGGCGATTGCAATGCGGTGATCCAGCACGTGCAGTTTGAAGGTCTTGATACGGACGCGGAGGGTCATTGCTATGGTGCGTCCATTCCGATTTCTACAGCACTAAGCCCACGAAAAGATGTGCTCCTTGCGTTCAAGATGAATGGTGAAACGATCCCACGTGACCACGGTTTTCCTCTACGTGCGATCGTTCCAGGTACCGTTGGTGCTCGAAACGTGAAATTCCTGCACCGGATCGTCCTTTCGAGCGAGGAGAGTCCGAGTTTTTGGCAACAACGAGACTACAAAGGGTTTCCACCGAATGTGGATTACTCTCATGACGATTTTTGGAAATTTGCTGGAGATTCGATTCAGGAGCTTCCTGTCCAATCTGCGATCATGATGCCGAAGAATAACTCGGTTCATTTCGTGGATGATGCAACAAGGAGCTCGATTGTGACCGTGAAGGGCTACGCCTGGAGTGGGGGCGGTCGCAACATTCTTCGTGTTGATGTCTCAGTCGATGGTGGTAAGACATGGTCTCAAGCCGAGCTGCATGCGTCCGGGAAACGCCAACAGTACAATCGTGCCTGGGCGTGGACTCCTTGGGAATTAGATGTTGAAGTGCCTCCAGGCACAAAGACCTTGCATATCATTTGCAAGGCTGTCGACACGTCGTACAATGTCCAGCCTGACACGATTCCTCCTATTTGGAATCTGCGTGGGATGCTCAACAATGCATGGCACCACGTTTACGTATCGGTGGAAGAATCACGCGAGGAAGATAAAGAGGACTAAATACGTTCACGCTGGATTGGTATCTATCTTCGTTGCGTTGGTCACCCAACTACATAAGAGAAAACGGAAATCTGTTGTGTTGATCGATGAGGTCAATCACGCACGATCCACTTCGCCACTCAATTTCGTAGCGAACGATTAGGAACGGTAGAAAAATGACGAGCACTTCATTCAATCAGGACTACGTCGTATAATTAGGCGGGCCATTCGGCATGCTCGCCAGCTTGGTGTTCATTCTGGCTCCGATGGTGTAGTGGCTTCTATTACAGTTCCAGATTGGACAGAAACTACCGGTTTCCAGCAGATGCGTGCAATCCTTTACAACGAAGAGAAAGCATTGGAGCAGATGCTGTTAAACGGCCATATTGCCATTGAGAAAGCATTTTCCAAGGCACAACTTGCTCATTCAAGGCTGACGGGCGCCGATGCTTTCCGGCTCTACGGTACGTATGGTATCCCGCTTGGTATCACGCAGGTACTAGCAGATGAAAAAGGTATTTATGTTGATGTCGAAGGCTTTGAGGCGTACGTGAAGAATCCCAAACAACAAAACAGTGATCGCTGTGATTTTGTTGGCCAGCATACTCAGCCTTCACCTTTAAACGATACAAAGCAGTTTCGAGCAATTCAAGTGACGACTGTCGAATGCAAGTTCGTGGGTTCTGAACATCTTGATGTGTCAGAAGCTCGCGTACTTAGTAGTTGGGAGAATCCGAGCAGTAACGCGGGAGCGTCAACAAAATGTAGCGTGATTTTGGATCGTTGCCCATTTTATCCAAAAGGGGGAGGGCACGTGGGGGATCGTGGCCATCTGGTTGTTCATTCTACCCACAACTCGCAATGCATCAGTACTCTAGTCGACGACACGGCCAAAGTAAATGAGAAAACAATCGCTCTTAAATGCTCGTTGCCAGAGGGCAGGATGTACTCGGATATAAAAGCTCTACGTTTTCCAACGGATGGATCGGAATCTAGTGTAGAGGCTCATGTAGACCACAGTTTTCGTTTTGGTTGTGCCGTGCACCACACAGCAATACATTTGCTACAGAGTGCGATAAAAAGGCTGAGTTGGGTGAGCACATCGCACAAGCTGGCTCATTAGTAACGAACGACTGTCCTCGTTTCGATTGTGCTCACTTTGGTGCACTTTCTTTTGAATACTTGGCGAACGTGGAAGCCAAAGGGAAAGAGTTGGCAGCTGCAGAGCTGAAGGTATCAACTGTCGAATTACCGCGCGAAGAAGCTGAGCGCAGTGGCGCGATTTGTAACTTTGGGGGCAAATATGGAGATATCGTACGTATCGTTCGGATTGGCGAAGGTAGCGACGATGCTGGATCGGACGTATTTATTCCAACGAGTTTTGCGGAGGAACACATGTAACCAACGTTCGCGATGTCTTTCCCTGTGTAATACTAAGCGAGCGATTGGCACGCGATGTCTTCAGGCTATGGCGGGGCAACGGGTACCGATCCCTCGCTTATTATTACAACGGGAAAGATATCGCGAACGTTGGTTATGTTGAAAATTTGTCAAGCTACGCGTGTGTGCAGCCTGGTATTAGGCTGCATACAAATTTCAAGTAGTGCGCGATCATTGTGGGGTCAACGTATACTGACCCCCCCATTTCCGTAAACTGACCCCCCGTGCATAGCCATGAAATTTTGTAACAAATTCAACACAGTTTTAACCGTTTTAATAAAGGGTCGCCCTACTTCCTTCTCCTTGTGCAGATCCATACCTCGGTGTTTCGTTTCCACGGCAGCTCCAGAATTCGCATTACCTGCAACCACAAGCCGCGATTGCTTCTAAGAAATAGTCACACAAAGGGCGTCGTCAAAATGGCTTAGGTGAGCCAGTTTCTTTTCATTGTGAAGAGCACAAGAAACAAGAGTTCATGCTAGCCAGGTAGAGCGCCTTTGGCAAATAGACGCTTAAGTATAACCATGCCTGAGAACGCTTAGAATCGCTGAATAAATCAAGGTGACCAGGGGAAAATATGATGGTGGATCTATTCACTGGTCGTTCAAGTCAACGAGCGACGATGCGCTTTGGAAGATTGGTGGATGTTCAGAGCGAAAAGTATATTCCTTCTTATGCGTTGATGCCGTCACGTACGGATACAATATCTGCTCCTGATCCTCGTCCAATGGCTCAAAGAATTTTCCCCCTCCTCCGCCGTAACCTTGGTAATATCGCGCTTGGCCCACTTCGGGTTGCGATCTTTATCCACAACCACAGCACGGACGCCCTCGAAAAAGTCAGGATTCTCCATCATGCGCGTAGCCATTCGGTACTCCATTTGAAAGCATTCAGCATATGTTTTTACAGCTCCTTGGCACATTTGCTCCAGGGTCACTTTTAAGCTCAGTGGCTACATCTTTTTCAGCGTAGCAAGGGTATCCTGAGACCACTTCGTTTTCAGTTTCTTCATGCCGTCAACATAGAAAGCAAACAGGTTAGAAGGTTAGCATTGAAGCGACAAAACCCGAAATGAATCGTCTTTACCTCCAAGGGTTCAAGAATGCCTTCCATCTTATCGTTTTTGTTACATGCGCCAAATACAGATTCGATCGTCTCCAGGTATTCTATAATCAAAAAAAAAGAAAAATTAATGAGTTTTGTTATAGCACTGCCAATACATCTCAGCCTTTTGTACCTGCAGCGGTGACGGGGTCGGTATACTATGAAGGTGTGTGTACAGATGTTACAGACGTTGGAGATCTTGTCGAACATAAAAATCGGAGCCAGCGTCGCTGACCTTAGGCTACGGCGACATAGGGCCAGTTCATCCCCATCAGAAATACAATGTTTCAACGCACGTACCCACTCCTCTCTCTCTGCCATAGACAGCGACTCGAAAGCGTAAGTCGTCTGCGTTCACAGTTTCTAAGACGACAGCAACAAATTTTTTCGAATTCTATTGGTCGAAAGTGACATGGGGTGTGCCGGTAGGGTGGAGGGGTGTGCCGGTAGGGCGACCCTTTATTAAAATGTGGTGGAGCGGCTGATAGAAGTTTTTGACGCTTGATTCAGGCGTTACCACGACGCCCGGACTGCTGACTAACAAAGGGGGTCCTCCGGTTGTCTCTTGACTGCTTGTGTTCCTGCTCACCTTGTGTACCCGACGGCTTCGCGTGGGTCGATTTCCAGGTGGCGGGGATGGCACGATACAATTCTTTATTGCAAGATTGAGTTGACTTGTGATGAAGCGACTGTTGCGATCAGGCTTGATCAACCTTGATCAGGCTTGATCAGGCGCAAATATAGTTGATCAGGGCCTCTGGTCGTTGATCAGGGGGTGATCAGATCAGGGGGATCAGATCCAATAGTCAAAAGTCAGATCGTGATCGACCTGATCGGTCTGATCGGTCTGATCGATTTAGTCGATCAGGCACTAGTTGGCGCGAGTTGCGAACCAATGAACGCGGGTCGCAAGTTGCAGAGTGTCGATCAGGTGTTGACCGGCGAAGGGGTACTTGATCAGGCAGCGGAAGTCTTCACTGACCGATCACGGAGCCTCTAGTCTTTATCATCTACTAAAATACCCAAAATAACTGTATTCTTAGCCTAGACCTACGAGGGGGGGGGTAAATTTCACTAAATCCACCTAGAGTTTCCGTGGGGCGCTTACAGCAGCCGAGCTCTAGGGACCAAACGTGAACCAAACGGGGAAGAGGTGAGAGCACTGCTCAATCACGTTCCCGAGACCAAAAACCTTTACTGAAGAACTGCTGACACAGCGGGCGGAGTTGCGGGGTGAGTTCTCACACTCCACGCCTACCGGTGGGCCAAAAACTCACTCAGTGCTCCCGCCCGGGACGTAGAGGTATTTAATAGTTAGGGAGGAGCAAAAGGTGCCGTCCCTGAAACGATCTGCTCGATCGTACGCAAAAGGAGAACTTTATTATTGCTTAAATCCTAAGAACTACCAATTACCTAATATCCACCAATCAGAACTACCCATTCCAGCGTCCTCCGTCGACCAGTCGACCTGATTTATCCGTCGTTCTTCGATGTTCGTTGCTATTCGTTGAGTACCTGTATGTAACCGTCCCATCTCCCAATGTCCCGTCTATATCCTGTATATGTGCACCACGGTTGTACACGCAACTGTATACACCATGGTATACACAATCGTACACGATTACGTACCCAATTTGTGTCCGCAGTCAGGCCCCTAATTAGGCCCCTAATTAAGCCCTTAATTAGGCCCAATTTTATGGCACACTTTACCACAGCCGCCCCTGAGCCTCGTCCCAGCCGTACAGCGGTTGGGGAGAGGGTCGATCATGCCGTTGGATACCGTAGATCATGCCACCGTTGGCCGTGTTGTCCACACCCATCAATCTGCCCTTTCTCCCGCCGATCAGGTCCCAATCGATCATGCCGTTACCGTTAGTGGTATGCCCCTCGCGATCAAACGTCCATCGTCCACCAATCGTGACATCAGCGATCAGGCTCTCTCGATCAGGCATTTCTGCATTTCCATCGTGCAAGCGATAACGGACGACACCCCAGCGAACACCACCAACGCTCCTGCCCTGGATCGGGCCGCGGCTGATCAGGCGATCGCCGCGATCAATCAGGATTACAGCCTACAAGAGACCCTCCACGCACGCGATGAGCAGATCGCCGTGTTATCCAACTCGCTTGCGATGAGTGAAGACACTATCGAGATGCTTCGACAGCAGCTCGCTCGTGCCAACCGCGATGTGGCGTACCGAGATGCCGAGATCGAGCGGGCCGCCCTTAAACAGCTTGTTCCACTGCGTGATTTTGTTGACACGGCAGTCAATGATCTCAAGTCTAAGTTGAATACCGCCGAAAACACCATAGCCGATCAAGAGAAAACCATGGTCGATCAACGCGCCCGGATCCGCGATCTGGAGAGAAGTCGTGATCGCGATCGCTATCTGCGATCGGTGCATGAAGATACTATCGCCGATCAAGCGCAAGAGCTGGATCAACTTCAGCAGCGCCTGGACATGTTACAAGAAGAATACAATCAGGCTGCTTCCTAGAAACAGCGCTTGGTCGAGCAGGCGTTCAAACTCAGCGCCGAGATTGACAGAAGAAAGATCAATGCGATCGCCTCCGGAAGAAGAATAAAACCAATCGCATGCAGATGGACGACTATACCTCCATCATAGCCCAGGCGCAGGAGATATGTGAGCGGTTCGAGGGAGTGTCAGACCTCAAGGCTGAGCTGGATGATCTACACGCCGCATATTCTCAGCTGGAGGAGGAGCTTTCCGCCACGCAGTGCCGCTTCGATCAAGTTTCTGCAGATCGCGACACGCTGCGCAATCAGCTGCGATAGGATCAAGATGAAGTTATTCAATTGCGCTCGTTCTACTCGGACCTTCAGGCCCAGTTGGCTGGTATGTCGTTGCAGATACAGATCCCACCAGTTGCCCGCACCCCTCTTGCAGGTTCTAATCAGGCTGCATCGACTGCTGGCCTTCCCTCTGATTCTCCAGACGGCTCGATCAGCCGCGTCGCTCCTTCTACTAAAATACACATTCAACGTTCCCTATCTTCACCTCGGTCCAAGCGGCCACGCCTCCTTTCTCCCATTTCGGAGGCGAAGTCGGAGGACGATGATCCTCCAAGTCCTGATCAGGACAATGAAGTTGGATTACCTAACCCGATCGCTTCCATTCCATCTACTCCAACAATTAGCGAGTTCAGGAGCGAGGATTCGCCTGATCAAGGCTCTGCCGGGCTCCTTTTTTCTCGTACGGGTGATTTCAAGTCGTTGATCACGGTGCCTGATGATGCCACAGACGTTGACATCCTGCCGTGGACTCCAAGCCAACTCAGTGGGTTCGATCTGCGTAGCGTCACGGCTCAAGTGGTCTTTGACTACTTGACCCGCCCCGAAGGATGGTTGTTCCCAGCCGCCACGCATGCCCCTCCGGATGATCAGTGGTTTGGTCACTTGATCAACCAGCCGGAGGTGAAGCGGTTATATTCCATACGCCCCTGGGACATTTTCACGACCACGCTGCCACCCATTTCTTTCCGCTCAGTCGGCTGGTTTGCCGACTTTGAAGCGAAGTACCGGTCGTTTCTCAACCATCACGCGCTGGCGATCTGGGAGTCAACGCATTATCTACCTATCGAGAAAGACCTTCGCGAGGCCGATGACTTCTTCCGGGACTATTACAACGATCGACGTCAGCGCAGAAGTCGTGCCGGGGCAACATGGAAGAGAATTGTGGAGTTTGTACTGCAGGGGATGATCGACGGGAAGTGTGATCTCGACATTTTCCTGGACCCGTCGATCACCCATCGTGCTCGAAACCTCCCTTTGAAGTTTGTTCCGGCCGACGATGGGGCGTGGTACCCCGGGTTCCTATCGGACCCGCCACCTCGGACCCTATCAGACGCGCTGAACGAAGTTGATGACTTTGAACCTTGGCGGATCCAATATCGTCGTTCTCCTGATGATCACCCTGGTCGGAAAATCCCTCGTATCCGCCGTAAGTTTTACGGGTCTGATCAGTCGGCTGATCACTTCTCTTTAATCAATAAACACTCTTGATCATGACATTTCCAACTGTTGCTTCCTTACTTCTAAATGCGTAATATAAGTCGGTCTTCTGTCAGCTCATCTGCCGTTACTTCATCACCATTCCTCGCAATATCCACCGTAAATACACCACTTCAAGTCATTCATCATTTCTTCATCAATTGTGAGTTTCATCAACCATTTTCTTCAATCGGAGGTTCTTTGATCATAATCCCACGATCGGTCCGTCGAGCACGCATTAGTTGGACTCTTCGTCCACTTGCATTACATCAAACCGATGTCTGTTGACCAACTTCCTTTCGAAATCCTTGATCAGAGCATCACAGTTCAGATCTGCCTCGTCTACCCACGACGGCGCAGCATATCCTTTCCAGTAGACTTGATATTCGCGTAACGTTCTTCCATACCTAGTCTTTCGACCATATCGGACATCGGTGATACGATCAAATTCAAATTCATCTGGATCTAGCGTTCTTTCCCAGCTGTCTTCGGGTATCAAAGCTTCGTCGAAGTCAAAATGATCTTCTACCCCGGCTGTTAGCACAGCAGTAGGGCGATCTGGAAACTCCTTGACCAATTTCAACTTGGACAGGTGCACCACTGGTAACACGCGATAATCAGTGCCAGCTGTAACCAATCTCGCCGCATGATCACTGATCACCTCATCGACTCTGAAAGGTCCATGCCACATATGCGCCAGTTTCTTCGCGAAACCTTCTTTCACCCGATCGAGATATAACCAGACCCTTGATCCAGCTTCAATCTTGTGTGGTATCACTTGATCATTGTGCTTCTCAGCTCAATCAGCCATCGCTTGGTGCAATCGAGTGCCCACTTGATCACGGGCGTAACGGTAGTCTTTCTGCAACTTATATCTCCATCGGCGAGCATCCCGATCTTTACGCCGAATTCCACCCAGTTGTAGTGTCGATTCCAACGACGATCTTGGGTCCCACCCATACGCCAAATAAAATGGTGTTTCTCCACGAATGCGATCAGGGGTTGAGTTATCGCGAATACCAGTCGCTCTGCGTACAAGCTCCAATCTTTCTGGCCGACATCTGATACATACATCTTGATTGCCCGTGTAATCGTCTGCACCTTCCTTTCCGCCTTGCCGTACGCCTGTGGACGGTATGCCATAGTGGAACTCTGTTGTTTTCCAACGATTTTGTTGAACGCACGAAATACTTCCGACATAAAACCGGTTTCCCGATCATTCCTGATCACCTCACTAGCCCCAAATCGTCGAAATACACATTCTTCATAATTTTCGGCGACTTTCTGCGCTGTGAGCGACGATCCAGCTTTCGCGATCACCATACCCGTGAACAGATCCGTCCAAATCAGCAGTTCCGTATATCCATCTGTTGACCGGGGTAGTGACGGGATATGATCCATGGCTATCACTTGGAATGGGTACGTAGCCTCAATGTTTCCACGCGACACCCCCTTGATCGTAGGCTGTCCCTTCCGCGTCTCACAATCTACGCATTGCCCAACAAATCTTTGCACGCTGCAAAATAGACCACGCCAATGAAAGTATCGTCTGATCCGCTGATATGTACGCCCTATGCCTTGGTGTCCTCCTTCCAAGCTCACATGATATTGGTGGAGGACATCCGCATGTAGGGTCTTGGGTAAGACCAGCTTGATCGAAGAGCGTCGATCGTCTTTATCATCTTTGTCATCGCTGGATTTTCCTTTAGTCATATTCCCACAGTAAATCAGCAATCCTTGTTCGTCGACATCGTAGTTGCCGGCAATTTTCGCGCAATTCTTTACCTCGTCTGCGCTCAATTGTGAGACGTCACCGTACAAGTAACTTCGCAAATCATGAATCCATTTCTCTTCGTCTTGCGCCTTTTCACGCGTTCCGCCCTCATCCCTTCTATGGATATATCGGGCCACGTTGACGGTCACGGTTGACGGAGGTTACGTGATCGCGTTGTCACCAGCACTTTGGGAACAGTGGGATCTTCATTCCACGTGATCACTTCCGGCAATCTGTTGAGATCGACCAATTCCTCCAGCTTTTTCTCGTCATAAATCTCACATCTTGTTCCACCCTGCATGACCATAGTGGTAATATGACCTGACTCTTATTCCACTCTCTTTTTACATGAAACAGATCATGATCGGTCCATTCGCGAAGGAGCTTAAGCGAACGCTGTTGCAACACTTGTAATCGCGAAGCTTTACACTATTTTACCGCATTTGCCTGATTACCAAATTCGAGTCTCCACACACGATCATCCTTCCTTTGGGGTATCGCGACAGTAGGTCCAAACTTAACAGCAATCCATGGTTTTCAGCTTCATTCACCGTGATATCAGGTGCATGATCAGCAACCGCGATCATAATATTCCACTCCGGTAATTTCCACACGATAGTGCCAAACGCACCCACACGTCGCTTGACACTTGCAGATCCATCGAAACTGATCACGTAGAGTTCTTCGCCTTTCTTAACCGTAGGAGGTGGTACTTCAATCATCTGCCACGGTTGCTGTTTCGGTGCGATCGCAATCAGTTCTTCATCAATTTCGGTGCGGGGGTGATACTTGCAGCTAACGCCCCTAGTACCTCCTCTTCTCCATGTACACATTTCTTGATCTCGAGGTCCCATTGTGATAAGATCGCATCCCATCTGCCCAATCGTCCGTCTAGCCCGTTGGATGTTAGTAACCATTTCAACGTGGATAATCGTGACAAGACAGTGATCGTCTTTCCGACCAGCATCGGGAAGTAGACGTTCAGAATTCGCAGAAGAGCCAACACTTCCTTTTAGACGGGGCTGTAAGTAAGCTCACCGCTCTTCAATGTTCGGCTGGCGAATGCTACGGGACAATACACTTGATCATGTTCTTGTACCAGAGCGGCAGATACTGCCCATTTGCTGGCATAAACCACGATCACCGGCGTTTTGTTCTGGTCCTAAATGGCGCAGGGTTGGGACTGACGCAATCTTCGCTTTCAGCATGCTGAATGCCACTTTTGCCCTGATCAATCGATCGCTTTCATGATCCGAATTCTCCTTGATCAATGATCGGCTCTTCAACTCTTGATAATCTATCTCTCTTAATTCGTAGAGCGCAGCGGCATGGATCGCGAAGTCTTCAATAAATCGACAATAGTAGTTCAAACTTCCCAAAAATGATTGCATAGCACGTAAGGTACCAGGAAAAGCCAAATCGATCAGATCATCGATTTTTGGATTTTTTTCCAAACCGCGGCTAGAGACATGATGCCCTAAGGAAGGAACTTCACTTCACCCCCAGTACGATTTAGACACGCTAATCGACAAGTTCCATTGGTCGCAGTTTTCCAACAGGTGCCGCACTTTATCATACAGGTTAGTCTATGTAGGTGCAGGGATCAAAATATCATCGATATATGACCTCCGCTGCAGCACAGACGGACCCGGTGTCTGGTCAGGCTCTCCCACAGTAAATACATCAGCCTATTTGTCAGCACCGTTCTTAACCTTGAGATACCCGTATAATGCATTATCGATAAACCGCTGGTATATTTGCGGAGCATTCTTTAGGCCAAAGGGCATCCTATTTCATTCAAACAATCCGAACGGAGTCACAAACGCCGAAATCTGACGTGCTCGATTGGTCATAGATACGACCCAAAAACCACTCGCCATATCCAAAGAGCAAAACCACAACGCTTTATCCAAATCTTCGAGTAGGTCAGAGATCAGGGGCATTGGGTATACCATCAAACGCGTGAGTTGATTCACCGCGCGATAGTCGGTACATAAGCGAATATCAACCCCATTCTTCTTCACGATGATCACTATAGGTGATGCCCAGGGTGACGTAGACGGCTGGATGATCTTAGTATCCAGTAGCACCTTGATCAATGCCGATAACTTCTCGCGAAATTGTGGAGCCACCTTTCGACAATTTTGAGCAATCGGGAGCGCATTGCCTACATCGATATCGCGAACAACTCCACGTGCAGCAGGAGGTAGCGCGTTCCCTTTCCCGATCAATAGATGTTTCTTCGCGCAAATTATATCGCGAAGCTGATCAATTTCTTCTGCCGTGTTGACCAAGGGATCTCCGACTCGCAAATCATCTTTAGTCACTTCTTCGGTACTTGCGGACACTTCAGGCAACGTAGCAAGCTGCTTCTACAATTCTTCCACATAAAAATCTCCGCCTTCATGGTAGCAAACTTGATCATCGATAGGGATTACACCAAATTTGCTATGAACGGCTGAGACGGGGTGATCACGCATATCTTGACCAGGTGTATCTCTTGTAACAGGTTGTTCAACTCCGTGATCTATGGTCGGACCTTTCACCCCCGTCTCCTGATCGCACCGCTCTTGCACCTCTTGCACCTTTTACGACCCTCCGGTTACCAATTCCACTGATGTGACGATCGGGTTTATAGTTCGTACTAAAATACTTCGAGGAGTAGGATACTCCTTCTTCTCGACTAGGGGACCTTGATCGACACTTTCTTGATCGTCATATACATAATTGGTAGACGCTTGATACGAGAGATTTTGCCACTCCTTATAACGATTAGACCCCACCAAAACAAATCCAGGGCGATGGGCACGTCATCTTTGTTCATCCAGATACCTAAAATCGTATCGTCTTGTACAATGATCGGATGATCAACGACGTTCGTAACACGAAGATATCGCAAATTACCCACGCCCCTATTGATAGTGGGGACCCAATCTTTTCCACTAGTAATCCACAGCTTTCGAGATCGCTGGTCATAAATCCGAACCCCAGCAGATCGACCTACTGGGATCTGTTCGTACTGATTAAGTTTCATGTAATTACCACTCGATCCGTACAGTTGTCGGTGTCCCTCCAATTGGATGATCACCTCATCAGGCAAACTTAGTGCACCATGAGCGACGTCTAATCGAACACCAGCTGGTTTCATAAAATCCATACCCATTATAGCATCTTGACCGACAAGTCTGCCCACCCATGCATGGAAATAATAAACCAACGATCCCGCTAACGTAATCTTGATTTTAGTGCACCCTTCTGTGAGGTATGCACTTTCTCCAATGCCGACACATTCTTGCGTTTGACTCGTGTCGATCTGACAACTCACCTTACGAGCAAACGTTGAGTCGATGATCGACACTTCGGCACCAGAATCAAATAATAACGTAGCTCGTTCGTTATTATTTTTCCGCTCGCCTTGGCTTGTTTGAACCATTTCTTTGGCGAGTGGTACTTCCAATATACACGTGATTCACCCGGACGTATATCAACTTCCATGATCACCGGCGACCGAGAAAACTCATCAATACGGAAATTAGCCAAACGTGGTAAATCAGGCTGATCACATTTTTCATTATCTCTTTCTGCTGCTTGATCATCCCTCTTCTTATCCACATATGCAAAAATACACAGACCAGAACGCTTTCTCGTACCAGATTCCAACCTGGCGAGCTAACAGGTCTTCAGCTTCCTTGGGCAACATTCCAGCACGCTTGGTGGGATTGTAACACTGGAGGATGCGGTTGTAAAATTCTTCCATAGGGCACTTGACCGCATCGTGAACTCCGCCGCATGCTCGGCAGACGTACAAGCATTGATCGGTCGGATGTCCCTTCTTGCCACACTTGATACAGGTCAGGCGCTTCCAGCAACGTAAATTATCGTGGCTGATCGACCCACAATGACTGCATTTCTTCACCGCCCCTTGATCAACTGCACTTGAATCACTTCGTTTGTCCGATCGGGACTGACCAGGTTTATCATGCGCCCCTGGTTGATCGCGCATAGCAGCAATCATGTAACGGTGCTGATCACCATCACTTCCACTGTCGTCGGCACTTGATTCTTCACTCCCAGACGCCACCTTGATCGCGCGTACTGCTTTGGGCTTCCGCACCGGGGCAGGTACCCGCTCATCGCTGAATTTCTGGCGGAATAGGCTGGTACCTACCGCCGCCGTGGGCTGACACCACTTATTGCGTGCATAAGCCCGCATCGTCTCTTCCAAATCCGAGCCAACCGCAGAAGTGCCAGTTGATCAGCGAGTTCGCGATTGGCCAATGTGTCCAAAAATCTTTTGGACATGATCGCGTAAGATTGTAGGCGATCCGTCCCTGATCGGCAACTTGGATCGCAGTCCCGCCACATTCAACCGGTGTAGATACTCAATGGAAGTTTAATCTGATCGCTTCTTCGTGTATTAATACTGGCGGGATGCCGACTGACCATTTCCACAGTATTGAACTTCAAACTCGTCCACGAGACTTTTCCAACTTGATCGAGTACCTCTACTCAGCTGTCGATGCCAGTTTCGCTCTGGTCCTTTTAGCAGACGCCCAGGATCAAACACTTTTCATGATCAGAAGCTTGATCACGCATAAATATTGACTTGAGGCGTCTAATCCAGTTCCGCGCTTGATCTTCATCTCCTTCCTTTCCCGAAAATTCTTTAAGGATGCTGATCGCAGACATCCGGATCCTGGTAATCGGCTGTTGATCAGGCATCCCAGTATACGCGGACGCAACTGTAGCTCGTCCGGCAGTGTGATCGACTCATCTGGATCAATGTAATCACTCTGGTATCGTTGATCATGCAACGAATACACGGATTCCATGTCAACGTCCTTGTTCGTCGTCGATCTTTCTGGCTTCGACTGCTGATCACGCAGCGAATGCGCGGACTCCATGTCGATATCTTTTATCGACGCAGCTCTTCCTGGCTTTAGCTGGCGGTTTTTCTGTGCCAACGACTCCAGGTGTAAACTTTCTTCTTTCCTCATCCAGAAACTTCTCCATAGCCTTATCAAAGAATTTATGCAGCTGTGGACCGTGCGATACTTGATCATCTTATACCTTGATCGATTTAGGTTCCTTCTTGGTAACTGCGAACTTGGATTCATCTTTCTGGCAAGCTGTCATTCTGGTGACCTTGGGTTCGATGCTTCCGGAACTTTGCTCGACTCCACTCCAGGCTCATCGCTTTCGGAAGGGGCATGTTCGTAACAGGATGATCCCGAGTGTTCTTCCACGTTGAACGACGAGCCCGCTTCAACTTTGGGCGGAGAACGGGGGGGGCTCCTCTGTAGTATATCGGCACACGATAGGTACCACCAACTCGTATAGTCGATGTGTAGCGTTCCTAATATCTCCTAGGTCCTGATCGAACATTTCTTCGGCGTCGTAAGCGCTTGTCGACAAACCAGCTTGCTTGATCAGGCGTATTAGCCCTAACACCAGCCGAAGTTGGTCCTCCCAATTCGTCACCGGACGATCGACCGGTCCTTTCAGCTCTCCGCTGATCGTGACCCCGAGGAGGTTCATGATCGCGTTCGTCAATAAGAAATATTCCAATTCTCCTTTGTAAACCTTTCGGTAAACCTTTTTCACCAGATCCAATTTCGTTGGCGGCGTACTTGATCGACTTTCGTCGCTCTACGACCCAGGTGCCTTTAGCAACGCCTTCGGCTGATCGGTCTTGTAATACTTCACCATCGGATCCCAATCCGTATCCTTATACACACATGTATTTGGCGGATCAATACTTGCGTTATGATCCGCATGGGCTCCCGAAGGAGCCTCGGAAGGCGGTTGAGGCTTCTCCTCCTTTATCTCATCAAGATTCCTCCCCAGGTTATGATGATCAGCATTTCCTTTCTTCTTCAGGAATGACGACGGCGAACTGCCTTCCATCGTCACAACCACCTGCTCCTTTTACACCTTTATCTTCACTTATGCTTCCGCTTCCGTTTTCACTTCCGCATCAGCGCCATCTTGCATAGAATCGCGGTGATATCCCACGTCGCCCAAAGAACCGGGCACGCGCACCATTGTGGTGGAGCGGCGGATCGAAGTTTTTGACGCTTGATCAGGCGTTACCACGGCTCCCGGACTGCTTACTAACGAAGGGGGGCCTCCGGTTGTCTCTTGACTGCTTGCGTTCCTGTTCATCTTGTGTACCCGACGGCTTGGGCGTGGGTCGCTCTCTAGGTGGCGGGTATGGCACGCTGCAATTCCTTGTTGCAAGATTGAGTTGACTTGTGATGAAGCGACTGTTGCGATCAGGCTTGGTCAAACTTGATCAGGCTTGATAAGGCACAAATAGTTGATGATCAGGGCCTCTGGTCGTTGATCAGGGGGTGGAACGGCAACTTATACAGCTACTTCTCCAGTTTGTGCTCGACTCGGACCCGACTGTTTGCTACTAGACTACACCAGGCGTACAACTCATTGCGTATTTTTTCCCGGAGTGGGGTCCACGGGAGCACCTTGACTTCCTGACAGTGAATTCCCGGCGTCACGGTTTTGACCTTGACGCGTAAACGATGTGAAAAACAATATGTGCTGAAGTGTGCCATAAAATTGGCACCAATTGTGCGCATTATTATGGGTGTGACAGTGGGCACACCGGGTGCGTAATTGCGTGTACGATTGTGAGTACCACTGTGGTGTACATAGACAGGACATAGACGGGGCATCGTGAGAACGTACGACTAGGTACAGGTACCTAAATGACAGCGACGGACGACGGATAAATCAGGTCGACTGGTCGACAGAGTAGGCTGGAATGGGTAGTTCTGATTGGTGAATATTAGGTAATTGGTAGTTCTTAGGATTTAAGCAATAATAATGTTCTCCTTTTGCATCCAACCTCATAGGAAATCTCCGGGAAGGCACCTTTGCGCCTCCCCCTAATACAACACACCTCTACGTCCCGGGAAGGAGCACTTTGTGCGTTTTTGGCCCACCGGCAGGCGTAGAGTGTCGAGAACTCACCCCGCAACTCCGCCCGCTGTGTCAGCGGTTATTCTTTTAAAGTTTTCGTCTCGGGAACGTGATTGAGCAGTGCGCTCTGACCTCTTCCCCTTTTGGTTCACGTTTGGACCCTAGAGTTCGGCTGCTATAAGCGCCCCACGGTAACTCTAGGTGGATTTAGTGAAATTTCCCCCCCTCGTAAGGTCTAGGCTAAGAATACATTTATTTGGGTATTCTGTTAGCTGTTTAAGACTCCAGAGGCTCCGTGATCGGGCAGTGAATACTTCCGCTGCCTGATCAAGTATCCCCTTACCCGATCAACACCTGATCGACACTCTACAACCTGCGACCTGCGTTCATCTGTTCGCTAACCGCGCCAACTAGTGCCTGATCGACTAAAATGATCAGACGGATCAGACCGATCAGGTCGATCACGATCTGTAATTTTCGATTATTGGTCCTGATCATCCCTGATCACCCCTGATCAACGACCAGAGGCCCTGATCATCTACTATTTGCGCCTGATCAAGCCTGATCAAGCCTGATTAATCCTGATCGACAACAGTCGCTTCATTACAAGTCATCTCAATCTTGCATCAAGGAATTGCAGCGTAACATCCACGCCACCTGGAGAGCGACCCACGCCTAAGCCGTCAGGTACACAAGGTGAGCAGAAACACAAGCAGTCACACAAGACAACCGGAGGACCCCCTTCGTCAGTCGTCAGTCCGGGCGCCGTGGTAACGCCTGATCAAGCTTCAAAAACTTTGATCATCCGCTCCACCACAAATACGAAAGGTACCTATGGTGTCGGCAATCAATTTCACCCGGTCTTTCTCATGCTGTAAGTCTACTATCCTGTTGATGAAGGACATCCTAGTTAACTCTTCCCGGGCGACCGCATCGGCTGCCCTGCGCTCCACCTCTTTCAGAAAAAGTAGCGGTCGCGTATTGCTGATCAAGTCAGTCCGCGACGCAGCTTGTTCATGATATTCAAGCTGCAAAGAAGCTTCCGCTGCCACATTTCATGACCATTCAAGTTGAGGGCCCTCGGTGTCGTGCTGTTATACGATGGGCGCTGACCTTCAGAAGAAATATTCACCTAATCTCGTCTACACTGAAGCTCTGCTATACCAACAGTTTTGGTGGATGAAGAAACTGCATCAAGAGCTAGCGCAAGTGTCTTTCCGAGTTGTGGAACTATGACACGTGATCGTGGTCGACATTTTCCCACGGGCGTCTACCCTACGTCGGAGGACCATCAACGCCCAGCATCGTGTTATGATGCGCGTCGCTCTATCACAAGTTTATCGTTTATCAAGAAGCCGGTGATTCACACCAGACCTCACCAGATCGTGTTGCGCGATAGGAGAGCGTCTTAAGGTGACGTGAAGTGGTTTTTGCAGCTGCGGAAGAATCGCCGATGTCTCCTCCTGCCGATTTACAAAGATTTGCAGTTCCCTGTCGCCTTCCGGTTGCTCCCAGTTCAATCGCGGTTCTACTTCATGTCGGCTACGGCCCCATACATTATCTATTGTCCCCGGGAACGACGTCGCTTCGTTAAGCCAAAGCGGCCCTTGTTCTTCGATTGTTCTCTCACTCGAGCCTTGTGGTCAACCATCGCCCGCAAATGGACGACCATCTTTACAAGGAAGCCATGCTGGAGCCAAATCGTACTTGGTCGTCTACTGCGTATCGTATACAGGTGGGGAGACGACCGGCCTGAGATCGAAGCTATGTGGCATTCTTCGGTCAGTCACTCTGAATTTACTGTAGACTGACCGCAACTGCCAGATAATCAATTTTCGGGAACCGATGCCTCCCATCTCAGCACTGCGGGTGATCTACACTACTTTCAGTACCCACGTGCGTGCTTGTCTCCGTCAAAGCTACGACTATATGCAACAAGCCTCGCTCCGTCGACTTTTATAGGAGCCGGAAAGTAGTCCGTATATATTATGGTTTATGAAGCAAAACGATAATTTCTTCTAAGTGCGGTATTGCGTCTGGAAGCGAGGGGAATCCAGCATCAAAAACCAACTCCAAGACGCCCGGAAGATACTTCGTCGGCGATAAAATCAGGCTGTCGAGGAATCATGGATCTTAGTTGACTGTGCTGTAGATTTTATATCGTGCTACGGCTAGTAGATCCAACCGTGAGCCTTTCGACGTAGCCATCAGCAGCTCAAAAGCGGTAGACACGCGGGAGAGGCTATACCACCAAGAAACAGGGTTTCTAGACGTTTTTTTGCCACTGGAGCGAAGTCAATCCTCCTGCACGTGGCCTCGTCTCATGGCTCGGCTTCGATGTCATCGAAGCAACGTTTTCTTTTCGTTGTCTTATTCGCCGATCTCGCCGACGGCTGTGGCGTGTTCTCCAATACTTTGGCGGCGAATGTAGCCGTCTTCAGAGTCGCTGCGGCCACTTCCCCATGCGCTGAGAAACTTCCAATTTCCACGGCTTCCATCGTGCCACTACTCGACTGCTGCGCCCACCACTACATTTCTACACCTCCAAGCCACACTTCCTCCCTTACTCGTCTCCGGGTCAATCTCGGCACCTCTACCTCTTCCCCCGCGCCTGTGCTCTACTTGAAGTAGACAAAGTCGGATTAATCCCTCCAACATAAACCTCATGGTTTGCTGACATAGGGGAGTCAACGGCAGTGACATCTTGGTTGACCGGCGACTTGCTTGTAGGAGTCAATTCAGTGGTCCCTAAACACACTTTGTTTGACTATACTGTGGTGAAGTGAAGGTGAAATTTTTTGACTATCATGTACCGGTATACCGTTGATCAAGTTGGAGCGATCGGGTTGGTTGAAAGGGGAGAGTATTTTGGGCCAATCGTATGTCTGGAGTGTTAAGTACGCATATTTAGGTGAGTCACACGTTTTTTGCATGTAGTTTACATATTAGGTTTTTAATTGGATATTAAATATAGTGTTCGTTTTTCTTTGGTTTACGCATAAGTCGCCCCCTCCTATCACTGAGTCTTTGGGAGCAGAGGGCTAACAGGGTCCCCTCTATCTCAACTTTCCCTGCAAGACGCGCAACGGCGCACAAGGTCCTCCGGAAGTCCCACGACGGGAAGCGTTCCTTTAACGTCACTCACCCTTCAGGTTGCACACGTCTTGGAACTTGTTTTTATCATTATATTTGTTGGGTCTACGCATCACATCACGCGGTCCGCCCCAAATTATTGTTTGGGTCTACACATCGCATCACGCGGTCCGCCCCAAATTAGTGTCTGGGTCCACACATTGCTACGCGCGGTCTGCACCAGATTATTGGTTGGGTCTACACACCGCTTCGCGGTCTGCCCCAACTTGTTATCATATTTGGAGTGACGATTTCCGCTTCATTTACCGACCAGATTGTTTGGATTATCTTTCGTTGGATATTGACGTGTCGAGGGCTACTTTCTGCCCTTGACACTAGTTGGAGCCGGGTGCGTACACGCACGGTGCGGCTAGCGCACAGAAGAAGACTTCCCTTTAAGCGGCTTTCGCCGCTACTTAGCCGATACGCCCTTATAAAGGGCTTAGTAGGAGAGAGCTCTCCTACTCGGGGCCAAGATTCCCGGGGTGGTTTACAGATAGCTTCGCTAACCCTTTGTAACAAGGCTTCCCTTATAAAGGGAGGTAGCGTAAGGGAGAACTCCCTTACGCTACTACACTCACTGCGCGCGCGACCGGGTGTCGTCGCGCGCCTAGCAGTCTTAAGTATTTTTGTAAACTGAATGTATATTTAATATATAATTAGCCTAAATTAATTTAAACTAATGTAAACTATATGTAATACTAAGTAGAACTTACTAAATTCGTACCTATCTAAAATGTAGTGTACACCACCTGTGTACAACCACGTGGCTGGCTGCCACGCCACCACCAAGGTCTCCTGCCCTGATTGGTTAAAATAATCAATGGTCCAAAAGCTTTCGGACCGGTCAATACTGACCCCAACCGTAGTGTACTCACGTACACCACCTACTAAATGTGACCCGAATGTAACACTGTTACATCCTCCCCCATCAAGACTATTGCTTACTCAATAAATCAATTTTAGTTGGAGAACTCCAACTGCCAGACCCTCTGGCTAACTATCAGCACCATTAGTGGTGCTATGGAAGAAAACTAATCCGATAACTCGGAGGAGGGTGCCCTTGGGGATATCTCCCCAACGGCTGACCACCCCGACAGCGCCGAACGGAGGTGTCGGCCATCCCATCCATTCCCCACACGTGGGGAAAATGCGCTATCTCTTGCGCAACAATTACCAACCTCGGATGACATATCCGGATCGCTGAAGGCGATCACCACTACTGAGCTGGACGCAGCTCAAGAGGCTCAAAATTCCGCACAGGCATTACAAGCTTCCTTGCACGCCCCCATGCGCCCTCCACGGGCGGCATATCGTTTTGGAGGTCCTTGTGACCTCCCAAAGTGGGCCAATAATGAGGTAAAGAAGGGATTAGTCTTCTATACCCCTGGCCTCGCGGCTGTACAGCCGCAACACATCACACGCCGGAATCAACTCCGAGAAAAAATGCTCACGCAGAAGCAGTTCACTGCTACCTCATATCGAGAGCGCCTCGAAAAACAGGCACAGGGTGCCGTTGTTGGGAACCACCGCGAGGTTCCCTTCGTTCTCCTGCAAGGAGAACATGCCAAAGAGGCATATCCGAAGTTCCGCGCTCGGGCGGAGGGGAGAAACGTCTCCCCGAGTTTTTAAAGCTGTACAACAGCTATTCCGAACGTGACGTTCTGATAAAGAGGGCATTGCGCTTGGTGTTTTCCAGAGCCAAAGCCATGATGTAGTTACGTGCCCCTTATCGCATGCGCTATTCTAGCGCCCGTGTCCTCACTGCGGTGCCGGAGCACAGTGCGGGTTCTGCATCTGCCTCCGGAGGGCTCCCAGCTACTGGGAGTGAAGGGGCTTACCCCGCCCCTTTGGTCGTTTACCCACAGCGGGATTCTCCCGCTCGAAAGCGTCAACGACGTCACGGCAATCCTGCCGCAGGAGAGTCTCGAACTCCCACGAACTCTGTGAATGTGGATAACCCTTGCACTTCACCAAATACTGGGTTTGACCCCGATAATGGCGTCGCGCCATCAGACGCTCCGCCCCGTCCTGCCGTCGGGCAGCCTGCCGGCCGCCCTGTCGGGTAGGCTCAAAAAACAAACAATAGATTCTTCTAGGTCGCTGGGGACGTGGAAGGCACCCAGTGCGCTATCCGTGGAAGCTACAAGCGCGGACCCGAGCTGCACCCGGTCGGGCCGCCTGCCGGCCGCCCAGACGGGTAGGCCAAATAAACGGACAGGAGCATACAGGGCTGACATCGGGGACTCCTCCCCCCTCAAGACATGGGCCACACACACGTGGCGTCAACATAACCCGCGGATTTACTAATCCGTTCACATTAAACGGGGTAACCCCGTAGATGCATGCACCGAATTGTTTATGGCAAATTCGGACATAGGAAGCATATCACTCCAATTCTTGGAGCATCCGGACATAAGATCCGGAGAATATCCTCAACAACGCGATTAACGCGTTCTTTCTTGTCCATCAATGGACTCTGGCACCGCTGCCAGGTGATCATCTTGCTCAAACGGTCTACTAAGACCAAAATGCCGGTGAAACCGGACTTATCCTTCGGAAAACCGAAGATAAAATCCATGCTAATGGATTTCCAACACTCCGTTGGAACCGATAAGCTCGCCAAAGGCGCAGCTGAACTTGCAGAGGGTTTAACCCTCGGACACGTCTCATAGGTGTCAGAGGGTTAAACCCTCTGCGTATATACGCACCGACCCACTTATACATATTGGGCCACCAATACAAAGCGCTTAAAGTGCTGTAGGTCTTATCCCGACCTAAATGACCCCCGGTAGGGGCGTCATGTGCCTCAAAGAGGACTCTATATTTTAGTTCCTCATCATGAGGAACTACCACCCGCGGAGTGTCCTCCGCGCTCGTGCTATAATATAGCAAACCGTCACAGTACCTGTAACGGTGTAAAAGAGCTTTAGCTCGACTTGGCAGGGTTGGATCAGACGAGCCAAGTCCCTTTCCACCCAACGGGCTGATAAGCGCCGTGCACTGTGGGTCTTTCTCGTACGCCTGACGTATGAGATCCACCACAGATGAGGTGATGAATGTCGCGTGAGCGAGCTCGTAATCGGGAAGACGCGACAAAGCGTCTGCAAGTACATTCTATTTTCCCGGTTTGTACTTTTACATCAAAATTGTAGTCGGCCATCCGTTGGGAGAGATGAGGCGACTTTGTCGCTGTCCGTAAGGACGTGTGGTCTGTATAAACCACAAACGGCTTAGAGCCGAGTAGGTGAACCCTAAATTTGACAAGAGCATACTTCATTGGAGTAGCTCCTCATCACGAACAGGATAATTTCGTTCTGCAGCTGTAATCTGCCTCGACTCAAACGCGATCACGCGTTCTCTTCCCGCATCGTCTGCTTGTAAAAAAGCACATCCGATTGCGAAATCGGAGGCGTCGCATACGACACTAAATGGTTTCCCAGATTCTGGGAGAGCAAGAACGGTAGCTTTCAACAAGCTTCATTTTACCGCTTCAAAAGAGTTTTGGTGTTTGGTTTCCCAACACCAATCAACATCCTTCTTAAGAAGGTCCGTCAATGGCTTCGCCATTTCAGCGTAGTTCTCTCTGTACTTGTGGAGATAATTGGCTAATCCAAGCCACTTCCGTAAATCTCTAAGATTTACAGGCGAAGGCCACTCCACAATGGCTTTCACCTTCGCGGGATCCGCCCGCACTTCATCTCTACCGATGAAGCATCCGAGAAAAGGAATTTCCTCAGCACCAAAGATACATTTGGATGCGTTTGCATATAACTGATGCTCTCGCATACATTCGAGCACCGCTCGAAGATGTATCAGATGCGTCTGAATATCAGACAAGTCGCCTTCCGCACGACTATGAACGAATATATCGTCGAAGTACGTCTGAGCGTACTTTCTATGAGGGCGGAAGAGTTGGGTCACCAAGTGATTAAAAGTCGCTGGTGCATTCGAAAGCCCCTGTGGCATAACTAGCCACTCCCACAGCATGCCACTAGGCGTGCTGACCGTTTTAAGCGGAATATCGGATGCTCGCATGAGCACCTGATAATACCCGTCTACCAGATCTAAGGCACTGTACACCGTACAGCCCGCCATATTGTTCTGGAGGACATCCTTCGGAAGAATCGGAATTTGCATGGGTACTGTAGCTGCATCAGCTTGTTGTACGTATGTACAATGCGCCACTTTCCGTTTGGTTTACGAACACAAAAAGTGGGAGATGAATGGGGAGACTTGCTCTCCCGTACCATCCCTGCCTATTCTTTCCCCTTGAAGAATGCGTCGATGACGTCGCATTGCTCCTTGGGGAGAGGCCACTGCCTAGTGACGCAGTATTAGGTTCCAGGAACCAAGTCAATCTCATATCGGACTCCCGATCCGGTGGTAACCCCATCGGCGGGTTGTCACTAATGACATCTCCGAATTCTTCAAGTAAGGAATGGTAAGGGTCCTCAGGATCCGCAAGGAACTTGAGACCGCTTCGAGCATTCAATTTCGCTTTGGTTTGCACCAAAACTGACTCGTCCATCGTGGATGAGGAGTTTAACTCCTCTTCCGGACGCAACACGACGATCTCCTCGAGTTCACCTGATTTTACAGCAGTCTCAAACTCGTTGAAGGACGTCTCCTCCAACGACAACAGCTCTCCTACCTCAGGCAACCGTTTAAGGCTTACGCCTTCCGTGACAACACCTGTCACGCTATTCAGCATCCAATAGGACTGCTGACTACTGGACGCGGGACTCATCCCGGGACCCAGATGGGGGGAGTTAATGGCTCCATCTATTGGATGCGCATCGCACCTATCCACAGAGGTCTTTACCTCTACCACCGGTGCCTCGCCGGTCCCACCTAATAAAGCGTGGTCGGAATTGATTCCGACGTGCGAAAGAGACGAACTTCGGGTCTCTTCGCTTGGAAGCGCCTCGCGCTTAACCACAGGGGTCTCTACCCCTACCACTGGAGTCGCCTCAGAGGAATCCACCTCTGTCAAAGGCGACTCACCAGTCTCGCCTATAACGGCGTGGTCGGAATCATTTCCGACGTGCAAAGGAGACGAACTACGGGTCTCTTCGCTTGGAAGCGCCTCGCGCTTAACCACAGCGGTCTCTACCACTACCACTGGAGTAGCCTTAGAGGAATCCACCTCTTCCAATGGCAAGTCACCAGTCTCGACGTTAACGGCGTGGGGATTAACCACCGAATCCCTCTCGTTAAGGAACTCTTCCTTAATCTCATTGGGACTGATCATTTCCGACATCTCAATCTCTGGCGTCTCACGCCAGAATCGCTTTTGCGATCGAGCAAAGGTGGGTTCATGACTCGCCAATGCTTCACCCGATCGCGGGTGCGTTGAGCCAATGGACTTAGACTTCCAGTCTATCCATGGTTCGTGGCGTTCCAGCCACTTCATGCCCAGAATGAGGTCATACCTCGAGTCCAAATACAGGACTAGGGAACGTTCTAAGCTGTCGAAGTCTGCAAACTTCAGCTTAAGGTCAATTAAGACCTTGGGTACAGAAACCTGTACGCCCGTCGCAAGACGGACCGTTACAACGTCACGAGATCGTGCCTCTAGGGCCTCGGCATACAGCCGACTATTCTCCACAGAAGCCCGTCTGACATAATTTTCAGACGCTCCAGAGTCTATCAAGACTCTTCAAGGCTTATAAAAGCCTTTCACGTCCGCAAGGACTACCAGCAAACCTGGCTGGTACACCAGCTCGATGCTAGAAAGCACCGTTTCCCTCGGGGCTTTGTGCTGTCGTCCCCTACCCTGGGGCTTAACAGCACTGAGGGGTCCCCCAGTAGGGCGCCCCGCACCTACTGGGAGCCGTCGTTTCCCGACGGCTTGGGCGAGGGCCTTTTTGCCGCCCTCGTCCCCTTCCAGCGATATCTCTCTGGGGATTTTGTGGACATCTGTTCCGCAGATGGTTTACGCTTCCGCATAGGAAGCGCCTTTAGCTGACCACGCCGCTGCAACATACCTAAGATCTCCGCCCCGAAGCTCTGCGAAAAATAGTCAGAGTGACTCATAGCGGAAGGTTTCCCCTCCACTTCGACCTGACTCAGGTCCATGGGTTCGGGACCCACCTTAGAGGAACGAAAGTTCCTCTCGGCGTTAAACGCCATCTTAAACGCTTCCCCCAGAGATTGGGGTCGGCTTCGAAATAGCTCCGAACGTGCTGGTCCTTCTCTCAGGCCTCCCATGAACACGGGAATAGACACATCGTCCCCGTACGCCTTCGTGTACATCCCTGCCAACAGGGTATTCAGTTTTTGGACATATGTTTCCAAGTCCCTAGTGCCCTGACGGCACCACAAAAACGCCAGATGATTCTGGAAACCATATCAGGCGTGGCGAACATGTCCATAAGCTTTTGCTTAAGGACTTCCCAGGTTGGGAACACGCTCGTGACCGAAGGTCCGTACACGTAAACGCCCATGTACGGGCTTTGCCCGTAAGATGGGTCAGTGCAAGTCCCACTTGCAAGTGATCTGTGATCACATTCGCTGTGGCGAAGGCTGTTTCGACCTCTCGCAACCACACGTAAAGGTTGTCACCCTTCTCCCCGGTGAACTCCTTTATCTTAAATGATAATGAGGGACGCATCCCCGTGGAACGACTTCCACCTAAACTCTCCTCATGGGCGATGAGGGCATTGACCCTTGCCTTAACGGCCTCAAGGCCCTGCTCCACTAGGAGCTGCATACCATCGTCACCCAGTAAGGATAACAGCCTGTTAAAGGATTCCTGCTCGACGAGGGTCAACCAATCCCAATCGTCCTGATTCATCCCTTGCAGAGGATGCCTTAGCCTACCAACACAGGTGTTGGATTGACTACAAGTGCTACCAGATGTAGCCGATGCGTATACGCACGGTGCGGCTAGCGCACAGAGGAAGACTTTCCTTTAAGCGGCGTTCGCCGCTACTTAGCCGATACGCCCTTATAAAAGGGCTTAGTGGGAGAGAGCTCTCCTACTCGGGGCCAAGATTCCCACTTTGGTTTACGATTAGCTTTCGCTAATGCCTTTAACACAAGGCTCCATTTCTAAGGGTGTAGCTAAAGGGAGGACTCCCTTTACGCTACTGCACTCACTACACGCGCGACCGGTCGAGGTCGTGCGTCTGTAGTCGGTTGAGTGAAATGTAAACTGAATGTATATTTAATATATAATTAGCCTAAATTAATTTAAGCTAATGTAAACTATATGTAATACTAAGTAGAACTTACCAAATTCGTACCTAGCTAAAATGTAGTGTACACCACCTGTGTACCAACACGTGGCTGGCTGCCACGCCACCCCCAAGGGGACCTGATTGGTTAAAACAACCAATGGTTCAAAACCTTTCGAACCGGTCAATACTGACCCCAACCGTAGTGTACTCACGTACACCACCTACTAAATGTGACTCGAATGTAACCCTGTTACATGCACGGTCTGCTCCAAGTGAAAAAATAACACCGATGAAAATGAATAATACAATGGGATAGAATAATAAAAATAGGAGAAAAATAGAAAAAGCTTCAGCTTGGAGTAGTCCATAATAACTTAGGCATAGATGATAAGGGATAGGTTGTGCTAATAAGTTAATACAAAGACAACTTTCAATTGAGCTATCGAGGCACCACACCATTTCTTCACCCATCATTTATCACAGTAAATTACGCCTTATTACTCAATCTACACCTATACGCACCTAATCTTCATTTTTATCCATTGTTGTCTCCTGGAGGCCCACTAACACTTCATCACTTTTACCCAGTATTAGAGCGCATTCGGAATGTTTTACTTGATCTTTCTTCCTTTAGTCCCTCCCGGCCGTACGAAGAGACCCAAAGTCCACAACAGCCGTGGCGGAAGGTCTTTTTACCGTTAGTAACTCAAAAATGGGATTACTGACCCAAAAATTATGCACGGGACCATTTCGAAAACAGTCCGGTTCATTCTTTTCGACTTTTCATTTGATTATGATCCGTGATTGTATCTGTATGACAACTTGCATACAAAAGAATCTACATTTTGTTATTTAACACCATCATCGTCCTTATCACTGTACCCCAAAATTAAACTCGGTCGCAGCACATGGTGTAAAGTGGGCGTGTAAGGGTTGATCCAGGACCCAAGTTGGTCGCAAAATGATTTTGCGGTCCTCATTATCTGGAAGCGATCGTTTTTGAGCGAGGTTAGAAAAAGTTCGAATATTTTCGCCGTTCGATCTTTGCTACAATCGGTGACAACTTGTAGAGTAATCCACAAACATCACTAGAAAACGATTACCACCTATGCCATGCGGTGTGATTGGACCATTAAGTCCACTGAAGATACACCTCCAATCGCAAGCATCGCCCGGAGTCGTTTTTCGCCTTTTTTTCTAGCCGCCTTGCCCTTTGTGCAGGTCAGTCATTTGTTTTTTTGTTATCCCTTAAAGACATATGGCCCTAGGGTCCCCGAGCAGTTTTCAACCGAAACGTACGACAATTGACCGAAGCAAATGGTAAAATAATAAATACTTCCTTTTGCACATCGTTCTCGTTACCTTCTTCAACAGCATTTAATTTTATGCTTGAAAACTCTCGTGCAGAGTGACTTGTTTTTCTGGCATAAGATTCACCACAAAAACGATCCGAATGTTTCAATAGGGAACAGAACTTCACCTTTCCTAGTTGAACTGAATAGGTTTCTTTTTTGTATATAGTCATTTTGAACGCGATTTTCCAACTGAAATTATTTTTTTGTGAGCTTCAGAGCAAAATACACCTGCGTAAAACTCAAAAAATGTTGGTTTATCTCCAGGCGTCTCAAAACCTGATTTTCTTAAATTTTGACGCTGAAAACGACCAACCATCAGGGAGTATTAAAACATTCGTTAACGCCACATACAATGAATTCCTCCAATAATTCTTCCCTAGTAACAAGGTGCCGCTTTCTGTTATTCAAGGTTCAGTTGAAATATTCTATTTGTTAGCACTCTTGTAGGTGTTTCGAAAACATTTCGGTGTTGACACTGCACCTTTTCTTTCCTTATCTTACCACTTGATTTTACTCGTTTTGCCTTTCTGGGAACAATCGCGTTTAATATGTCTTTCGACGCCGCCGAAAAAACTTGTTTCCTTTCGGTCTAAACAACTTAATTTGCATGAGAGCTTGCTGAATTTTGCCTGAATACGTCATCTTATAAATCGTACGCCCAGTCAATTACTTCCAGCGCGTGGCAAAAGTAGTCTTGTCGCATGGGGTCGTGCCTAACCATGTAAGCAATTCTCATATGTGGAGCAGCAAATTTAACTGTTTTCCACGATTAGCTTTTCCATCGACCAACTTCTCGGGCCAAAGCTATTAGGACAGATATTGTTTGTTCCACGTCATTTTAAGATTTTTTCGGATGCAAACCAGATAGCTGTGTGATGGTAAGAAATATTAACTTAAAAAAGGACTGAAATATTTGATCCAAAATAAAGTGCAAATAAAGTGACATTGACCACCACGTTCCTAGAGTTGAACGGAAATATTCAGGTTCTAAATGCTCGACCAACTTTATTGACCTTTCACCTCTCGGTCCAGGCAGAATCAAAGAAATTTAGTAAATTGATGGCTTTAAGAATAACTAGGTCCACCCGTACCGAGTCCCGGGTATATTTACGCACCTAAGAACTTTTGATACTTAACTCATATACCCGGCTTGCGCGAAACTTGGATATTGCATATATTTAGCCGGCATATTAAGACCTCCAAAATCTTGGTCTACTCCTCGAGGCTCCTGCCGTGCTCTGGCTGTATTTACACGTGGTGTACCACCGATTTCCATACCACAGACTGTTTAAGTTCCTCTGGTAACCAAACGGACAGTTATTTATAAGCGTTTCACGAAACTTACTGGCCCTTGCCGCTACTGGGGACTCCTTTATTGACTCATATGTCCTGCGCGCAACTGAGATTCAATATTGTGCTTCTTAATTGGACAAAGACGCTCCATCATTTCATTTAAATTTCCAAAATTGCCTTGAAAACCGCACAGATCTATTGCACTTTCATCACTCCGTTTGTCCATAGATCCATTGGTAAGAGAGAAACATATCCACCAACTTGACTGTGTTCATATCGATCACAGCTGCAAACGTTAGGGTGTAATCAATTCCGAAGCGTTGCTTGTTGCCACATGCAACGAGCCTTGCGTTGGAGCGTTCAATTTGACCATCTTGGTCGAGCTTCGTCTTGAACACGGATTTTGTCTGTAAAGGGCGGCAATCTTGTGGCTTCTCGAAAACGCTCCAGACTTCATTTTTCTCTAAAGCACTTAGTTCTTCTTGAATAGCCACAGTCCACTTTTCCTTGTTTGGCGACTTCATCGCCTTTGAAAAGTTCTTGGGGTCCGTTTCCGTTACAAAATTAACGGATCGCACATCATTGAGTTGACCATGGTTTTCAACGATATCTTTATCAATACTTGGTAGATCTTCTTGATTTTTTCATCAAACACTTTGCGTTGCAATCCGCTCGCGTTGCCACTTATTTTGTTTCTCATGTGGCTTTTTCTTGGATTCTGAAGCAGTGGTCGCAACCCCCCTCGATTGACGATTTTACAGCATACTTTCTTCAACTTGTTTGCTTTGAACGGGATCAAGGGTTTCAATATTACGCGCATGTTGTGTAAAAAAAACTTTCGCTCAGTACTAAGATAGATTTGAATCCCTTGACCTCTTCGATGTTACCAATAATGACCACGACTTGTGCACGATGCGCTAATGAATCCTTTCCAGGATTTCTGTACACAGTACAGATGGAACCAAACTCAACGATATCTCCAAGTTTTAGCTTTCTGCCCGAAAGAAACGCCAAAAGGCGATTGTCTACGCACATTTGTATTGCTTGGGCTGCGGTTCAATATGTACGCAGCATATTGAACCGCATAGCCCCAAAAAGATAACAATAAGCCACTGGCGAACAGCATGCACCTTTCCATATTCATGACTGTGCTGTGGTGAAGTGTACCACAAATTTGGTCACTTTTGGTCAAGGCAGTTGGTCGAGTTTCCGATTGGTCTAAACAAGGGGGGATCCTTAGCCTATCAGATTCAAGGAGTATCAAGAACGCAGGTCTTGGGTGAGTCGCCTGACATTGCGTATTTTCCATAATTTTGTGTGGATACATTAGGGACCATAGGGAGGTAGTATTATTGGTTAGTTGTGATTTTTCCAAGTAGAAGTCTTTTGGTTGCGGATTTTCCAAGTAAAAGTCTTTTGGTATAGGAATAAGTGGCAAAAACCTCTTCTGGGCTTGGTCTACACCGCAGCAAGGGGTCGCCGTTATTCTTATTACGTACACTAGTCGCCTCCTCCCGCCGCGGAGTGTTTGGGGGCAGAGGGTTGAATTATCCCCTCTTGCCTATTATAACCGGTCTGTACGCGCTGCACGCGCACTTTGTCCACCGGAAGTCCCTCGACGGGAGTAAGATTTGGCGATCTCGACACTTTGACTCAAGTACGTTTGCAACGTGCT
>CM047582.1:7174468-7192633 GCA_026184515.1 Peronosclerospora sorghi
CCTTTGCTCGATCGCAAAAGTGATTCTGGCGTGAGATGCCAGAGATTGGGATTTCTGAAATGATCATTCCCAATGACGTTAAGGAAGAGTTCCTTAACGAGAGGGATTCGACGGTTAATCCCCACGCCGTTAACGGTGAGACTGGTGAGTTACCAGTGGCAGAGGTGGATTCCTCTGAGGCGACTCCAGTGGTAGGGGTAGAGACCCCATGTGGTTAAGCGCGAGGCGCTTCCAAGCAAAGAGACCCGTAGTTCGTTTCTTTTGCACGTCGGAAATGATTCCGACCACGCCGCTATAGGCGAGACTGGTGAGTCGCCATTGGCAGAGGTGGATTCCTCTGAGACGACTCCAGTGGTAGGGGTAGAGACCCCTGTGGTTAAGCGCGAGGCGCTTCCAAGCGAAGAGACCCGAAGTTCGTCTCTTTCGCACGTCGGAAATGATTCCGACTACGCCGTTGCAGATGAGACCGGAGAGTCACCGGTGGTAGAGGTAGATACCTCTGTGGATAGGCGCGTGGCGCTTCCAATAGATGGGGCAATTGACTCCCCCCATCTGGGTCTCGGGATGAGTCCCGAGGCCAGTAGTCATCAGTCCTACAGGATGCTGAATAGTGTGACAGGTGTTGTCAAAGAAGGCGTAAGCCTGGAACGGTTGCCTGGGGTAGGCGAACTGTTGTCGTTGGAGGAGATGTCCTTCAACGAGTTTGAGACTGCTTTGAAAGCAGATGAAATCGACGAGGTCGTCATGTTGCGTCCGGAAGAGGAGTTGAACTCCTCATCCACGATGGACGAATCAGTTTTGGTGAAAACCAAACAGGCATTAAATGCCCGAAGCGGCCTCAAGATCCTCGCGGATCCTGAGGAACCTTACCATTCCTTATTAAAGGAATTTGGAGATGTAATTAGTGACAACCCGCCGATGGGGTTACCACCGGATCGGGGAGTCCAACATGAAATTTATTTGGTTCCTGGAACCAAATACTGCGTACTAGGCAGTGGCCTCTCCACAAGGAGCAATGCGACGTTATCGACGCATTCTTCAAGGGAAAAGAAGAGGAAGGGATGGTACGGGAAAGTAAGTATCCCCCTTCTTCTCCCACTTTTTGTTTTCGTAAACCGAACGGAAAGTGGCGCATTGTGCATGCGTACAACAAGCTGAATTCAGCTACAGTACCCATGCAGACTCCGATTCCTCGGAAGGATGTCCTCCAGAACAATATGGCGGGCTGTACGGTGTACAGTGCCTTAGATCTGGTGGACGGGGTATTATCAGGTGCTCATGCGAGCATCCGATATTCCGCTTACAACGGTCAGCACGCCTAGTGGCATGCTGTGGGAGTGGCTAGTTATGCCACAGGGGCTTTCGAATGCACCAGCGACTTTTAATCGCTTGGTGACTCAACTATTCCGCCCTCATAGAAAGTACGCTCAGACGTACATCGACAATTTATTCGCTCATAGTCGTGCGGAAGGCGACTCGTCTGCTGTTCAGACGCATCTGATACACTTTCGAGCTGTTCTCGGATGCTTCATCGGTAAGGATGGAGTACGGGCGGATCCCGCGAAGGTGAAAGCCATTGTGGAGTGGCCTTCACCTGTAAATCTTATAGTTTTTTTACGGAAGTGGCTTGGATTAGCCAACTATCTCCACAAGTACAGCGAGAACTACGCTGAAATGGCGAAGCCATTAACCGATCTTCCTAAGAAGGATGTTGATTGGTGTTGGGAAACCAAACACCAAACCGTTTTCGAAGCGGTTAAGGGGAGCTTGTTAAAAGCTCCCGTTCTTGCTCTACCAGACTGTGGAAAACCATTTAGTGTCGTCTGAGACGCCTCCGATTTCACAATCGGATGTGCTTTGTTACAAGCAGAAGATGCAGGAAGGGAACGCGTGATTGCGTTAGAGTCGAGGCAGCTTAAAGTTGCGGAACGGAAGTATCCCGTTCATGACAAGGAGCTACTTGCAATGAAGTATGCTCTTGTCAAATTTAGGGTTCACCTACTCGGTTCAAAGCCGTTCGTGGTTTATACTGACCACGCGTTCTTACGGACAGCGACAAATTCGCCTCATCTCTCGCAACGGATGGCCCGTTGGCTATCCTTCTTTGCGGAGTACAACTTTGAGGTTAAGTATAAACCTGGCAAGCAGAACGTGCTTGAAGACGCGTTGTCGCGTCGTCCCGATTACGAGCTCGCTCACGCGACATTCGTCACCTCATCTGTGGTGGATCTCATACGCCAGGCGTATGGGAAAGACCCACAGTGTACGGCGCTTATCCGCGCGTTAGGTGAAAAGGGTCTTGGCTCGTCTGATCCAACCCTGTCAAGTCGAGCTAAAGCTCGTTTACACCGTTACAGGTACTGTGACGGTTTGCTATATTATAGCACGAGCGCGGAGGACACTCCGCGGGTGGTAGTTCGTCATGATGAGGAACTGAAGTATAGAGTCCTCTTTGAGGAACATGACGCCCCTACCGGGGGTCATTTAGGTCGGGATAAGACCTACAGCGCTTTAAGCGCTTTGTAGTGGTGGCCCAACATGTATAAGTGGTTCGGTGCGTATATACGCACCTGTGAGACGTGTCAGAGGTTTAAACCCTCTGCAAGTTCAGCTGCGCCTTTGGCCAGCTTGTCGGTTCCAACGGAGTGTTGGAAATCCATTATTATGGACTTTATCTTCGGTTTTCCGAAAGATAAGGCCAGGAACACGGGCTTTTATTGGTCTTTGTAGACCGTTTGAGCAAGATGGCTCACCTGGAGGCGGTGCCAGAGTCCATTGATGGACAAGGAACAGTGAAAGTGTTCCTAGACCGTGTCTTTCAACAGCATGATCTACCCGATTCCGCTGTTTCGAATCGGTATCCCCATTTTACGGGACAATTCTGGGGAGCGTTGTTTAAAGTGCTAGGCACCAAGCTCCTCATGTACACTGCGGATCATCCGCAGACGGACGGTCAGACGGAACGCGTTAATCGCGTTGTGGAGGATATTCTCCGGAGTTTATGTCTGGATTCTCCAAAGAGTTGGAGTGAGATGCTTCCGATGGTCGAATTTGCTATAAACAATTCGGTCCATGCATCTACGGGGTTTACCCCGTTTTACGTGAAAGGATTAATGAATCCGAATGTACCGTTGACGCCACGTGTGTGTGGCCCAGGGCTTGAGGGGGGAGGATTCCCCGATGTCAGCCCTGTATCTGTGCGAAAGCACATCTATAAGTTCTTAGCGACGCGCCTTAGTGTCTTACGACACGTCTGCGATGCCCTGGCGGAAAGCCAAGACAAGCAGAAGGAGCAAGCTGACCGCAAGGGTCGGCGTAACGAAAAGGTATACAAAGTAGGAGAAAGTATTTTATTAAACGCTAAAAATCTTCCTACACATGCAGTTTCTAACGTGTTACGGAACAAACTGCGCCCCAGGTTTGTGGGCCCCTATAAGGTGCTAGCCCGAAAGGGCTTGTCTTATACCTGGGACATCCCGAAGGTGATGCGCACGCATCCAAACTTATATGTGGGTATGCTTAAGCCATACCAGGACACGGAGGCGGGCCCCCTCCTGGAGGGGGTTGAAAAGGCGGATAGCCGTAAGAGCCGTAATACACGGCAGGGTGGAGGAAGCCCGACAGGGCTAAAATGCGACCACGAAGCTCCGCAACGGTCGTCTCGAGAGAGGCAAGCCGCCTCTCGAAGCGTTCAGTGGCATCCCACTCATCGCAGAGTCCCTCATGGACATCATGGATGCGATGGCTGTGTCGATCACAGCGCTCGCGAATCTCACGTCGCAATTGCGCAACATCCTCCACCAATGCTCGATGCGTAGGGTACTCCACACTATCATGTGGAACGTCTGATGGAGCGACGCCATCATCGGGGTCAAAATCAGTATCTGGTGAAGTGGAAGGGTTATCCACACTCACAGAGTTCGTGGGAGTCCGATACTCCCCTACGACAGGATTGCCGCGACGACGTTGACGCTTTCGAGCGGGAGAATCCCGCTGCAGGTCAACGACCAAAGGGGCACGAGAAGCCCCTTCACTCCCAGTAATTGGGAGTTCACCGGAGGCAGATGTGGCGCTCACACGGCTTTCTGGCACCGTGGTGGAGACAGGGGCGCTGGCGTAGCGCGTGCGATATGGAGCACGTAATAGATCCATCGCTTTGGCTTTGAGAATGCCAGGCAAAACGCCCTATCCACCCAAATGTCACGACGGCCATGGCTGTTGTGAAGCTCATTGAAGATGGGGAGAAGCTTCTCCCCTTCCGCCCAAGCGCGGAACTTCTTCTCCGCATCATCAGCATTTTCTCCCGGAGAAAGAACGATAGGAACCTCGCGGAGGTTCTCAACAGGGGCACCCTGTGCCTGCCTGTTTAAGCGCTCTCGGTATGAGACGCTAGTGAACTGCTTTTGCGGAAGCAGTTGTTGCCGGTGTTTCTCCAGGCGCTCGCATTGATACGGCTGTTCAGCCGTGGGTGCAGGGGTATAGAATGCTAAACCATTCCTTACCACACGCCTAGACCACTTTGGAAGGTCACGAGGACCGTCAATTATATGCCTCCCTTGGCAGGCGTTTGGGGGCGCGTAACGCAGCCCTTAGTGCCTGTGCGGCAAGTTGGCTTTCATGAGCTGCGTCCAGCTCATTGGTGATGATCGCCTTCGGTGATCCGGATGTATCATATGACATTGGCAGGGGTGGCGCACTAGTTAGTGCATTTTCTCCACGTGTGGGGAACGGATTAGGCTGCCGACATCGCCGTTCGGCGTTGTCGGAGCGGTCAACCGTTGGGGAGATATCCCCAAGGGTATCCACTTCCGAGTTCTCGGAATAGTCTACCTCCTCTAGAGGAGACTCCATAGCACCACTAATGGTGCTCATGGATATACAGAGGTACTTGCAGTTGGAGTTCTCCAACAAGATTTTGTTTATTGCGTAATCAATAGTCTTGATGGGGGAGGATGTAACAGGGTTACATTCGAGTCACATTTAGTAGGTGGTGTACGTGAGTACACTACGGTTGGGGTCAGTATTGACCGGTTCGAAAGGTTTTGAACCATTGGTTATTTTAACCAATCAGGGAAGGAGCCCTTGGGGGTGGCGTGGCAGCCAGCCACGTGTTGGTACACAGGTGGTGTACACTACATTTTAGCTAGGTACGAATTTGGTAAGTTCTACTTAGTATTACATATAGTTTACATTAGTTAAATTTATTTAGGCTAATTATATTAAATATACATTCAGTTTACATTTTCACACAACGACTACAGACGCACGACCTCTACCGGTCGCGCGTGTAGTGAGTGTAGTAACGTAAAGGGTTCCCTCCCTTTATCTACACCCTTAGTAAGGGAGACTTACGTTAAGGCATTAGCGAAAGTTAATAGTAAACCAAAGTGGGAATCTTGGCCCCGAGTAGGAGAGCTCTCTCCTACTAAGCCCTTTTATAAGGACGTATCGGCTAAGTAGCGGCGAACGCCGTTAAAGGAAAGTCTTCCTCTGTGTGCTAGCCGCACCGTGCGCATACGCACCGGCTACAATTACGTTATCGCGAAAGGTAAGAATGCACAACAACAGTTTACGCAGTGAAATCCGCGTCTCTGGCACAATTTGGATTGCACCTATTTGACCAGTAGTTGGGTCTTTGCATATGAAAAATATGACGTACATATACATTCAAGCGTATCATTACTACCCCAGATAGGCTGACCGATTACCTAACCCTGTTGAAATGCTTTAGCGTCCATACTTGCGTAGATAGTGAGAAACGTGCGTTGTAGATGAAGTGTAATATCTCCAATAAACTGAAAATGTATTAAGTCAATATTACAGCAACCAAAAATCCGTTTACCGTGAAAATGACACCCGTAGACAGTTAGCAGATAGTAGAAGATGTTAACCAAACCAGGGACTTAATCAATGGAATTTTTATTGAGAACTGATTAGCTAGCCTAACATGTAATATGCATAAGATGTTGAAATTATAGCAAACTTCCATCTGTTTGTACTCTACACCGCTTATTAGTGCCCAAACATATTTACTTAGATTTAGTACGAGTACATAGAGACTTTACTAATAAGTACGATATGAATATTGCTACTAATGAAAATATCAATCATACCCGGCTTTAATAAAACCGGTATTATGAATATTTTCAACATGATCATTTGGAGATGAACTCGCTCCGTACTCGAGGCAATATTCCATGAATACCTTTCCGACATTTGAGCTGAATATTCCATTAATCTATTCACAACCATGTTAGGAATAAATTCAAATAAGGCGATAATAAGATTTAAGGAAATCGAACCTGAATTGATCATGATGGACATTGGGCGCATGTGTAGTACAGTCAAACCTCTCTAAATGTACTCTCCCTATTTGATAAACCTCGATAATTAATAAGGCAAATGGCTGTCCAACTGGTTTAATTAGTGATAAATGATACAACCTCTCTAAATGTCTAAATAATGATAATCCCTATGAGAAGACCCTTATAACAAAAACCTCCATAAGTGATAGTCGGTTAAGGCAGGGTGAAGGTTGCCATGTCCATGATTCTTGGTGCGGCCTCACAGGGATGCTCATTACCCCAAAGGTTTGCTCGAGCTTTAATGAGTTGATAGGAACAGATGAAGAGGACGACATACTCATTGACGCAGGCTGAGAACAAGGAGTAATGTCGTTCTGATCATGGACTTGTCCTGTTTGGCTTGATTATTGACTCTTGATACCATTGTAAAAAAGCATGGCGAGTTGTACCTTATCCGATCACATATCAAATACTGGACCTTCATTTATTTGACGAATTGGCCACACATAGAATACTCTGGGCCGTTCAATTTAGCTCTGAGTTCCATTGGCTGTATATCGTACTGTGTCTGATCCACCTCACATCAGATAATCGAGTGTTATGAAAGGCGGACGATCGTCACCAACAGGCGGTAATGTGGTGGAGCGGCTGATAAAAGTTTTTGACGCTTGATCAGGCGTTACCACGGCGCCCGGACTGCCGACTAACGAAAGGGGTCCTCCGGTTGTCTTGTGTGACTGACTTGTGTTCCTGATCACCTTGTGTACCCGACGGCTTGGGCGTGGTTCGCTCTTCGGATGACCGGGATGTAAGTCCGCGAGGTTCTAATGCAAGATTGGGATGTCTTGTGACGAAGCAACTGGTGTCGATCAGGCTTGATCAGGCTTGATCATGCGCAAACAGTCGATAATCAGGGCCGCTAATCGTTGATCAGGGGTGATCAGGGCCAATAGTCGATAATTGCAGACCGTTGATCGACCTGATCGATCTGGTCGATCTGATCGATCTGGCCGATCAGGTACTAGTTGGCGCGAGTTGCGAACAGATGAACACAGGTCGCAGGTTGTAGAATGTGGATCTTGTGTTGATCGGCGAAGGGGTACTTGATCAGGCGGCGGAAATCTTCACCGCCCGATCGCCGAGCCTCTTAAGCCTTGTTCGTCTACGAAATACCCAATGTATTAATGTATTCTTGACCTAAACGTAAGAGGAAATCCACCTAGAGTTTACAGGGGCGCTTAGAGCAGCCAAACTTCTAGGGGGAAGAAACAAACCAATGAGGAAGACGTGAGAGCGCACTGCTCGATCACGTTCCTAAGACCAAAAACCTTTGCGAAGACTACCGCTGGCACAGCGGATGTGGTGAAGTGTACCACAAATTTGGTCACTTTTGGTCAAGGCAGTTGGTCGAGTTTCCGATTGGTCTAAACAAGGGGGGCTTTTTAGCCTATCAGATTCAAGCAGTATCAAGAACGCAGGTCTTGGGTGAGTCACCTGACATTGGGTATTTTACATAATTTTGTGTGGGTACATTAGGGACCATAGGGAGGTAATATTATTGGTTAGTTGCGGATTTTCCAAGTAAGAGTCTTTTGGTTGCGGATTTTCCAAGTAAAAGTATTTTGGTCTAGGAATAAGTGGCAAAAACCTCTACTGGTCTTGGTCTACACCGCAGCAAGGGGTCGCCGTTATTCTTTTCACGTACACTAGTCGCCTCCGCCCGTCGCGGAGTGTTTGGGGGCAGAGGGTTGAATTATCCCCTCTTGCCTATTATACCCGGTCTAGACGCGCTGCACGCGCACTTTGGCCACCGGAAGTCCCTCGACGGGAGTACGATTTGGCGATCTCGACACTTTGGCTCAAGTACGTTTGGAACGTGCTATTCACTGGATTGGTCTTTACGTGGAGATATCGTTTGTGGAGTTTCACGGGCATATTGGGTCTTTACGTGGACATATTGGCTTATTGTAACATTGGTTGGAGTTTAGACCGGTTTTGGTCTTCTCTCATATTGGTCAGGGGCTAGACCGGTTGATTGGTCTACCCTCTATTATTTCGTATTGGTCCGGTCTAGATCGTTTGAACGATCGACCTATTGGAATTTATCTTTTGGAAGTGTTTCTGGTCTGTACGTACCTGGGGTGAAGAGTTCCGCCCCAGGTACACCTAGCCAGCACGGTCTCATATTCAAGACCGAATCAGATCGATCTGCGATCCCGATCCACCGAGTGTGTAACTAGCCCATTCCATCGGGTACACAAGGTGAGATGAACTTAAGTGAATCGGAACAAGTGTCTTTGGATGATGACCGGTCGTCTGCCAGCAGCGGACGATCGGACCAGATTTCTAGTGGAGGTCCGCGGGGTACCCCCCCCCCCGTAAGTTGGAAGGCTGGGCACGATGGTGGTGGTCAGGTGGTCGATACAAATGTATTCGATTTCGAACCTGACTCCACCACAATGGTGCGCGTGCCGGGATCACTTGGTGATCGTGGATATCACCGCGAGGTGTCATCAAAGATTGAATTTGAAGATTTGAATTTGGAATCGATCTGGAGGGGGCGTAAGGAAAGGCTATCACCTTACGTCTTCGTTCTCGATAAAGATGGCGATGTCCGGTCTGGCCTGGTGGAGGACCAGATCGGGATTAATATTTTTTTTCCTCCCCAAAAGGCTCCCACCGGAGCCGATCGGGACTATAGCAAGTCCTGCTATAGTCCAGGAAAGGATCAGGACCTTGGTTCTGATCCTATGTATGTGCATAAAAAAGTTATTGGAAAATCAAAAGACGAAAAATACTTGTAGGCTGATCAGAACGATCAGACCAACCTCCCCAAGGTCCCCAAGATTCCCAAGAAAGGGTTGCGAATGCCGGCCGACGAAGACGACCTCGAAGAAAAGTCGCAGGTCGGAGATGGAGGCATCACTGAAGAAGACCTAAACAAGATGTATTACATTTTTGAGCTGAAACGATTTGTTCGCTTTGACGTGGTCTTTCGGGTGTTGAACCTCCAGATCCCCGACCATCTTCTCGGTCCCACTACCGAGCCGATCCAGAGTGATCGCCCATTACCGTTGGTGAAGAACTTGGTGGCGATGTTGGAGGAGGTTGGCATTAAAATGCAGAACCCCGCCGATGTCCAAAAACTATTTGAATTTGAGACTTGGAGGCTGAAATCGTCGATGTCGACCTTCCAGGACCATTTGGTCCCACTGGTGGGGGCGGTTCGCCGCCCAACTCCCACCGCAGCAGTGAAGGTCGCTGAAGTCTCCACAGCGCTTGCTCACATTGGTTCTGATGACGAATCGGCTTATCAATCTCCACCGGCCTCGAACAGCTCATCAGAGTTGGAGACTGGTTTCGAGCGGATGACCATGGGGGTGGACCATGCCCAGCCGGAACAAAAAAAGGACGTGCGGCATCAAAGGGCTGCTTGCCAGTCGGGGCTCCAGCGACCCCCACAGGCCTCAGTTCCGAAAAAGGAGGGTATCAACACGTTGCCCATGACTCCAGCTAACGTCCAAGCCATGTTTGAGACGATGATGGAGCGTTTCATGGAATACCGGGTTAGACCACCTCTGCGCCCACATGTCCAAGACCTGTCTACCCAGCAAAGTGCCAATGTTTACCGAGATGTGGATATGGAATCGGTAACATCTGTGGACATGCCCACTCAAAGTGATAAGCAAGTCGGCAAAGGGAAGCGCAAGCCGCAACCGGCCAGACCGCGTAGACCAAGAAAGACAAGTGACTGTGACATGGAGTCGGTCGGCGGTCTTGACGACCATTGTGGGTCAGACGGTACAGGCGCTGGCAAGGCGCGCAAGGCTAACCTAGCCTCCACGACTGCTTACGACTTTGGATCTGCCGCGATTCCGCGCATCCGTATGGCCGCGACGACCTACCTCAAGGACTTCACCGGCAAGATTGCTGATGAAGACCAGGCCCGGTCTTGGTTCGGTCGGTTCAAGTATGCGCTCTTCCGGGACCAGAACCCGAAAAGTGAAAAATGTTTGATCTTCCGGGACCTGTTAAAAGGACCGACTGCCAACTGGATCCAACAGTTGAGTCGGGATGTCCGGTCTGACTGGGACCTGCTATGTGCAGAGTTTGAAGGGCAATACTGCAACTCGGGATTTTCGTGTGCCCGCAAGTATCACCATATGCAGAAGCGGGGCGACGAGACACCTATAGAGTATTTGCATCGGTTGAACGTGGATGCCCTTCGCGCCGGCATAACAATTAAGGAGAACAACCCGCCGAATGGTACCGCCTTGGAACATGTGGGTCACTACATTAGTACCCTTGACGATCATGAACTGGCGGACCAGCTTACTCTGCTGCGGCTTAGGGACGCGGGTGAAGTTAAACAGACTCTACGGACGCTACAGCAGTCGCGTAGCATGAGGGCGAAGAGTGCTGGTGGATCAGGTCGCTATCGATCCAAAGCCCAGACCCAGACCGATCCGGTCAAGAGACCCTGGACCAGACCGACCCGAGCGGTCAAGGCGATCGTAGCCGAAGACAACACGGGATCGGAAGGGGAAAGTGGAAGTCAATCCATCCAGGAGTCATCGGATGAAGATCAGTATCGTTACGTCTATGTTGCGGGACCTGCACCGAAGACCAGGTCGAAGTCCGACCAGGTATACCGGAAGGGAAGGAACGGAAGCAAGTCCGATCCGGACCGACCTCGTCAGAAGTGCTCCCACTGTGGGTCGAGCAAACATGATGGTCCAAACTGCTGGAATAATATGGTGTGCAAGAAGTGCGAGAGACGCGGCCACACGACTGACCGCTGCCTTTTCGTATGCAAGTCATGTGGAGCGAGGCCGGCCACTGCAAGATTGAAGAATTTTTTAACATGATACGCAAGTGGTACGTGCCGGACAAGCACGCGGGGATGCTGCCGCCGGACGCAGAAAAGATGTTAAACTAGAACGATAGCCAGGTTGGAATCTGGATCGAGCCGAGCGTTCTACGGTTCACATCTATGCATATGTCGGCAAGGAGGATAAGACCGACAATACACGTTCTATTCCAAATTGTGTCGACCCAGACCATCCGGTCTACAGTCTGAAGACCGATGAGTACTCCCGGACCAAGGTGGTTATGCAGTTGGACTTGCTGCCTGGAGAATCTCGCGGATACTGGAAGTATCACGCGCCTGATAAATGGTTCAAGCAGGCGAAAGCCTGTGGCAATATTAATAACCAGAAAGTGATGTTACGATGTTGTTCGACTCTGGAGCGGAAGTCTCCATAATCGACTCCGCCTTTGCTCGTAAGGTCGGATGTAGTATAGACGATACCCAGAGACAAGAATGCGTCGGGATCGGCGAAAACTCTTATATGACCGAAGGAAGAACGCGTGTGAAAATTACTTTGTCGGGATCGCTGGTCTACTTTTTCAGCGCTTGAGTTGGCAAGTTGACTGGTCAGGACGCTTTACTAGGTATGGATTTCATGGTCCCAGCTGGTATTCGCCTAGACCTGTCACATGGAGTGCTTACACTCCCGGATGAGGTCCAGGTCCAGTTGGCTGGTCGAAGACCTCTGTATGGTTCGTATACCGATCTGGTCCGGTGGGACCAAGACCTCACTATCCCAGTTGGTCGGTCTGCCGATACCCCGGTCGAGAAAGGTTTCCGTTCTAGGAAGTTGTGGTTGACCAGGGGCGATCGGTGGGTCTCGACCTTCGTAAAGAGTTCTGGTCGACGTGATTTTGTCCGTGTTACCAATATCGGTGGCAAGCCGCTGACACTGGACAATAACACTATTGTCGGCATGTGGTTAGCAGAAGGGAAGGTACCAAGGAAGATGGGGTTCGTCTCGATTGGATCGAGGCGGTATGTCGAGTGGCAAAACCTGGCGTACCAATCGACCACCGATCTTATCAGCGATGATGGGTGGGTGGAAGAGGATACCTCACCTTTAGTGGAAAGACCAAGTTATGTCACCCCAAAAAAGATGTTGGTACGAAGAAAGGCGCCGCAGTCACCATGAACGGTGGACCATCACGTATACGAGCCAAGGCTAGTCAACGTGGTGTCAGCACAAGACCAGGCGACAGCGGAGCATGAAACGGAAGAAGGGGAACATGAAATTGCTAGGTCGGACCATGACGGTATTCCTAATCAGACGCTATCAGTGAAGGACAGCCCGTCGATCAAGACCAGGGGCGTTCAGCCGGTCCAGATGGTCTAGGTGATATCACCCCAGAAGATGAACAAGTCTGTATACATGAAGGCGGGGAACAGTATATTCAGGAGCTGGAAAGCCAAATGGCAGTCCTCCCTGAAGTGTCTGCCGACTCGCCCGAAGTTACAACGGATGATTTACAAGTGGGTGATCAAGACCTTAACAGTCCAGACCAGATCGAGAAGTTGAAGAATATCATATGGAAGAAAAGACATCTGCTGATCGGAAAGGGCAACGCCTTACCACCTGCAGCCCGTGGTGCGATTTGCGATATTGACGTTGGAGATGCCAAGCCGATTGCCCAGCGGTGTCGACGCGTGGCGCCACAGTACCGTGAAAAGCTTTCTGATATCATTAAAGGACTGTTGGTCACCAAGATTATTATACCGTCGACCTCGCCATGGGCCTCGCCGATCGTAATTGTTATCAAGAAGAACGGCGTTGACATTAGACTGTGCATCGACTATCGGCTGGTAAATCGGTTGACTAAACTCATGGTGTACCCGATGACGCTGATTAATGATCTGTTGGAAGACCTCGACAAGACCTTGTGGTATTGTTCGCTAGATATGGCAAGTGGATTTTGGGTGGTCTCTATTACTGATCGAGCCCGTGCGATTTCCGCATTTGTGACGCCGTTTGGTCTTTTCGAGTGGAATCGTATGCCGTTCGGTCTGAAGAACGCGCCCCAGATCTATCAAAGGCTGATAGACAACGCATTGTACGGACACTTCAAGATCAAGACCGATCGGGACCCTGTTGAAAATTATGATGTGTTTAGAGAGGGTAAACCCTATCGGGAAAGAGGCCCGTCCGTTCTAGGGAGGCGGTCGTACATCGACGACATTCTGATACCTGCTTCGTCATGGAACGATCTGTGCTAGAAGGTTGAACGATTGTTGGAGACATGCGACCGCCGGAACCTGTCTATCAGTGCCGTGAAGAGTTTTTGGGGTATGTCCAAGGTCGCCTATTTAGGCCGCATGGTCTCGAACAATGGTCTAGAGGCTAATCCCAAGGACCTGGATTCGCTGAGTAACCTCCCGTTCCCCAGATCGCTGAAGGCAATGCAGTCCTTCCTGGGAAGCTTGAATTATTATAGCCGATTCATTGAAGACTTTGCTATCTACGGATGTGCTGTACAAGCTCCGGGAAGTTGACTATCATATGTTGCGCGAAGGAGATCGGGCAACTTTACAGGAGGGCGCCGACTCTTGTCTTGCTGCAGTTTGTCCGCAAGTGAAGGCCGAAGATCATATGAAGCGTGCACAGTTTGCCTTTGGTATGCTGAAGGTTAAGATGGCGACGGCACCGATTCTCAAGCATTTCGCTCCCGAAAAAGTGCCGACCATTATTGTATATGCCAGTAAGTGGGCTATCTCGGCCACTTTAGTGCAAGATCACGATGATGTGTATCATCCAGTCACTTTTACGAGCCGGACGCTAAAACCAAATGAAGTGAACTATGGAATTGTCGAGAAAGAAGTTCTGGCGTTGCTACGAATTCTGGATGTGTGTTACAACCTGCTAATCGGCCGACCTATAAAGGTCCTGTCAAGACGGTCTACTTTGGCCTGGCTATTATCAGCCAATGGGATGGACGGACGTCTAGGCAGATGGTCGGAGGTCTTGTCGCAGTGGATCCTCGAGGTCGTTAAGTGCACCGGGGGCGAGGAAGAGATATTGGGCACATTAGCTGCCAGTATCACCCCTCGGTCTGAAGTGGACGAGGCATTGATAGCGATTGCCCCGAGGAAGCAACCTCGGCAGTCAGTTTCGAGACCGCCACCGACCGTCGACCATGATGAAGAGATCTTGGTCTTAAGTTTTGACGGATCGGCAAGCGTGAAGAAGAAGGTCGGCGCCTATAGTGCCATATTGTGGAAGTTGCCACAATGGTCTATAGTTGCAGCCGCTGCCGATTTCACGCCGGATATTACTGTTAACGAGGCGGAGTACCGAGGTCTACTTCTATGTCTGGGCCTGCTGTCGTCGCAAGAGAAGGGGCGAGTTATCATATGTGGTGACTACAACCTAGTGATCAGGCAGATCACCTGAGAGATCGACTGCAAGGCTCCACGACTAAGGACGCTAAATGATCGAGTAATGAAGGCATTGAAGGACCACCCCAACCACGAGCTATTGCACGTGAAACGGGACTGGAACAGAAGCGCCGACTACCTCACGACCAAGGCCATGCAAGACCAGACCGGGGCTAAGATCACCGAGAAGGCCGTTCTGGATAAATTGGTGAATATAAACAGGCTCTTAGGGGTGATAGGACCCAAGAACGCCCCAGTCCAGGTGCATGTGATGGTCGCGACTAGATCGAAAGCTCAGAAGTCTCGCCGACCGTTCCCGAAGGAAAGTTTGAACGAATATGCAGTGCAACAGTTAAGGATGGAACGGATACTCAAGGCGCAGGACGAAGAAGAATGGATTATGAACCTGAATACCTACCTGCGTGGTGAACTGTCCAAGTTGACGAACGATCAAGCGAAAGAGTGCATCAATATCGCGGATAGCTACGAAGTGGATGATAATGGATTATTGTATTATTGCCGCGATGCCGACCAAGACAGTGCAGACTGGGACCGACTGGCGAAATTAGTGATCCCCGAGTTGCTGCAGCCGGATGTCCTTCATCACTATCACGTGAGTCTAGAAGGGGGACATCAGGGAATAGGCAGGACCTATCACAAGATCAGGTCCCACTTCCACTGGAGAGGTCTTTTCCGCAGTGTGCAGAAATATGTGGGCTGTTGCACGGATTGCGAGACCGGAAAGGGTAGACCGGTAATCAAGGGGCGATCGCCCGGAAATATCGAAGCTACCTACCCTCTCCAGGTCATAGCGATGGACCACATACCGTCACTGCCTAGATCGACGCGCGGCAACACTGAGCTTCTGATCTGGGTAGACCTGTTCACTGGTCTAGTTATTGCGAAGGCTAGTGCATCTCGGTCTGCGGAGCAGATCGCCCAGAGCTACGAAGAATGTGCGTTCCAAAGATTCGGCGCCAGCGAGTTCATCAAGCACGATCGGGAACCCGGTTTTATGGCCGAGGTGTTCCGGTCGTTCAATAACATGCTGGGCCAGAAACAGAGTGCGACGATGGCATATCGTCCGCAAGCAAATGGATCGGCGGAACGCATGGTGCAGACCATAACTAGGGCGATCAAGATGTATGTTGCTGATCCAGACCAGCAATATTGGGACGCGTATGCAGAAAGGCTGGTGTTTGCACTCAACTCGTCGACCAATCGGGTCCGAGGAGAAACGCCTTTTTATCTGACATATGGATGGGACCCTCGGTCGACACTGGAAGCTGCGATACCTATCGGTTGCACCCGGACCCGCGATCGCGATGCTCGACGCTGGCGCATGCAGGTCCAGAAACACTACCAGAATGCAAAAGAAGTCGTCAACGAAAAACTGCGTCAGGCCACACAAGACCGGGCAGACCGGACCAATGACCAGGTCCGACCCCACGGTATAGAACCAGGGGCGAGGGTATGGCTATACCTAGACCGAGTGAAAGAGGGCTATGCGAAGAAGCTGGCTCACATGTGGCACGGCACTTTCCGTGTTGCCGAGCTGATTGGTGAGCACGCTGCCCGTCTAGTAACAACTGGTACAGATTACAAGGTCTTCCCGATCGTGCATGTGTCCAAGTTGAAGCTGGTCCGAGAATTTCCTGATCGACCCAAAACTCCCTGTCTGGTAGACGAAGAAAAAAGATTTGACTTCGATGAAGCGTTACTGCCGGAGGACAGTTGGGAACGACCATTAGAGGAAGACGAGTTTGAAGTGGAGAAGGTCTTGGATGTTCGGTCGACCAAGAAGACCAGGTTCGGTCGGACTCACCGAGAGTACCTGGTCCGATGGAAGGACCATGATGAATCAACTTGGGTAGACGAGCTCGACTTGAATTGTGGGGCTCTTCTACGAGAGTTGGAACGAGAACTAGTCAGTCGTAATCGCTTCGCAGTGATGCAGACCCATGAAGACCAAGACCAAGACACGCAGTAGCATCGGTCGGTCTAGACCGGTGTGAAGATGTGGAAGGTCCGGAGTTGATGTGAAATTGTGATGAACTGTGACGGATTGGAATAGCGGAATGACGAATGTGATGACTATTTTTCGTGATGGGGGTGGAACTGTTTACGATAACGTGTTCGGTGCAACTATGGAGAGAGTGGTAAAATTAGTTCAAGTGATTTGACGATCGGACATATGAAAAAGAAATGATGAGATGTATTACGAGTTATCTGGTCGACTACCTGCGACTTCACTTGCTATCGCCCCACAGACGGCCGATGACCATCGACGGATGATTTTCCACTTGATCCTGAAACTGGTTACGCCAGGGGTCCTTCCGGTCAAGCTGGACCAAAGCATCCTTGAGGTCCGCGACCTGCTCAGCGCAATCAAGACCGGGGTACCATATGCCGTCGTCGGCCAGAAGTCTGGTCTTCTCAACGCGACGCCTCGGCATGTGAATGAACACCGGGTACAAGAACACGTCGACGTCACACTCGCGGGCTCGCATCCCGTCCAAAATGTACTGGCACAGGGACTGCCAAGCCTCGCCCGCCCGAATTCGACGTCGCTTGCGCTTGCTCTGGAACGTCGCCAGGACCGGATCTTGTCGCACCCGGTCGGGGGGAAGCATCAAGTAGTGGGAAGCTTCCCAAATTGCTTGGCCGTGGATCTTGTTGAAATTCTTCGCCCGGCCTAGCAAAGTGAAGATCCACGGATTCAAGTGGAACACATGTCCTATCTTGGGGTGTTCGAAAATTTTCCATGGCTCATCGCCGTATAGGCGGGAGATCTGCGCCGACGTAATCAAGTCCGCCCTCCATACAGAAGCGGCAGTAATTTTCTTGGCCGGTGGAAAAAGCCAGGGGTCCGGGCGGGAGAAAGACCGGGCCAGAAGCTGCTTGGTCAGGGTAGACCGGCGCAAACAGCCGATTTGACCCGACGACCACGGCAAAGTGATTTCAAACGTCCGCGGCGGAAGGGAGCTGGTGTCAACCACCATGTTCTTCAGTAGAGCGTCCTTGTGAAGCTCGGATGTCCCGGGGAGAACCGAAGGCGCCGGCTTCGCTGATGTCGATACTGGTGTGGCGTCACTTGGCAAACCGGTCTTCTGTTCTGACCCCAATGTTGACGCCACTTGGATGAAACTTTCACGTAAATTCGTTCGTGACTTGGACTGGATGGCGACCATAAACTCTGAATTGCAAGACCCTTCGCTGGAGTCCTCCTCGGACGAGACCCCTGTGTGCTTGGTGCGATTTGCAGTTCGGCGCGAGGGCGCTCGACTTTCCGAGGGGCTGTAGATTTCGTCCGTGTCCGAGTCCGAGTCCATAAGAAGCGCCTGTGTCTTGTCTCGCTTATGAGGCACTGCACGCTTCCCCCCGAGTCTGGGTCCGCGCGCAGTGCCCCGCGTCCTCGAGCTACCCGGCGCGTCCGCGCGCTTCATCGATTTTTGTGCAATTTCGGGCTGCTGAATATCAGCCAATGAACGATGTCGGTCTTGGTCCTGCTGCAAGCGGTCTTGGTCTTGCTCCGAGGCGACTAAGGTTGCCGACGCAGACCAATCTATGCTGGAGGAAGCAGCCGAACACGGATGCAGCAAGTTCATCAAGCGCTGG
>CM047582.1:7192733-7204343 GCA_026184515.1 Peronosclerospora sorghi
ACTTTGACCAGGACAAGACGCCGGTGATCGTGGTTTACGCTAGCAAATGGGCAGTATCTGCCGCTCTAGTACAATAATACGATCAAGTGTATCATCCCGTCGCATTCGCTAGCCGAACGTTGAAAAGCGGTGAGCTGAATTACAGCCCCGTCGAAAAGGAAGTTCTGGAGCTTTTACGAATTTTGGATGTTTATTTCGCGATGCTGGTCGGAAAGACGATCACCGTTTTATCACGTCTATATACATTGAAGTGGTTGCTAACATCTAATGGGTTGGACGGACGATTAGGTAGATGTGCTGCGATCCTATCACAGTGGGACCTCGAGGTCAAGAAATGTGTGCATGGACAAGAGGAGGTGCTAGGGGCGTTAGCCGCAAGCATCACCCCGCGCACCGAAATTAATGAAGCGTTGGTCGCGATCGCACCGAAAAAGCAACCGCGGCAGATGATCGAAGTACCACCTTCCACGGTTAAAAAAGGTGAAGAACTTCACGTGATCAGTTTTGATGGATCGGCAAGTGTCAAGCGACGTGTGGGTGCATTTGGTGCCATTGTGTGGAAGTTACCGGAATGGAAGATTATGATCGCGATTGCCGATCATGCACCGGAAATTACGGTGAATGAAGCAGAATACCACGGGTTGCTTTTAAGTCTGGACTTGTTGGCACGATATCCCAAGGGAAGGGTGATCGTGTGTGGGGACTCTAATTTAGTGATCCGGCAAATGCGAGGAGAAATGGAATGCAAAGCTCCGCGATTGCAAGTGCTACAACAGCGTGCATTTGACCTCCTACGCGAGTGGAGTGATCATGATTTGGTACATGTCAAGAGAGAGTGGAATAGGAGTGCAGATCACATTACCACCATGACTATGCAGGGTGGAACAAGATTTGAGATCGAAGATGAGAAACAGCTGGCACGATTAGTTGATCACAACCGTCTACCCGAATTAATCACATGGAACGAAGATCAATCCGCCCCGCAAGTGCTAGTGACGACCCGATCTCGTAACCACCGGCAACCACGACCGTCAACATGTACCGATATACCAGTAGCCGGAATAAGAATGGAACGGGTGAAAAAGGCACAGGATGAAGAGAAATGGATCCACGATTTGCGGTGTTATCTGTACGGTGACGTTATCCAATTGAGCTCAGACGAGGTGAAGGAGTGTGCGAAAATTGCTGACAACTATGATGTTGACGAACAAGGATTACTGATTTACTGTGGAAATGCGGCTAAAAGGAAAACCGGGGATGCTCAGGATGCTCAAGATGATCGCCGATCGTTGATTAAGCTGGTACTACCCGAGACCTTGCACGCGGATGTCCTCCACCACTATCATGTGAGTTTGGAAGGAGGACATCAGGGTATAGGCCGCACCTATCAACGGATCAGACGGTACTTCCATTGGCGGGGTCTATTCCGCAGCGTGAAAAGATTTGTTGGACAATGTGTGGATTGCGAAACGGGGAAGAGCCAGCCTACGATCGAGGGCACGTCGCCGGGGAACATCGAGGCCACGTACCCGTTCCAAGTGATTGCCATGGATCACATACCGTCATTGCCTCGATCAACCGATGGGCATACGGAACTGTTGATTTGGGTTGATCTGTTCACGGGTATGGTGATCGCTAAAGCTGGATCATCTCGCACAGCGCAGAAAGTCGCGGAAAATTACGAAGAGTGCGTGTTCCGACGATTTGTTGCAAGTGAGGTGATCAGGCACAACCGAGAGCCTGGCTTTATGTCGGAAGTATTTCGTGCGTCTAACAAAATCGTGGGACAACGGCAGAGTGCCACTATGGCGTACCGTCCGCAGGCAAATGGCAAGGCAGAAAGAACGGTGCAGACGATTACGAGGGCCATCAAGATGTATGTGTCAGATGTCGGCCAGAAGGATTGGAGTGCATACGCAGAGCGACTGTTTTTTGCGTTGAATTCAACCCCTGATCGCATTCGTGGAGAAACGCCCTTTTACTTGACGTATGGGTGGGATCCACGATCATCGCTGGAATCGACATTGTAATTAGGTGGAATTCGACGCAAGGACCGTGATGCTCGCCGATGGAGGTACAAGTTGCAGAAAGACTATCGCCTCGCTCGTGATCAGGTGAACGTTCGATTACACCAAGCGATGGCTGATCGAGCTGAAAAGCACAACGATCAGGTGACGCCACACAAGATTGAGGCTGGATCAAGGGTCTGGCTATACCTTGATCGCGTTAAAGAAGGGTATGAAAAGAAATTGGCGCACATGTGGCATGGACCCTTCAGGGTCGATGAGGTGATCGGTGATCATGCAGCAAGGTTACAGCTGGCACGGACTATCGCATGTTCCCCGTGGTGCACCTATCCAAGTTAAAATTGGTTAAGGAGTTTCCATATCGCCCTACCACAGTGTTAACGGCTGGGATTGAAGAGCGGTTCGACTTTGACGAAGCCTTGCTACCCGAGGACAGCTGGGAAAGCACGTTAGATCCAGAAGAATTTGAAGTTAATCGCGTCACTGATGTTCGATCTGGACGAAAGACTAGATATGGAAGGACGTTGCGTGAGTATCAAGTCTACTGGAAGGGTCATACCGAGCCGTCATGGGTAGACGAGGCAGACTTGAACTGTGATGCCCTGATCAAGGACTTTGAGAGAATGTTGATCAACCGACACCGGATTGGTGTAATGCAAGTGGATGAAGAGTCCCACTAATGTGTGATCAGCTGATTGATAAGGGAAATCGTGATCGACGAAGCTCCCAATGGATGACGAAGTGACGATTGACTGGAAATGGTGTTATAACGATGGATGTTGCGAGGTATGGTGATTGGATACGGCAGACGAGCCGACGGACTACCAATTTATATTATGCATTTAAGGACAAAGGACAACAGTGAAATGACATGATCGAAAGAATGTATTGATTGAAGAAAGGTGATCGACCGACTATTCGGACCCATAGAACTTACGGCGAAGGCGAGGAATCTTACGACCAGGGTGATTTTCGGGGCAGGAACGATATTGAACCCGCCAGGGTTCAAGGTCGTCGACATCTGCCAGTGCTTCTTGTAGGCTCTGAGGTGGCGGGTCCGATACAAACCCAGGGTACCACTCCATCATCGGCCGGGGCAAACTTCAGCGGGCGATTGCGGGCACAATGGGTGATCGAAGGGTCCAAGAAGATGTCGAGATCACATCTCCCGTCGATAATACCCCGCAAGGTGAGCTCCACGACACGTTTCCAGGTCGCCCCAGCCCGGCTTCTGCGTTGGCGATGTTGGATGTAATAATCGCGGAAGAAGTCATCAATATCACGAAGATTCTTCGCGATAGGGAGATAGTGGGTTGATTCCCAAATAGCCAACGTCATCAATATCACGAAGATTCTTCGCGATAGGGAGATAGTGGGTTGATTCCCAAATCGCCAACGCGTGATGATCGAGGAACGTGAGATACTTGGTCTCCCGGTCAGCGAACCAGCCAGCCGAGCGAAAAGAAAGAGGCGGCAACATGGTCGAAAAAATATTACAGGGGCGCTGGGAGTATAAATGTTCAATCTCTTCCTGGGTGATCAAATGACCGGACCACGCACTAGTAGGAGGGGCCAAGGCAGCAGGCGGGAACAACCATCCAGCAGGGCGGGTCAAGTAGTCAAAAACCGCTTGGGCCGTGACGTTGTGTAAATTGTACATGCCGAGCTGATCCGGAGTCCAAGGCAGGATATCGGCGTCTGTGTAACCATCAGGAACTGCGATCAAGGTCTGGAAGTCACCCGTGCGAGGAAAAAGGGACCCGGTCGGGTCGTGATCAGGCTGGCCCTCGCTCCCGAACTCGCTTATGGTTGGAGTAGAAGGAATGGAGGCGATCGGGCCAGTGTCCTCATCTTCAACGTCTTGATCGCAAGTAAGGGGATTATCATCCTCAGTCTTCGCCTCCGAAGCCGGAGAGAGAAGACGTGGCCGCTTAGACGGAGAAGAAGATCGGGAACGCCGAATACGCTTTCCGGAAGATGGAGTGGTACTGCCTACCGAGTTGGTCGTCGAAGCAGCAGAGGGACTAGCAGGCAATGGGACCTGATCAGGGCCGGCCAGAAGCTGCAGAGATATGCCCGTCAGTGCGGATTGAATATTCGATTGATGAGAGCGCCACCGCGCAACCTTGCCTGTCGTAGCCGATCACGCAATGTGTCCCGGTCCGCGGAAACTTGATTGAGGTGATGTCGAGCGGTAGTGAGTTCCGCTTCAACCCGGTCCGATATCTCCTGTGCTTGGGCCATAATGGCAGTGTAATCGTCCATCGACGCGCGAGCAGACTCGTTCTCCTTCTGGAGGCGATCGCATTGATCCTTGTACTTGTCCACCTCGATAGTGAGACTTATCGCCCGTTGGACCAAGCGCACATTGCGGGAAATAACCTGATCGCGCTCGTGCTGCAACGTGGATACATGCTGTTCGAGTTGCTCCAATTCCTTCGTTTGGTATGCAATTGTGTCGTCAAGCGTTGATCGCAGGTAACGTTCACGATCGTTGCGACACTCCAGCTCCCGGATCTGGACACCCTGATCGTATATGGTCCGCTCTTGATCGGCGATAGTGCTTTTGGCGTCTTTCAGCTGGGTTTCGAGCTTCTTGACCGAAGCGTTGATAAAATCGCGCAGCGGCTCCAGTTTTTTAAGGCCTCCCTCGATTACCTTCTTCCGGTCCGTCGCGTCACGTTGGGTACGAGTGAGCCGCCGACGAAGCATCGCAACCGTGTCTTCGCTCATGGCGAGTGATCCAGACAACAAGGCGACCTGCTCGTTGCTGGAATGGAGAGCCTCTTGCAGATTGCAGGCCTGCTTGATCGCGGCGATCGCCTGATCATCTGTGGCCTTATCCAAGGCAGGAACGTTGGTGATGTGGGGTGACAAGCTCTCCGTTGAAGATGGCATAGCAGACTATGAATGCCTGATCGAGACAGCCTGATCGCGGTTGTCACGGTTGGCCTCAGTCGAGTGTTAGATCGCAGTGGACAGCCCCAACGGTAACCGCCTGATGGAACTGGGCTTGATTGAGGGGAGACGGGGCAGATGATGGGTGATGATCGACTGCTGGATGGTGACCTGATCGATGTGCAACGACCAATTCTCCAACGGCAATATGATCCCCAGAATCGACGGCATGATCGACCTTCTCTCCAACCGCTGTACGGCTGGGACGAGACTCAGGGGCGGTTGTCGTAAAGCGGACTTTATAATTAGGCAAAAATAGGGCCTAATGTTGGACATTTTATTAGGCCCATAGGGGGCCTAATATTATGACTAATGTTAGGACCTAAATTAGGGGCCTGATAGTGGACGCAGATAGTGGATACAGTAGTACATAATTAGGTACCGCCATGTGTACCACGGTGGGTACAGTAGTACGTACCACCGTGGTGTACATAGACAGGATATAGAAGGGACACGGAAGATGGGAGGATTACCTACAGGTACGCGGCGAACACCAGCGAACAAACAAGGAACAAGCGGAAAATCAGGTCGACTGATGGACGGAAGGCGTTTCGAATGGACGATGCAGATTGGTTGAAAGTAGGAACAGGGTAGATCTAAGGGTTTAGTTGCTAATAAAGTTCTCCTTTTGCGTTCGATCTAGCAGATCGTTTTTGGGACGGCACCTTTGCGCCTCCCTCCCTATTATATACCTCTACGTCCCGGGCGGGAGCACTAAGTGCGTTTTTGGCCCACCGGTTGGCGTAGAGTGTGAGGACTCACCCTGCAACTCCGCCCGCAGTGTCTGCGGTTCTTCATTTAAAGGTTTTTGGTTTTGGGAACGTGATCGAGCAGTGCTCTCACCTCTTCCCCGTGAAATTAACGTTTGGCCCCTAGAGTTCGGCTGCTTTAAGCGCCTCACGGGAACTCTAGGTGGATTTTAATATAAAATACATATTCCTCGTATAGTCTAGGCTAAGAGCGCATTGATTTGGGCGTTCCTTAGCTGTTTGACGGCTTAGAGGCTCCGCGATCAGGCAGTGAAGACTTCCGCTGCCTGATCAAGTACCCCCCCCACCGATCGACACCTGATCGAAACTTTTTGCAAATCGTGATTGTGATCGCTGATCGCAAATCGCGCCAACTGCTACTTGGACGACTTCCGGTGATTGATCAAGTCTGATCAAGGTATATTACGACTGGGCAGCAGCTTTTAGCCCCTGATCGAGCCTTTCAGTACCTGATCGCGCTTGCGATCAAGACACCTGATCGCACTTGCGATCAAGACACCTGATCGCATCTGTGATCAAGACAGAATATTGTTGATCGACAGTTATTAACGTCAGCCAAAGCCTGATCGCGCCTGATCACGACCGATTGGCTTCGTTTCAGCGCCTGATCGCATCGGTCGGCCGCCTGATCGCACTTGCGATCAAGACGGAATACTGCTGATCGTCGGTTATTAGCATCAGCCCGAACTTGATCAAGCCTGATTACTGTTAATTGACGTGGTTTAAGCACCTGATCGCACGTGATCAAGCCTGATCGCATCGGTTGTATCGTCACAAGTTAGTTAATTCAATCTTGCACCAAGAATTCGCTGTGCGCTGTCCCCGCCACCTGAGGAGCGACCCACGCCTAGCCGTCGGGTACATAAGGTGAGCAAGAACACAAGCAGTCGAAGACATCCGGAGGACCCCTTCGTTAGTCGGCAGTCTGGGCGCCGTGGTACCGCCTGATCAAGTCTCAAAAACTTCTATCAGCCGCTCCACCACAATGGTGCGCGTGCCCGGATCTTTGGGCGACGCGGGATATCACCGCGATTCTACGCAAGATAGCGCGGATGTGAAAGTGAAAACGGAAGCTGAAGCAGAGGTGAAAATCAAGGTGGAAAAGGAGGAGGTGGTTGTGACGACGGAAGGCAGTTCGCCGTCGTCATGACTGAAGAAGAAAGGAAATGCCGATCATCAGGACCTGGGGAGGAATCCAGATGACGTAAAGGAGGAAAAGCCTCAACCACCTCCCGAGGCTCCTTTGGGAGCCCATGCGGATCATAACGCAAGTTATGATCCGCCAAAAATACATGTATATAATGATCCAGATTGGGATCCGATGGAGAAGTATTAGACCGACCAACCGAAGATGTTGATCAAAGCGCCTGGGTCGGAGAGCGATGAAAGCCGATCAAGTACGCCGCCAACGGAAGCTGATCTGGTAAAGAAGTTTTACCAAAAGATTTACCGAGAGCACCTGCAAGATTACCTGGTGACGAACTCGATCATGAGCCTGCTCGGGGTCACGATCAGCGGGAAGCTGAATAGACCGGTCAACCAGCCAATGACGAAGGGAAAAGATAATCTAACGATTGTGCTAAGGCTAATACGCCTGATCAAGCAGGCTGGTCTGATAACAGGCGCCTAAGATGCCGATGAAGTATTCGATCAGGACTCCAAAGATCTGGCAGAGGCCACCCAGCTGTTGTATTCCCTATTGATACCCATCGTGGGCGAAGCAGATGATAAAAATTTCCCCAGTTCACCACCACAATCCTCGTTGAAGATTGAGGCAAGTCCGTCAATCAACGTAGCGGGACATTCAGGTCATCGTGCTACGAATCTTCCCCTTCAGAGGGTGAAGATCAGGGAATTGAGTCGAGTAGCGCTGGGAGTATGGATCCCAAGATAACCAGAATGTAAGTTTGCCAAAAGGACAACGCAAAATTGCCGGTTGTCAAGATGGAACCCCAGTCGATCAAGACAGAAAACGATCAAGGGCCACAGTGGTAGATATTTTTCGACAAAGCCATGAAGAAGTTTCTAGCTGAAGAGAGCAGTAAGTGGGCTCCCGGAGTCGTTGGCAACAAAATCCGCCAGCCAAATCAAGGAAGATATGCGTCGATCAAGGATGTCGATATGGAGTCCGTACACTCGTTGCGTGGTCAGCAGTCGAAACCAGATAGGTCGACGACGGTAAAAGATGTCGATATGGAATCCGTGCACTCGTTTCACGATCAACGGTCTCAAATTGACTACGTCGACCCTGATGAACCGATCACACTGACACGGCGAGCCACAGTGGCATCCGCGTATACTGGGATAACCGATCAGCAGCCAATTGACAGAATTTGGATGTCTGCGATTGGCGATTTGAAAGAATTCTCTGGAAAAGAAGGGGATGAAGATCAAGCGAGGAACTGGATCAGTCGTCTCAAGTCAGCATTTATGCGCGATCAAGCTTCGGATGCTGAAAAGTGTCTAATCCTGGGCGATTTACTGAAGGGACCAGCACGCAACTGGCATCGACAGTTGAGTAGAACCACCCGATCAAGTTGGAAAAGTCTCGTGGATGAATTCGAAGTACAATACTGTGGAACTGGTCAATCGGTATCCCGACAGTATTATTATATGAAGCAGCGATCAGACGAAAGTTCTATCGAATATTTGCACCGACTGAATGTGGCGGGACTGCGAGCTAAGTTACCGATAAGAGATGAACCGCCCGAAAGTCTGCGCGAACATGTTCAGCATTTTCTGGACACTTTGGCCAATCGCGAACTCACCGATCAGCTGGCTCTCCTACGCTTGGATCGTGCTTCGGACTTGGAAGAAACGTTTCGGGCATACGCACGCAACAAGTGGTATCAGCCAACAGCGGCTGTAGGCACCAGCCGATTCCGCCCAAAATCCGGCGACGATCGAGCACCGGCCGCGACGCGGAAGCCTACGGGCGTACGTGCGATCAAGGTAACGTCGGGGAGCGAAGAATCAAGTGCTGATGATAGTGGAAGTGATGTCGATCAGCGCCGCTATATGATTGCTACTATGCGCGATCAACCGGGGGCACACGATCAGCCTGGCGAGTTGCGATCAGGCAAACGAAGCGACTCCAATGCAGTCGATCAAGGGGCGATAAAGAAGTGCAGTCATTGTGGATCGATCAGACACGACAACTTACGTTGCTGGAAGCGCCTGACTTGACTGAAGTGTGGCAAGAAAGGACACCCCACCAATCAATGCCTGTACGTCTGCCGAGCATGCGGAGAGGTTCACGATGCGGGGAAGTGACCTATGGAAGAATTTTACAACCGCATCCGCCAGTGGTATAACCCTACCAAGCATGCAGTACTTTTGCCCAAGGAAGCCGAAGATTTGTTAAACTAGGACGCTCACCAGGTTGGAATCTGGTACGAGACGAGCGTTCTAGTTTGTGTATTTTTGCATTTGTGGATAAGAAGAGGGATGATCGAGTAGCAACAAGAGATAAGGAAAAACGCGATCAGCTTGATTTACCACGTTTGTCTAATTTCCACATTGATGAGTTTTCTCGATCACCTGTGATCATGGAAGTCGAATTACTTCCAGGCGAATCACGTGGATATTGGAAATATCACTCGCCAAAGAAATGGTTCAAGCAAGCCAAGGTGAGTGGAAAAATCAATAACGAGTGAGCTATGATATTATTTGATTCTGGTGCCGAAGTGTCGATCATCGACTCAACCTTTGCTCGTAAGGTGGGTTGTTGGATTGACACGAGTCAAACACAAGAATGTGTCGGCATTGGGGAAAGTTCATACCAAACAGAAGGACGTGCAAACATCAAGATCACGCTAGCGGGATCATTGGTTTTATATTTCCAGGCATGGGTGGGCAAACTTGTTGGTCAAGATGCCATATTGGGTATGGATTTCATGATACCAGCTGGTGTTCGATTAGATATCGCTCATGGCGCACTAAGTTTACCTGACGAAGTGATCATCCCACTGGAGGGACGTCGACAGTTGTATGGGTCGATAGGTAATTATATGAAGTTCGATCAGTATGAACAGATCCCATTAGGCAGATCAGCCGAAGTACGAATTTACTATCAGCGATCTCGCAAGTTGTGGATTACTCGTGGAAGAGATTGGGTCCCCACGATCACCACGGGCGTGGGTAATTTGAGGTATTTACGTGTTACGAACATCGTCGATCACCCCATCATTGTTCAAGAAGAGACTATTTTAGGTATTTGGATGAACAAAGATGATGTGCCCCGCCGCCCCGGATTTGTTTCGATCGGGTCCAACCGTTACAAAAAATGGCAAAATATGGCATATCAAGCCTCCACCGATCTGGTATCTGACGATCAAGAAAGTGTCGATCAGGGTCCACTAGTCGAGAAGAAGGAGTATCCAACTCCTCGAAGTATCTTAGTACGTCCCACGGACACGATCGTCGCATCTGTAGCGTTGGTAACCGAAGGGGCGCAAAAGGTGCAAGGGGTCCAAGAGCGGTGCGATCAGGGGCCGGAAGTGAAAAGTACGACCCTCAATCATGGAGTTGAACAGCCTGTTTCAAGCGATACACCTACTCAAGATGCGTGTAATCACCCCGTCTCAGTTAGCCCCAGCAAATTCGACGTGACACCTATTGACGATCAGGTTTGTTATCACGAAGGTGGAGATTTGTATGTGGAAGAATTTGAGAAGCAGCTTGCTACGTTACCCGAAGTGTCTTCAAGCACTGAAGAAGTAACCAAAGACGATTTGCTAGTCGGAGATCCCACAGTCAACACAGTGGAGGAGATAGATCAACTTCGCGAAATAATTTGGGCGAAAAAACATTTGTTGATCGGGAAGGGAAACGCGCTACCCCCCGCTGCACGAGGAGTTGTTTGTGATATCGATGTAGGTAATGCGCGCCCGATCGCCCAAAAGTGCCGGAAAGTGGCCCCACAATTTCGCGAGAAGTTGTCGGCCCTGATCAAGGGGTTGCTGGCAACTAAGATCATTCAGCCGTCAACGTCACCCTGGGCATCGCCTATAGTGATTATCGTGAAAAAGAATGGGGTCGATATACGTCTATTCATCGATTATCGCGCGGTGAATCAACTCGCGCGTTTGATGGTGTACCCAATGCCCCTGATCACCGATCTACTCGAAGATTTGGATAAAGCGTTGTGGTTTTGCTCTTTGGATATGGCGAGTGGTTTCTGGGTCGTGTCTATGACCGATCGGGCACGCCAAATTTCGGCGTTTGTCACTCCATTTGGATTGTTTGAGTGGAATAGGATGCCCTTTGGCCTCAATAATGCTCCGCAAATTTATCAGCGGTTGATCGACAATGCACTATATGGATATCTCAGGGTCAAAGACGGTGGAGATGAATCAGCCGATGTATTTACAGCAGGAGAACCCGACCAAGCGCCGGGCCCGTCTGTGCTGCAACGGCGATCATATATCGATGATATATTAATCCCTGCACCTACTTGGTACACCCTATGCGATAAGGTGCGGCACTTGATGGAAAAGTGCGATCAATGGAATTTGTCGATCAGCGTGGCTAAATCGTACTGGGGGCGAAGCGAATTGCCCTACTTAGGACATCACGTCTCTTGCCGCGGGTTAGAAACAAATCCAAAGAACCTGGACGATCTGATCAATTTGCCTTTCCCTGGCACCTTACGTGCTATGAAATCGTTCTTGGGAAGCCTAAATTACTATCGTCGATTTATTGAATATTTCGCAATTTATGCCGCCGTGCTTTACGAATTGAGGGAGATAGATTATCAAGAGTTGAAGAAACGATCACATAGTGAGGCGGAATCAAATCACGAGGATAATCGACTAATTAGAGCAAAAGTGGCATTCAGCATGCTGAAGGCGAAG
>CM047582.1:7204443-7236459 GCA_026184515.1 Peronosclerospora sorghi
TGCTAGTCAGTGGGCCATTTCGGCCACTCTAGTACAAGATCATGATGGTGTGTACCATCCGGTCACGTTCACGAGCAGAACGCTGAAGCCAAATGAAGTGAACTATGGAATTGTCGAGAAAGAAGTTCTGGCGTTGCTACGAATTCTGGATGTGTGTTACAACCTGCTGGTCGGCCGACCTATAAAGGTCCTGTCAAGGCGGTCTACTTTGGCCTGGCTATTATCAGCCAATGGGATGGACGGACGTCTAGGCAGATGGTCGGCGGTCTTGTCGCAGTGGACCCTCGAGGTCGTTAAGTGCACCAGGGGCGAGGAAAAGATATTGGGCACATTAGCTGCCAGTATCACCCCTCGGTATGAAGTGGACGAGTCATTGATAGCGATTGCCCCGAGGAAGCAACCTCGGCAGTCAGTTTCGAGACCGCCACCGACCGTCGACCATGATGAAGAGCTCTTGGTCTTAAGTTTTGACGGATCAGCAAGCGTGAAGAAGAAGGTCGGCGCCTATAGTGCCATATTGTGGAAGTTGCCACAATGGTCTATAGTTGCATCCGCTGCCGATTTCACGACGGTATTACTGTTAACGAGGCGGAGTACCGAGGTCTACTTCTATGTCTGGACCTGCTGTCGTCGCAAGAGAAGGGGCGAGTCATCATATGTGGTGACTCCAACTTAGTGATCAGGCAGATCACCGGAGAGATCGACTGCAAGGCTCCACGGCTGAGGTCGTTAAATGATCGGGTAATGAAGGCATTGAAAGACCATCCCAACCACGAGCTATTGCACGTGAAACGGGACTGGAACAGAAGCGCCGACTACCTCGCGACCAAGGCCATGCGAGACCAGACCGGGTCTACGATCACCGAGGAGGCCGTTCTTGATGAATTGATGAATATAAACAGGCTCCCCGAGGTGATCGGACCCAAGAACGCTCCGGACCAGGTGCATGTGATGGTCGCGACTAGACCGAAAGCTCGGAAGTCCCACCAACCGTTCCCAAAGTAACTGTTGAGTGAATCTGTTGTGCAACGACTAAGGGCAGAACGGATCCTCAAGGCACAGGACGAAGAAGAATGGATTGTGAATTTGAAGACCTACCTGCGCGGTGAATTGTCTAAGTTGACGAATGGTCAAGCAAAAGAATGTGCCAAGATCGCAGACAGTTACGAAGTGGATGAGGATGGCTTACTATATTACTGCCGCGATGCCGACCAAGACAGTGCAGACCGGGACCGACTGGCGAAATTGGTGATACCTGAGTTGCTGCCGCCGGATGTCCTCCATCACTACCATGTGAATCTAGAAGGGGGACATCAGGTCATAGGCAGAACGTATCACAAGATCAGGTCCCACTTTCACTGGAGAGGTCTTTTCCGAAGTGTACAGAAATATGTGGGTTGTTGTACGGATTGCGAGACCGGAAAGGGTAGACCGCTAATCAAGGGGCGATCGCCCGGAAATATCGAAGCTACCTACCCTTTCCAGGTAATAGCGATGGACCATATACCGTCGCTGCCTAAATCGACATATGGCAATACTGAGTTGTTGATCTGGGTAGACCTGTTAACCGGTCTAGTTATTGCGAAGGCAAGTGCGTCCCGGTATTCCGAGCAGATCGCCAAAAGTTACGAAGAATTCGTGTTCCGAAGGTTCGGCGCCAGCGAGGTCATCAGACACGACCGAGAACCCGGTTTCATGGCAGAGGTGTTCCGGTCGTTTAACAATATGCTGGGCCAGAAACAGAGCGCGACGATGGCATATCGTCCGCAAGCGAATGGATCGGCAGAACGTATGGTACAAACTATTACAAGAGCAATCAAGATGTACGTTGCCGATCCAGACCAGCGAGATTGGGACGAATACGCAGAAAGACTGGTGTTTGCACTCAACTCGTCGTCCGATCGGGTCCGAGGAGAAACGCCTTTTTATCTTGCGTATGGATGGGACCCCCGGTCCCCCTTGAAGCCGCGATACCTATTCGCTGCACTCGGACCCGCGATCGTGATGCTCGACGTTGGCGTATGCAGGTCCAGAAACATTACCATCATGCAAGAGAAATTGTCAACGAAAAGTTACGTCAATCTACACAAGACCGGGCAGACCGGAACAACGACCAGGTCCAACCTCACGGTATAGAACCAGGGGCGAGGGTATGGTTGTACCTAGACCGAGTGAAGGAGGGCTATGCGAAGAAGCTGGCTCACATGTGGCACGGTCCTTTCGGTGTTGCCGAGCTGATTGGTGAACACGCTGCCCGTCTAGTAACAACCGGAACGGACTACAAGGTCTTCCCGATCATACATGTGTCCAAGTTAAAACTGGTCCGAGAATTTCCTGATCGTCCCAAAATGCCCTGTCTAGTAGACGAGGCAGAACGGTTTGATTTCGATGAAGCATTACTGCCGGAGGACAGTTGGGAACGACCGCTGGAGAAGGACGAATTTGAAGTGGAAAAGGTCTTAGATGTCCGATCGGTCAAGAAGACCAGGTTCGGCCGGAACCACCGAGAATATCTGGTCCGATGGAAGGACCATGATGAAACAACTTGGATCGATGAGTCCTACCTGAACTGTCGAGCACTACTACGAGAATTCGAACGGGACCGAGTCAGTCGGAACCGTTTCGCAGTGATGCAGACCCATGAAGACTAAGACAAAGACATGCAGTAGCATCGGTCTTCCTGACCGATGTGAAGAGGTGGAAGGTCCTGTGTATTGTGTATTGTGTATTGTGAATATGTGACGAGTTGGAATAGTGGAGTGACGAACGTGGATTGTTTTTTCGCGATGTAAGTGGAACGGTTGGCGATAACGTGTCTAGTGCAACTCTGGAGAAAGTTGTGGAATTAGCTCAAGTGATTTGATGACCGAACATGTGAAAAAGAACGATGATATATATTAACTGTTATCTGGTCGACTACTTACGACCTCACTCGCCATCACCCCACAGACGGCCGACGGTCAACGACGGATGCTTTTCAACTTGGTCCTGGTACTGGTTACGCCAAGGTTCTTGTTGGTCTAGTTGGACCAAAGCATCCTTGAGGTCCAAGACCGGTGTAATGCACCCAAGACCGGGGTACCATGTGCCACCGTCAGCCAGCAGCCGGGTCCTCTCGACGCGACGCCGCGGCATATGAAGTACAACTGGATATAAGAACACATCGACGTCGCACTCGTGGGCCAGCATCCCGTCCAAAACATATTGGCACAGGGACTGCCAGGCCTCACCCGCTCTGATTCGACGCCGCTTGCGCCTGTTCTGGATGGTCGCCAAGCCAGGGTCTTGCCGAACTCGTTCAGGGGGAAGCACCAGATAGTGGGATGCCTCCCAGATGGCTTGAGCGTGAGTCTTGTTAAAATATTTCACCCGACTCATGAAAGCATTGGTCCACGGAGTCGAGTGGAAGATGAACCCCAGCTTGGGATGCTCGAAAATCTTCCACGGCTCGTCAGATGGACGAGAGAAAGACCGGGCCAGGAGCTGCTTGGTCAGGGTGGACCGGCGTAAACAACCGATCTGCCCTGGCGACCACGGCAAAGTATCCTCACGCGTTCGTGGCGGAAGGGAAGAACTGTCGATTGCCACGTTGGCCAACTAGGCATCTTTGTGGAGCTTGGACGTTCCAGGCAAGACCGTAGGTGTTGACTTTGTCGACGCATGAGGTGGTGGAACGCCACCATGCGGACCGTTCTTCTTGGTCTGCTCCGAAGTCGATGCAACTTGAGCAAAACTTTCATGTGGACTTGTTCGCTACTTGGTTGGGATGGGGACAGCAAACTCCGAATCACCGGAGTCTTTGCCGGAGTCATCCCAGGACGAGACCTCTGAATACTTGGCACGGTCAGCACCGGCGGTCGAGGGCGCTTGGTTTTTGGAGATGTTACTGTCGTCATCCTCGTTCAAGCTTGGGCCCACGAGGGGCTCCTGTATCTTGGCTCGCTTACGAGGCACCGCACGCTTCCCTTCGAGTTCAGGGTCGCGCGCTGTGCCCCGCGCCCTCGAGGGACTCGGCGCGTCCGCGCGCTTCTTAGACTTTTGACGAATTTTGGGCTGGGGAATTTCGGCCAATGAACGGCCTTGGTCTTGTTCCCGGTGTAGGTCCACCAAGGCGGCCGACGCAGACCGGTCTACGCTGGAGGCAGCAACCGGATGCCGACGAGGATGCAACAGGTCAACCAAGCGCTGATGACATTCTTTTAATACCGCCCGACGACCGTTCGCTGCCTGCGTCCAATCGTTCGACTTGCGTTCACAAGACTGGACCTCCTCGGTCTGGTCTTGAATCGAAATTTGGAGCTCAGTGAGACGCCTCTCGAGGTCGTCGCTTTGAATGCTCAACGTGGTCTGGTCAAGCAGGTCTTCTGCTTGCTGCTGTTGGACCAGCACAAGCTGCTCCCGAAGATGAAGCTGATGAGCCTCCAAGCGGGTCAAACTATTGCGCGCGTTTATTAGTCCGGTCAAAATCTGACGCGGCTGGAGGTCATGCGTGTTCGACTACCGATCGGTGGCAAGCAGGGCATTGATCGCCTTGCTGATGGCAGGAGGTATACGGGCTGAAGACAAACGAAGGTTAGAACAGGTCCAAGGTGAAGACCGGACATGCATGCTTACGTTGTGTCGCCTGTTGAGCAATTTGCTCCTGGAGACGTGAGATCTCTTCAAGTGCGTCTTGCAACTGCGCGTCGGTCCCGGTCTGATGCCCTGCCGATGTCTGAGGTGCAGTAGAACGATGGGGGCTGCCAGACCGGACCTACCGGACGGGCGAATTGACATGCAATGACGTGGTATGCGAGGTTCCTACAAGAACGGTCGTTAATAAAATACAAGAAGGTCAAGTCCAGCAGTGCAAGTACCTGGAACGGATGAAGAATATGGTTGCTCCATGTCGGAAAAGTCTGAATGACGAAGGTTCAACTGAATTTGATGGACGAGGTCAGACCGTTGTCGTTGTGCGACACGGTCTGACTCAGGGGTGGCTGTGGAGAAGCGTGCCCAAAATTTGGCACACTTCTGGTCAAGTTTTGTAAAGGCATTTGGTCTAATTTCGGATTGGTTTAAACAAGGGGGGCTTTTCAGCCTATCAGACTCAAGAAGTGTCAAGAACGCAAGTTTTGGTGAGTCACCCAACTTTTGGTATTTTACATATTTTTGAGGGGGTACATTTAGGGACTATAGGGTAGTAGTATTTTAGTTGTGGTCTTACCTTTTAGGACAGAGGTTATACCTTTAAGTAAGGAAATCTTTTAGCTTTCGGATAAGTGCCTGAAACCTCTTCTGGTCTTGGTTCACACCACAGCTAGGAGTCGCCGTTCTTCCCTTTTCGTACACTAGTCGCCTCCGCCCGCCGTGGAGTGTTTGGGGGCAGAGGGTCGAATTATCTCCTCTCGCCCCTTATACCCGGTCTGGACGCGCCGCACGCGCACTTTGGCCCACCGGAAGTCCCTCGACGGGAGTACGATTTGGCGATCTCAACACCTCAACTCAAGTACGTTTGAACGTTCTATTCACTGGATTGGTCTTGGCGTGGAGATATCGTTTGTGGAGTTTCACGAGCATATTGGGTCTTTACGCGGACATATTGGCTTGTTTTAATATTGGTTGGAAACTATACCGGTTTTGGTCTTATTTCGTATTGGTCAGGGGCTAGACCGGAACGGTCGGTCTACCCTCTATTATTTCGTATTGGTCAGGTCTTGATCGTTTGGACGATCGACCTATTGGAAGTTATCTCTTGGAAGTGTTTTTGGTCTGTTTGCGTCTGGGGTGAAGAGTTCCGCCCCAGAGATACCTACCCAGATCGGTCTTCTATATTCAAGACCGGTTCGATCCAATCTGCGATCCCGATCCACCGAGTGTGTAACTAGCCCATTCCATCGGGTACACAAGGTGAGATGGACACTAAACAATTGGACCAAGTGGGTTCTGATGACGACCGGTCGTCTGCTTGCAGCGGACGATCGGACCAGATCTCGAGTGGTGGTCCGCGGAGTACCCCCTCCGAAAGTTGGAAGTCTGGGCGCGATGGTGGTAGTCAGGTTATCGATGCTAATGTTTTCGATTTCGAACTTGACTCCACCACATAACTCTACGATGTGTCATTCACATGTTATGACATTCTAACATCGGTGGGTTATCCACAGGCATTTTTCGTTGGACCCTCAAGTAATCTTGGCAATCCAATCCCAATGGGCAAAGCTGAGGACCACATCTTCGGTGTAGTGTTGATGAACAACTGGAGTGGTAAGAAATTCTTGTCAATTTGAATTGCGATTGTCAAAGACTAACCCCATGCTCTAAACGCCATCCTGATAGCTCGTGATATTCAAAGCAGCATCAGAGCCATTCCGCTGCGAGCCAAGGTTTGGTCCAGTTTAGAAAAAACCAACGTTATTGCCGTACATCACGGACCCGAATTACGCCCATGGAACGTATGATATTAACCTGAATGTATGTCGTCAACGAGTAATTTGGTGATAAAAAAGTAGGTTGACAATTGCTAATAAAGAACTGTGGTTTTTTGCGCAGGTATCCGTGAAGCCAGAGGGTAGTGATGAAGCGTATATCGTGACGAGGATTAACTTCCGCAATATGTACTGGAATATGAAGCAATAGCTTGTTCATCATACCGTTACGGTATCAGGGAATTGATCGGGACACACCCGATCAATTCCCTATTTTAATTTACCCCGTTCATTTCGCCCCAATTTACCGCATTTGGACATAAAAGGGAGGGGGGGGTGACCGGAGCAAAGGGGGGGGGTGACCGCAGGATGAACCTATATATTTCAATCATATATTTAAAATTTAAATTCTCCCCCCATTTGGGAAATAAGTTAAATTTCTCCCCCTTTTGGAGAATTCCCCTTTAATAAATAATATGAATAAAATTAAATCCAAGAAATAAAATCTGTTTTCAAATAATTTTTATTTATTTTTTCTTTTTCTTTTTAGTTATATTTAATGAATTTTTAAAAATTAAATTATTAATTTTAGAAAGTTCTTTTATTTAAAAAATAGACGTTTTTCACCGGAATGGTGTTAGTCTTACTACTCGCCACAACTTGGATTAAAATCCATCCTTTTTGGGAAATTTGCATTTTTTCCCAATCGGCCTGAAAACACGTGCCGTCAACTGGTTCACTATCCTGCAAGTACTTTTGTTGATGAACAAGGTGCATACTGGCACCGGAATCAAGAATCCAAGTGCTTCATCCAGATTTTGGCGGAAAATCACTAATAGTGAGCGAGAATTCTACTTTTTACCGGCCTTATTAGTACATTTTGGTCAAATATGTCCAATTTGTTCGCATCCATGGCATTTCACCGGTTTTTTCTTTTCCACGAAGTTCACTGCATCAGCACTAAATGGCTTTGAAGTTTGTGTTTCGCCTTCTACGTTCTGGGCGAACTGGCACAGTTCCTTAGCATGGCGCAAAAGTCGAACCTAGTGTGATCGAACTTAGCCATTAGAATCGTTTTCGATTCCGGTGATGCATAGTGAACCACGTTATCCAAAACAAGTGGTTCACTACAGCCAACAGCTTCAAATTTTGCCACCTAGTAAAAATAATGCTTGTTCCACGAGCGCTTGGGGCTTTTTCGGCCTGTAAAAAGTTTCATCGCCTGTGCAAAGGTGATGGATGTATGAAAGGGATTCATCATCTTATTTATCATATGCACCAAAGTAGATAACTCATTCCACCATGAGTCAACCTGGCAATTGTAATAACGCTCAAGAGTACCGCTGAGGTAGCGGTCTAGGAGATCGACCTTAATATCTTCACTCCAATAGAAACCACAAGCCGATTAGTCTCTCAAAATCAGCCGTATAAAACGGGTCCCCCATTCCTTAAAACCGGCACCAAGACCACGATACACTTCAGAACCATCAAAAATGCTTATGTACAGTTTGCAGTTCTTTGGATGATGGTGTCTTGAAGACAGGAGGTTGAACGTCCATGGGGGTGTCTATATTTGTAATCGTTTTGAAATCCGTTGGGATTTCGCGGTTTCTGCTCAGGCGTACTATCGAGCGACGCTAACCGGAACCTGGTACCCAATCTCATTGAGTTATTGAAGCCAAACTGGTTGTCCTCATATACATCCTTAAATTTTCCAACTTGTCCAGTCCGTCACAAACATTTTGGAACATTTCCAAAATTGTGGTGAAGCGTGTTTGAAAATTTTTGATCAGCATGTACCAGTGTACCAGTTATCAAGTTGTAGCGATCGGTTTGGCTAAAAGGATGGAGTGTTTTGGGCCAATCGTGTGTCTGGAGTGTTTGGTACGCAGATTTAAGGTGCGGCACACGGTTATGCATGTAGTTTACATATTGGATTTTAATTGGATATTAAATATAGTGTTCGTTTTTCTTTGGGTTGCATAAGTCGCCGCTCCTACTGCAGGGGTTATTGGGAGCAGAGGGTTAAAACGTTCCCCTGTAGCTCATTTTTCCTGGCCAGGACACAGCTCCACCGGAAGTTTCACGACGGAAAGCATCTCACTTCGTTCACTCACCCTTCGAGCCCCACACGTTTGGAACGTGTTCTAATCTTTTGTATTGGCTGGGTCCCCACATCGCTTTGAGCAATCTACCCCAGATTATGGGTTGGGTCAACGCGCCGTTCCGCCGGTCTGCCCCAAGTTTTTATGGATGGGTCCCCACACTGCTGTACGAGGTCTGCCCCATGATTTCTATTGGTTCGATCTCCACACCGCTACGCGGTCTGCCCCAAGTTTTCGTCGCATTTGGAGTGGCGATTTCCGCTCCATTTGCAGATCGGCCTATTTGGATTATCTTTTCGTTGGTTTTTGGTACAAGTACCTCAGAAGCGGTACCACCCATATCGGTACCTAACAAGACCCATACTTCGCGACGGTCCACCGAGTGAGTAACCACACATACCAATGGGTACACAAGGTGATAGTATTGAAGCTAAATTGGACTTGGCGTCCTGCAGTGCTGATCGGTCACCCGATCGGCACACAGGCAAAGGTTCGCGGGGCACCCCCCCCCGTAAGTTAGTCGGCTCGGCGCGATGGTGGTCAAGTTTCGGACACCTCGGTGTTCGATTTCGAACTGGAATCCACCACAAATTCTTCATTCCTTCGGCTCCAAAACATGGCGTTTTTTCTTCCTGGGAGCCACCATCACTGGACCCATCATGAAGCTTTGGGCTCATAACCTGTTGAACATTATCCATATCCATGCTTGCACAGAACGTAGGAAACTTACACCGTAGGTGTTGCGATGTAGCACGTGTATAGCAAAAGTGTACCAAAGTCGATATCTCAGCAGCCGATAGACGGTTTTCGGCGATAGTAGTACCGGTAGGAAGCTTGCAGTAAGTAGAAGAAGAAGACCAAACCAGGGACTTGATCAACGGAATGTTTATTGAGAAGTGGTTAGCTATCCTAACATGAAAAAATGCACGTTGAAATTATGGCACACTTCCATCTGTTGAGTGCCACACATCAAATTATCTAACAGTGCCTAAAAACATATATACTCAAGCAGATGGCACAAATTACTAATGACTATTAAATACAAATTGCTACCTAAAATAGTCCTACTTAGCTTTAAAATTAAAACTAAAAAAATAGACAGACAATTTTAATAGCACAAACAGCCGCAATTTGTGCCTCAGCGAAGACGCGTTGTCCACGCAGTGCTGGCAGGTCTGCAAATGATCCTGCTGCGCAGAGTTGTATTACAATTGTTGAATAGAGTTCGTATCAATACTTGCAGATGTAGACGAAAACTCGAGTCGTAAAAATGCGTGAAAATAATCCAAATATAACGAAAGTCAGTGAATCTGATATCTCCACAGTCAATCACACGTTAACAGTGTAGGAAATAGAAAATACAACACACAGTAGTGCTTATGCACAGAGATCTTAGACCTGGCCTGACTGTTTTGACCAGGTAGGATCTCGGAAACCAGAAGACTTGTGCGCGAAGTGTGCCACGCGGAGCCGCTCGAGCCGATAAGACGATTAGAGCTAAAATTGAAAAGTGTATTACGTAAAGTTACCTAAAACATAAAAATATTAAAAAACGTATACCTAAAAGTAACCGCAAATGTATCCACCAATTTCATCCAATGGGGTTTCACAACCATCTTGGAGAGAGGTAGAAGACAAAATGGCCTCAAATAATTCCAACACTCCTCCTGAAACACCGGAGGCTGTAGCATCATCAATTCAATTCGATTTTCGATCGCAACTATTTTATCCTTTGAGCGCTTAATTCTTATGTCAAGAAATCAGCCACCATGTCCATACTTGAAACATGTATTGCGAAATAATGCCCTTCTTCGAAAAGTCCTTCAGAAATTTCAACTTGACGTTCAAAGTTCTGAAGGACTTTTCGATGTTTAGTGCTGCCAGTACTCACTTCATTCTCGACGTGCTTTATCTTAGCCTGGTTATCCATTGTCAAAAGCAGGGGCGTCTTCACATGCGCTCCAATCTATCTTTTAACCCAAGTGCCTCTCGTCCGGGCACTGAAGTAGCCACAAATTCCGCCTCCGGGGTCGAAAGCGCCACGTTCGTTTGCTTACTGCACTTCCAATTCACCACACACCATTTACGAAAATGATCATTGCTTTCATGCTCTTCCGATCTTCCTTGTAGGAGGCAAAATCCGCATAGCTAAGACACGTAATGCTACGGGGAGGGGTAGCCCCTCTTCGTGTGCAAGATTCAGATGTAGTGCGCTAGTTCCCTTCAAATACTCTAATATGCGCTTGGCCGTCTTATAGTCGTCCAGTGTCGGCGCGTACATCCTTCTAGTAGCGCGGTGCACCGCGAAAGAAATATCCGGGTGTGGTCACCGCGAAATCCACAGCAGGCTGCCAACGAGAGATTGTAAGCTCTTGTTACTCAGTATGTTGGGCTTAGCCTTCACCGGTAACAATTCATCAGAAGTCGTCATTCCATCCAAATTTAAGATAGGGTTCTTTGCTGGATTTAACTTTTCCATCGTCCATGCGTCTTCAAACATCAACTATGTTGGCCTCTTGATCAAGGAAGTAACCAGCTGTTGGTCCTCCTCCAATCTGGATACCCAATAATTTTTCCACCTGTCCGAGATCCTTCAGTTCCAATACCTTCACATCGTCAAAAAACTTAGCGAAAATTTCTTCCCTGGTGCCGGTGACAAAGAGGTCATCCACATACGCACCAACCAATACCGTTCCAGATTCGTTTGCCTTTACAAAAATGCAAGTTTCAGTGACACACTGCTGGAAATCAAGATTCTCCAATTTTTCACACAGACAGGCGTGCCACAGTCGCCCTGCCTGCTCCAATCCGTAGATATTCTTTTGTAACTTTAATGCTAAATCGTTTTTAAGTTACTATACACATTTCCATTCGTTCATCGTTAATTCCATGTCTTGAGGGATTTCCAACAACACCTCGTAATTTGGTTCCGTCTTATCTTTCGGGTACGCGCTAAGGACATCAAAATGTCGCGCAGCAACCCCCCAAATTTGTGATAACGTCAAAATAACCTTCACGTTATTGATCTCCATTACTGTCGAAAACGTAAACAGCTAATTCTCGCCGTAGACTTTCCAATCGCCCTTCGCGACAAGTCGTTCCTTGTACTTCTCTACCGACCCTTCGGACTTTAATTTGGTCTTATAGACCCATTTGGTCGGAAGAGGTACGCGGCCAGGCGTTCGACGAACAATTGTCCAAGATTTTAAATCTTCGAGAGCTTGCAATTCAACTCGCTCGGTCCCCATTTCGTAACTTGTCTCGCGTGAGCCTCCCTGTAGCTTCTGGGATCAGGATATTCTCGCTGCGTTACGTCTTCGGCCGCCAGCGGCTCTGTTACAGCGTAAACACACAGCGTGCTGCCTGCACCTGACTCATTTCTGTTTTCAGCAGATTGATGTATTTCCCCATCATTTCTCGACCTGGGTGCATCTAAATCTTGTCTTTTTCCACGGGAATCTTCATAAGATTGCCCCTTTCGTGTTTCTTCCTTGTTTTTCGTGACTTTCGTGCTTGTGCACTTGCTTCTTGCGCACCAATACGTACTTGAGGCTGATTTTCTGCACCATCTTTCGTTTTTTCAGGGCTTTTAGCATCTTTTCTCGAGATATTAGATCTTGTTCCACTTCATTTTCCAGTCTTCTCGAAATTTCGTTGCTCGTATCTTCGTCAAGGGTTTCGATGCTTGTCACGTTGTGCGTAGCCGTGACTACCCTGTCCTTTAGAAGTAACACCTTATAACCCTTGATCTCGTTGCTCCTACCAAAAATAAGAGCACGCTCTGCATGATTGGCTAGCGATTTCTTCTTAGGGCCATAAAGGGGGACCCAAAAACAACAATGTCTGTAAGAAGTGGCCGCTTGCCGGTTAACACTTCGGTCGGCGACAAGCGCCCTTGACTGCCCTTGTCGGAGTACGGTTGAGTATGTAGGCAGCATACTCAGCCGTCTCCGATCAAAACACCAATGGAACACCGGATCCAAATATCATGCACCGGAACATATTGAAGATGGTTCGGTTCATTCGCTCCGACTTTCCATTCGAAGCTGGATTTCCTGCTTCAGTAACTTGTCGGCGAATACCAGTCTGCTTGCAAAACAGATCAACATTCTAGTACCCTACTCCACCGTCGGTTCTTAGAACATATACGTGACAATCGAACTCGTTTTCATACCAGTAAATGAAGTGCTCGAACATTTTTGCCGCCCTATCCTTCGTACGGGCGGCAAACACATACACATAATTGGAATAATAATGCACAAAAAACAACCAAAACGTGTTTCTACGTCGATTGCAAGGAGTGATTGGACCCTTGAGATTATTGCAAATCACTCCTCCAATGCGTTCGGTAGGCGCGTTCTTGCCTGAGTCCTTCCTTGGTTGCTTGCTGCATGTTGTCTTACCGTCGGCGCAGGTCAGGCAATTAGGCTTTTTATTATCCGTGAGGACTATGCCTGACCTGGGGTCCCTAGCCGGTCTTTCGACTGTTTCATACGCTAGGTGACCCATCCACATGGAAGTGGTGAAGGCTTCCTTCGTGAGTTTCGTCACAAGCATTTTACACCACATTGTTGAGAACCATTTCCAAAAAACCACCTCCTGTTCCGTTCTTTTCAGCACAGGACAAATTTTCCACAAATACACCGCCAAACGTTTCCACGGGGAACAGAACTTGCGTTTTTACTACCACATTCATATGCCGACCATTGTCGACAATGGTGCATTCCTTTCGCGTAGTTTCCCATCCGAAATTAAGTTCTTCGACAGTTTAGGTGTGTAAAATACCTCAGTGAGCTCAATGACTGGTGCATCTGGGTAATTTGACCTCAAACGTAGCTTGCCGACCTTAGTGGCTGTTAGGACACCACCATTGGGTAGGGAAAATGTGTCATTCGGACCACATTCCCTAAAATCGAGCAGCAGCTCCGCATTTGTCACCAAGTGCCTGCTTGTCGACGATCCAAAGGTATTCATCTGGTATTCCGAACCTGCACTTGGTTTCTTCATCCGAAAATTTATTAATAGTTGACAGCACCATCTTTTTCGTGCGTCCATCACCAGATTTCTTGGATTGCGTATCACCCCAGTTGTTTGAGCTATTGTGACGTCTTTCGGGAGAGTTTCTTCTAATGTGCCCTTCACTTCCACAAGCGTATCCCGCTTTCCTTCATTCGACATTACCGAATTCACATGGATTCTTGCGGGGGGATTGATTCTTACACCATCGTCGAGTTATGGAGCCCATACAATGAGCTCTTTAGCGTGGCACAGGTAGTCCTGCTTAGGAGGATCATACCTGGCCATCAATATAATTTCAATCTTGGGGCAGCGAATTTTTGACTATATTTTCCACGATCAACTTTTCATTTGGCCCACTTTCACGGACCAAAGCTACTAAGTACAAATAATGATCGGTACAGCTGCGCCTTGTATCTTTTCCTGCGGCAAACCACTTGGCAGATTGTTGGTGGGATATGTTGACTTTAAATCCCAACCACACTTGCTCTAAAATTAAGTGGAGGTGTGGCGATAGCTGCCACGACGGCCTTATATTTGCACGAAAATATTCGGCGGCCGTACCCTCCAAATGCTAGCCTAGTTTGTTGACCTTAAGGCGTTCCGTCCAATTAAATCCAGACGTTATTTAAGCAATTTCAATGGTCTCTATAAAATGGTAGGCCCATTGCTTGAACCCGGTACCTAGGTATGGTAAAGCGTGCCACAAAATTGGGCCTAATTGAGGGCTTTTTTGTGGGCCTAATTAGGGGTGTGACTGCGGACACAATCGGGTGAGTAATTGCGTGTACGATTGTGTGTACCACGGTGTATACAGTGCGTGTACAACTGCAGTTCACATAGACAGGACATAGACAGGGAATCGTGAGAAGGTACGACTATGTACAGGTACCTAACGAACAGCAACGAACAGCGACGAGCGAAGGATAAATCAGGTCGACTGGTCGACAGAGGACACTGGAATGGGTAGTTATGATTGGTGAATATTAGGTAATTGGTAGTTCTTAGGATTTAAGCAGTAATAAAGTTCTCCTTTTGCGTCCGATCGGTAAGATCACCGAGGGGGAGGCGTGATCTCTTCTCGCCTCCCTATCTTTTGCATACGCACCCTTTACGTCCCTGGCGGGAGCACGTAGTGCACTTTTTCTCCCACCGGCAGACGTAAAGGTCTGGAAAACTCACCCTCAACTCCACCCGCTGTGTCAGCGGTTATTTTGTAAGGTTTTTCTTGGGGGGAAAGTGTTCTCACCTCTTCCCCCATTGGTACACGTTTGGCCCCTAGAATTTCGGCTGCTATAAGCGCCCCATGGGAACTCTACGCGGATTTGTAGTGAAAACTGTCGATCAGCCCATAGATGATCGACCCCCCCCCCCTCGTAGGTTTAGACTAAGAATACATTTCGATATGTGGTGGAGTCAAGTTCGAAATCGAATACATTTGTATCGACAACCTGACCACCACCATCGTGCCCAGCCTTCCAACTTACGGGGGGGTACCCCGCGGACCTCCATTCGAAATCTGGTCCGATCGTCCGCTGCTGGCAGACGACCGGTCATCATCCAAAGACACTTGGTCCGATTCACTTAAGTTCATCTCACCTTGTGTACCCGATCGAATGGGCTAGTTACACACTCGGTGGATCGGGATCGCAGATCGATCTGATTCGGTCTTGAATATGAGACCGTGCTGGATAGGGGTACCTAGGGCGGAACTCTTCACCCCAGGTACGTACAGACCAGAAACACTTCCAAAAGATAAATTCCAATAGGTCGTTCGTCCAAACGATCTAGACCTGACCAATACGAAACAATAGAGGGTAGACCAATCAACCGGTGTAGCCCCTGACCAATATGAGAGAAGACCAAAACCGATCTAAACTCCAACCAATGTTACAATAAGCCAATATGTCCACGTAAAGACCCAATATGCCCGTGAAACTCCACAAACGATATCTCCACGTAAAGACCAATCCAGTGAATAGCACGTTCCAAACGTACTTGAGTCAAAGTGTCGAGATCGCCAAATCGTACTCCCGTCAAGGGACTTTCGGTGGGCCAAAGTGCGCGTGCGGCGTGTCCACACCGGGTATAATAGGCGAGAGGGGATAATTCAACCCTCTGCCCCCAAACACTCCGCGGCGGGCGGAGGCGACTAGTGTACGTGAAAACAATAACGGCGACCCCTTGCTGCGGTGTAGACCAAGACCAGAAGAGGTTTTTGCCACTTATTCCTAGACCAAAAGACTTTTACTTGGAAAATCCGCAACCAAAAGACTATTGCTTGGAAAATCCGCAACCAAAAGACTCTTACTTGGAAAATCCGCAACTCTAACCAATACTACCTCCCTACGGTCCCAATATGTACCCACATGAAATATGTAAAATACCCAATGTCAGGTGACTCACCAAAACTTGCGTTCTTGACACTGCTTGAATCTGATAGGCCAAAAAGCCCCCCTTGTATAGACCAATCCGAAATTCTACCAGCTGCCTTGACCAAAAGTGACCGAATTTGTGATACACTTCACCACAGCCGCCCCTGAGTCCGACCGTGTCGCACAACGATAACGGTCTGACTCACCCATTACACGACCAACTGGGCCTTGGTCACTCACACTTCTTCCCCATGGATCAAACATCTTCGACACCTGCGTCAGGTACTGCCTTTACTGCACTCGATCCTATTATGCTTCCTCTTGACGCTTGTTCTTGTAGAAACTCTATGTGCCGAGTCGCCCCACATTGCTTCTCCTGTTCGGTCGGCTCGGTCTGACAGCCCACGTAACTCTCGTGCACTTCAAACATCGGAAGGGCGTCAGGCTGAAGCCGACACGCGGATGCAGGATATGCTTGCAGAAAACATGCGTCTCAGGACCCAGGTGGCCCACCAGGCAACACAAGGTGCGCATCTTTGGTCTTCATCTTGTACTTGTCTTGGCCCTCGTTTGTCTTCAGCTCTCATCCCTCCCAGCGTCGTCAAGGCAATAGGTGCCTTTCTTGATGCCGATAGGCAGTCCGACGATCATGTTGACCAGCTTCGACCAATTTTAGAGGAGCTGGTAAGCGCGCGTCATGAGCTGTCCCGTCTGGAGGCTCATCAGTCCCATCTCCGGGATCAACTTGCACTTGTTCACCGGCAGCAGCTGGACGGACAGTTTGACGCGACCTCACTGCGCATACAAGGCGACGACTTCGCGCGACGTATTTCCGAGCTTCAGATTTCAATTCAAGACCAGACCGGGAAGGTCCGGTCTTATCAAGACAAGTCAGACGCTTGGACGCTAGAGTCGGGTCGTCGTCAGGTGGCACTAGACCAGTGCCGCCAGCGCTTGATGAACTTGCTGCATCCGTGTTCGGCTGCTTCCTCCAGCATAGATTGGTCTTTGTCGGCAACCTTAGTCGCCTCGGAGCAAGACCGAGACCGCTTGCAGCAGGACCAAGACCGACATCGTTCATTGGCTGATATTCAGCAGCCCGAAATTGCACAAAAATCGAAGAAGCGCGTGGACGCGCCGGGTAGCTCGAGGGCGCGGGGCACTGCGCGCGGACACAGACTCGGGGGGGGGGGAGCGTGCAGTGCCTCATAAGCGAGTCAAGACACAGGCGCTTCTTATGGACTCGGACTCGGACACGGACGAAATCTACAGCCCCTCGGAAAGTTGAGCGCCCTCGCGCCGCACTGAAAATCGCTCCAAGCACACAGGGGTCTCGTCCGAGGAGGACTCCAGCGAAGGGTCTTGCGATATCGAGTTTATGGTCGCCATCCAGTCCAAGTCACGAACGAATTTACGTGAAAGTTTCATCCAAGTGGCGTCGACATTGGGGTCAGAACAGAAGACCGGTTTGCCAAGTACATTTTGGACGGGATGCGAGCCCGCGAGTGTGAAGTAGACGTATTCTTGTACCCGGTGTTCCTCCACATGCCGAGGCGTCGCGTTGAGAAGACCAGACTGCTGGTCGACGACGGCATATGGTACCCCGGTATTGATTGCGCTGAGCCGGTCGCGGACCTCAAGGATGCTTTGGTCCAGCTTGACCGGAAGGACCCCGGGCGTAACCAGTTTCAAGATCAAGTGAAAAATAATTCGTCGATGGTCATCGTCCGTCTATGGGGCGATAGCAAGTGAAGTAGCAGCTAGTCGACCAGATAGCTCATAATACATGTCATCGTTTCTTTTTCATATGTCCGATCATCAAATCACTTGAACTAATTTCACCACTTTCTCAGAGTTGCACCAAACACGTTACCATAAACCGTTCCACCCACATCGCAAAAAATAATCATCACGTTCGTCACTCCACTACTCCAATTCGTCACAGTTCATCACATTTTCACAACAACTTCGGACCTTCCACATGTTCACACCGGTCTAGACCGACCGATGCTACTGCGTGTCTTGGTCTTGGTCTTCATGAGTCTGCATCACTGCGAAGCAATTACGACTTACTCGTTCTCGTTCAAACTCTCGTAGAAGACCCCACAATTCAAGTCGAGCTCGTCGACCCAAGTTGATTCATCATGGTCCTTCCATCGGACCAGGTACTCTCGGTGAGTCCGACCGAACCTGGTCTTCTTGGTCGACCGAACATCTAAGACCTTCTCCACTTCAAACTCGTCTTCCTCTAATGGTCGTTCCCAACTGTCCTCCGGCAGTAACGCTTCATCGAAATCAAATCTTTTTTCTTCGTCTACCAGACAGGGAGTTTTGGGTCGATCAGGAAATTCTCGGACCAGCTTCAACTTGGACACATGCACGATCGGAAAGACCTTGTAATCTGTACCGGTTGTTACTAGACGGGCAGCGTGCTCACCGATCAGATCGGCGACACGGAAAGGGCCGTGCCACATGTGATCCAGCTTCTTCGCATATCCCTATTTCATTCGGTCTAGGTATAGCCATACCCTCGCCCCTGGTTCTATACCGTGGGGTCGGACCTGGTCATTGGTCCGGTCTGCCCGGTCTTGTGTGGCCTGACGCAGATTTTCATTGACGACTTCTTTTGCATGCTGGTAGTCTTTCTGGACCTGCATGCGCCAGCGTCGAGCATCGCTATCGCGGGTCCGGGTGCAACCGATAGGTATCGCAGCTTCCAGTGTCGAACGAGGGTCCCATCGATATGTCAGATAAAAAGGCGTTTCTTCTCGGACCCTATCGGTCGACGAGTTGAGTGCAAACACCAGCCTTTCTGCATACTCGTCCCAATCTCGCTGGTCTGGGTCAGCAACGTACATCTTGATCGCCCTCGTTATGGTCTGCACCATGCGTTACGCCGATCCATTTGCTTGCGGACGATATGCCATCGTCACACTCTGTTTCTGGCCCAGCATGTTATTGAACGACCGGAACACCTCGGCCATACAACCGGGTTCCCGATCGTGCCTGATGACCTCGCTGGCGCTGAATCTTCGGAACACACATTCTTCGTAGCTCTGGGCGATCTGCTCCGCAGACCGAGATGCACTTGCCTTCGCGATAACTAGACCAGTGAACAGGTCTACCCAGATCAGCAGCTCAGTGTTGCCGCGCGTCGATCTAGGCAGTGAAGGTATGCGGTTCATCGCTATGACCTGGAAAGGGTAGGTAGCTTCGATATTTCCGGGCGATCGCCCCTTGATTACCGGTCTACCCTTTCCGGTCTCGCAATCCGTCCAAAAGCCCACATATTTCTGCACACTGCGGAAAAGATCTCTCCAGTGGAAGTGGGACCTGATCTTGTGATAGGTCCTGCCTATGCCCTGATGTCCCCCTTCTAGACTCACGTGATAGTGATGAAGGACATCCGGCTGCAGCAACTCGGGGATCACTAATTTCTCCAGTCGTCCCGGTCTGCACTGTCTTGGTCGGCATCACGGCAGTAATACAATAATCCATTATCATCCACTTCGTAGCTATCCGCGATCTTGATGCACTCTTTTGCTTGATAGTTCGTCAACTTGGACAGTTCACCACGCAGGTAGGTCTTCAGGTTCATAATACATTCTTCTTCGTCCTGCGCCTTGAGGATCCGTTCCATCCCTAACTGTTGCACTGCATATTCGTTCAAACTTTCCTTCGGGAACGGTCGGCGAGACTTCTGAGCTTTCAATCTAGTCGCGACCATCACATGCACCTGGACTGGGGCGTTCTTGGGTCCGATCACCTCTGGGAGCCTGTTTATATTCACCAATTCATCCAGAACGGCCTTCTCGGTGATCGTAGCCCCGTTCTGGTCTTGCATGGCCTTGGTCGCGAGGTAGTCGGCGCTTCTGTTCCAGTCCCGTTTCACGTGCAATAGCTCGTGGTTGGGGTGGTCCTTCAATGCCTTCATTACTCGATCATTTAGCGTCCTTAGTCGTGGAGCCTTGCAGTCGATCTCTCCGGTGATCTGCCTGATCACTAGGTTGGAGTCACCACATATGATAACTCGCCCCTTCTCTTGCGACGACAGCAGGCCCAGACATAGAAGTAGACCTCGGTACTCCGCCTCGTTAACAGTAATATCCGGCGTGAAATCGGCAGCGGATGCAACTATAGACCATTGTGGCAACTTCCACAATATGGCACTATAGGTGCCGACCTTCTTCTGCACGCTTGCCGATCCGTCAAAACTTAAGACCAAGATCTCTTCATCATGGTCGACGGTCGGTGGCAGTCTCGAAACTGACTGCCGAGGTTGCTTCCTCGGGGCAATCGCTATCAATGCCTCGTCCACTTCAGACCGAGGGGTGATACTGGCAGCTAATGCGCCCAATATCTCTTCCTCGCCCCCGGTGCACTTAACGACCTCGAGGGTCCACTGCGACAAGAACGCCGACCATCTGCCTAGACGTCCGTCCATCCCATTGGCTGATAATATCCAGGCCAAAGTAGACCGCCTTGACAGGACCTTTATAGGTCGGCCGACCAGCAGGTTGTAACACACATCCAGAATTCGCAGCAACGCCAGCACTTCTTTCTCGACAATTCCATAGTTCACTTCATTTGGCTTCAGCGTTCTGCTTGTGAACGCGACCGGATGGTACACATCATCATGATCTTGTACTAGAGTGGCCGAAATGGCCCACTGACTAGCATATACAATAATGGTCGGGACCTTTTCGGGATCGAAATGCTTCAAAATCGGTGCCGTCGCCATCTTAACCTTCAACATACCAAAAGCAAACTTTGCACGCTTCATATGGTCTTCGGCCTCCACTTGCGGACAAACTGCAGCAAGACCAGAGTCGGCGCCCTCCTGTAAGTTTCCCGGTCTTCTTCGCGCAACATATGATAGTCAACTTCCCGGAGCTCGTATAGCACAGCCGCGTAGATAGCAAAGTCTTCAATAAATCGGCTATAATAATTCAAGCTTCCCAGGAAGGACTTCATTGCCTTCAGCGATCTGGGGAACGGGAGGTTACTCAGCGAATCCAGGTCCTTGGGATTAGCCTCTAGACCATTGTTCGAGACCATATGGACTAAATAGGCGACCTTAGACATACCCCAAAAACTTTTCACGGCACTGAAAGATAGGTTCCAGAGGTCGCATGTCTCCAACAATTGTTCAACCTTCTCGCGCAGATCGTTCCATGACGAGGCAGGTATCATAATGTCGTCGATGTACGACCGCCTCCCTAGAACGGACGGTCTTCTTTTCCGATCGGGTTCACCCTCTCTAAACACATCACAATTTTCAACAGGGTCCCGATCGGTCTTGATCTTGAAGTGTCCGTACAATGCGTTGTCTATCAGCCTTTGATAGATCTGGGGCGCGTTCTTCAGACCGAACGGCATACGATTCCACTCGAAAAGACCAAACGGCGTCACAAATGCGGAAATCTCACGGGCTCGATCAGTCATCGATACCACCCAAAATCCACTTGCCATATCTAGAGAACAATACCACAAGGTCTTGTCGAGGTCTTCCAACAGATCACTAATCAGCGGCATCGGGTACACCGTGAGTTTAGTCAACCAATTTACCAGCCAATAGTCGATGCACAGTCTAATGTCAACGCCGTTCTTCTTGATAACAATTACGATCGGCGAGGCCCATGGAGAGGTCGACGGTCTAATAATCTTGGTTACCAACAGTCCTATAATGAGATCAGAAAGCGTTTCACGGTACTGTGGCGCCACGCGTCGACATCGCTGAGCAATCGGCTTGGCATCTCCAACGTCAATATCGCAAATCGCACCACGGGCTGCAGGTGGTAAGGAATTGCCCTTTCCGATCAGCAGATGTCTTTTCTTCCATAGGATATTCTTGAACTGCTCGATCTGGTCTGGAATGTTAAGGTCTTGATCACCCACTTGTAAATCATCCGTTGTAACTTCGGGCGAGTCGGCAGACACTCCAGGGAGGACTGCCATTTGGCTTTTCAGATCCTGAATGTACTGTTCCCCGCCTTCACGTATACAGACTTGTTCATCTTCTGGGGTGATATCACCTAGACCATCTGGACCGGCTGAACGCCCCTGGACTTGATCGAAGGGCTGTCCTTCACTGATATCGGTCTGATTAGGAATACCGTCATGGTCCGACCTAGCAATTTCATGTTCCCCTTCTTCCGTTTCTTGCTCCGCTGTCGCCTGGTCTTGTGCTGACACCACGTTGACTAGCCTTGGCTCGTCTACTTGATGGTCCACCGTTCCTGGTGACTGCGGCGCCTTTCTTCGGACCAAAATCTTTTTGGGGGTAACTTGGTCTTCCCACTAAAGGTGAGGTATCCTCTTCCACCGACCCATCATCGCTGATAAGATCGGTGGTCGATTGGTACGCCAGGTTTTGCCACTCGACATACCGCCTCGACCCAATCGAGACGAACCCCATCTTCCTTGGTACCTTCCTTTCTGCTAACCACATACCGACAATAGTGCACCGATATTGGTAACACGGACAAAATCACGTCGACTAGCACTCTTTACGAAGGTCGGGACCCACCGATCGCCCCTGGTCAACCATAACTTCCTCGAACGAAAACCTTTCTCGACCGGGTTATCGGCAGACCGACCGACTGGGATAGTGAGGTCTTGGTCCCACCGGACCAGATCGGTATACGAACCATACAGAGGTCTTCGACCAGCCAACTGGACCTGGACCTCATCCGGGAGTGTAAGCAGTCCATGTGACAGGTCTAGGCGAATACCAGCTCGGACCATGAAATCCATACCTAGTAAAGCGTCCTGACCAGCCAACTTGCCAACCCAAGCGCTGAAAAAGTAGACCAGCGATCCCGACAAAGTAATTTAACACGCGTTCTTCCTTCGATCATATAAGAGTTTTCACCGATCCCGACGCATTCTTGTCTCTGGGTATCGTCTATACGACATCCGACCTTACGAGCAAAGGCGGAGTCGATTATCGAGACTTCATCTCCAGAGTCGAACAACATCGTCGCTTTCTGGTTATTAATCTTGCCACAGGCTTTCGCCTGCTTGAACCATTTATCAGGCGCGTGATACTTCCAGTATCCGCGGGATTCTCCAGGCAGCAATTCCAACTGCATAACCACCTTGGTCCGGGAGTACTCATCGGTCTTCAGACTGTAGACCGGATGGTCTCGGTCGACGCAATTTGGAATAGAACGTGTATTGTCGGTCTTATCCTCCTTGCCTACATATGCATAGATGTGAACCGTAGAACGCTCGGCTCGATCCAGATTCCAACCTGGCGAGCGTTCTAGTTTAACATCTTTTCCGCGTCCGGCGGAAGCATCCCCGCGTGCTTGTCCGGCACGTACCACTTGCGTATCATGTTAAAAAATTCTTCAATCTTGCAGTGGCCGGCCTCGTGGATCTCTCCATATGACTTGCATACGAAAAGGCAGTGGTCAGTCGGGTGGTCGCGTCTCTCGCAATTCTTGCCACCATCTTCTTCCAGCAGTTTGGACCATCATGTTTACTCGACCCACAGTGGGAGCACTTCTGACGAGGTCGACCGGATCGGACTTGCTTCCCTTCCGGTCTACCTGGTCGGACTTCGACCTGATCTTCGGGGCAGGCCCCGCAACATAGACGTAACGATAATGGTCTTCATCCGATGACTCCTGGCTGGATGGACTTCCACTTTCCCCTTCCGACCCCGTGCTGTCTTCGGATACGATCGCCTTGACCGCTCGGGTCGGTCTGGTCCAGGGTCTCTTGACCGGATCGGTATGGGTCTGGGTCTTGGATCGGTAGCGACCTAATCCACCAGCACTCTTCGCCCTCATGCTACGCGACTGCTGTAGCGTCCGTAGAGTCTGTTCAACTTCACCCGCGTCCCTAAGACGCAGCAGAGTAAGCTGGTCCGCCAGTTCTTGATCGTCCAGGGTACTAATGTAGTGACCCACATGTTCCAGAGCAGCACCGTTCGGCGGGTTATTCTCTTTAATTGTTATGCCGGCACGAAGTGCATCCAAGTTCAACCGATGCAAATACTCGATCGGTGTCTCGTCTCTCCGCTTCTGCATATGGTGATACTTGCGGGCACTCGAAAATCCGGAGTTACAATATTGCCCTTCAAACTCCGCACATATCTGGTCCCAGTCAGACCGGACATCCCGCTCTAACTGTTGGATCCAGTTGGCAGCCGGTCCTTTCACCAAATCCCGGAAGATCAGACACTTTTGACTTTTCGGGGTCTGGTCTCGCAGGAACGCAGACTTGACCCGACCGAACCAAGACCGGTCATGGTCTTCATCAGCATCCTTGCCAGTGAAGTCCTTGAGGTCGGTCGTCGCGGCCATACGGATGCGCGGAATCGCATCAGATCCAAAGTCGTAAGCAATAGTGAAGGCTAGGTTAGCCTTGCGTGGCTTGCCAGCGCCCGTACCGTCTGACCCACAGTGGTCGTCAAGACCGCCGACCGACTCCATGTCACAGTCACTTGTCTTGCTTGGTCTACGCGGTCTGGCCGGTTGCGGCTTGCGCTTCCCTTTGCCGACTTGCTTATCACTTCGAGTGGGCTTGTACACAGATGTTACCTATTCGATATCTACATCTCGGCAAACATTGGCACTTTGCTGGGTAGACCGGTCTTGGACATGTGGGCGCAGAGGTGGTCTAATCCGGTCTTCCATGAAACGCTCCATCATCGTCTCAAACATGGCTTGGACGTTAGCTGGAGTCATGGGCAACGTGTTGATACCCTCCTTTTGCGGAACTGAGGCCTGTGGGGATCGCTGGAGCCCCGGCTGGCAAGCAGCCCTTTGCTGCCGCACGTCCTTTTTTTGTTCCGGCTGGGCATGGTCCACCCCCATGGTCATCCGCTCGATACCGGTCTCCAACTCTGATGAGCTGTTAGAGGCCGGTGGAGACTGATAAACCGATTCGTCATCAGAACCAATGTCGACAAGCGCTGTGGAGGCTTCAGCGACCTTCACTGCTGCGGTGGGAGTTGGGCGGCGAACCGCCCCCATCAGTGGGACCAAATGGTCGTGGAAGGTCAACATCGACGATTTCAGCCTCCAAGTCTCAAATTCAAATAGTTTTTGGACATCGGCGGGGTTCTGCATTTTAATGCCAACCTCCGCCAACATCGCCACCAAGTTCTTCACCAACAGTAATGGGCGATCACTCTGGATCGGCTCGGTAGTGGGACCGAGAAAATGGTCGGGGATCTGGAGGTTCAACACCCGAAAGACCACGTCAAAGCGAACAAATCGTTTCATCTCAAAAATGTAATACATCTTGTTTAGGTCTTCTTCAGTGATGCCTCCATCTCCGACCTGCGACTTTTCTTCGAGGTCGTCTTCGTCGGCCGGCATTCCCAACCCTTTCTTGGGAATCTAGGGGACCTTGGGGAGGTTGGTCTGATCGTTCTGATCAGCCTCCAAGTATTTTTCGTCTTTTAATTTTCCATCAACTTTTTTATGCACATACATAGGATCAGGACCAAGGTCCTGATCCTTTCCGGGACTATAGCAGGACTTGCTATAGTCCCGATCGGCTCCGGTGGGAGCCTTTTGGGGAGGAAAAAAATTATTAATCCCGATCTGGTCCTCCACCAGTCCAGACCGGACATCGCCATCTTTATCGAGAACGAAGACATAAGGTGATACCCTTTCCTTAAGCCCTCTCCAGAACGATTCCAAATTCAAATTTTCAAATTCAATCTTTGATGACACCTCGCGGTGATATCCACGATCACCAAGTGATCCGGGCACGCGCACCATTGTGGTGGAGTCAAGTTCGAAATCGAATACATTTGTATCGACAACCTGACCACTACCATCGTGCCCAGCCTTCCAACTTACGGGGGGGGGGTACCCCGCGGACCTCCATTCGAAATCTGGTACGATCGTCCGCTGCTGGCAGACGACCGGTCATCATCCAAAGACACTTGGTCCGATTCACTTAAGTTCATCTCACCTTGTGTACCCGATGGAATGGGCTAGTTACACACTCGGTGGATCGGGATCGCAGATCGATCTGATTCGGTCTTGAATATGAGACCGTGCTGGCTAGGTGTACCTGGGGCGGAACTCTTCACCCGAGGTACGTACAGACCAGAAACACTTCCAAAAGATAAATTCCAATAGGTCGATCGTCCAAACGATCAAGACCTGACCAATACGAAATAATAGAGAGTAGACCGACCGTTCCGGTCTATCCCCTGAACAATACGAAATAAGACCAAAACCGGTCTAGTTTCCAACTAATATTAAAACAAGCGAATATGTCCACGTAAAGACCCAATATGCCCGTGAAACTCCACAAACGATATCTCCACGTAAAGACCAATCCAGTGAATGGCACGTTCCAAACGTACTTGAGTCAAAGTGTCGAGATCGCCAAATCGTACTCCCTTCGAGGGACTTCCGGTGGCCAAAGTGCGCGTGCGGCGCGTCCAGACCGGGTATAATAGGCGAGAGGGGATAATTCAACCCTCTGCACCCAAACACTCCGCGGCGGGCGGAGGCGACTAGTGTACGTGAAAAGAATAACGGCGACCCCTTGCTGCGGTGTAGACCAAGACCAGAAGAGGTTTTTGCCACTTATTCCTAGACCAAAAGACTTTTACTTGGAAAATCCGCAACCAAAAGACTATTGCTTGGAAAATCCGCAACCAAAAGACTCTTACTTGGAAAATCCGCAACCAAAATACTCTTACTTAGAAAATCCGCAACCAAAATACTCTTACTTGGAAAATCCGCAACTCTAACCAATACTACCTCCCTACGGTCCCAATATGTACCCACATGAAAATATGTAAAATACCCAATGTCAGGTGACTCACCAAAACTTGCGTTCTTGACACTCCTTGAATCTGATAGGCTAAAAAGCCCCCTTGTTTAGACCAATCCGAAATTCGACCAGCTGCCTTGACCAAATGTGACCGAATTTGTGGTACACTTCACCACATATAGGGTATCCTGTTAGCTGATTAAGACTCCAGAGGCTCCGTGATCGGGTGGTGAAGATTTCCGCTGCCTGATAAAGTACCCCTCCACTGACCACCACAAGATAATCGATATGCAACTGCGCTCTGTGATCAACAACTAGCAGATCGCGCCAACTTGTAAAAAATCGATTAAATTGATCACCGACTCTGATCATCCCCTCATCAAAGGCCGGTGGTCCTGATCATCGACTTTTAGCGCCTGCTCAAGCATGATCAAGCCTGATCACTGCTGATCAACGACTTTTAGCGCCTGATCAATCCTGATCAGTGCTGATCAACAACTTTTAGCACCTGATAAAGCCTGATCAAGCCTGATCACGGCTGATCAAACCTGATCACACTGATTCAAGTTTTATTGTACCTTATTACGCCTGATCAGCACATATGTCGTTTCGTTACAAGTTTCCCCAATTTTGCATCAAGGAATTGTCGTGTTTACATCCCCGCCACCTGGAGAGCGACCCACCCAATCCGTCGGGTACCCAAGGTGAGCAGAAACATAAGCAGTCAAAAGACAACCGGAGGACCCCCTTCGTTAGTCGGCAGTCCGGGCGCCGTGGTAACGCCTGATCAAGCGTCAAACACTTTGATCAGTCGCTCCACCACAATGGTGCGCGTGCCCGGATCTTTGGGCGACGCGGGATATCACCGCGATTCTACGCAAGATGGCGCTAACGCGGACGTGAAAACGGAACCAGAAGCAGAATTGAAGATCAAAATGGAAAAGGAGGAGGTGTTTGTGACGATGGAAGGCAGTTCTCCGTCGTCATGTCTGAAGAATAAAGGAAATGCTTATCATCAGGACCTGGGGAGGTATCCTGATGAGATAAGGGAGGAGACGCCTCAACTACCTCCCAAGGCTCCTTCGAGAGCCCCTTCGGATCATAACTTGCGTTATGATCCGCCAATTACATGTGTGTATAATGGTCCGGATTGGAAGCCGGTGGTGACGTATTACAAGACCGACCAACCGAAGGCGTCGTTGAAGGCGCCTGGGTCGGAGAGCGATGAAAGTCGATCAAGTACGCCGCCATCAGAATCTGATTTGGTGAGGCCCTTTTTACAGAAAAATTTACAACGGAGAACTGGAAGATTTCTTATTGACAGATTCGATCATGAGCCTACTCGGGGTCACGATCAGCAGAAAGCTGAGCGGACCAGTCGATCAACCAGTGACGAACAGGAGACACGGCGTCCCAGACGTCCACTGTCCCTCGAACGGTACGGACGACTTCCCCATCATCCTCCTCAGTCTGTGTCGAGACACCTCCAGGACCGAGCCCGGACGCGGCTATCGAGCGGGGGAGGACATGCGCGAGCAACGCAATAGGAATTCGTTCTTGAAAGAGCTCAGTTCGAAGCGACAGAAGGAACAGCAACGGCCGATGAGACCGATGGCAGTCTCACGCGGGAGCAGATTGTGAATCGATAGCAGGAACGAGAACGGTTGCTGCGTACGATGCAAGTGCACGAGCGAGATCGGATGCAGGATATGGCGTCACGAGAAGCCGAGACCATGGGCACGCACTGGTCCGAGAAGTCGCTCGAGGACATAAAAGAGCGAGACTGGCGCATCTTTCGTGAAGAATTCGACACTACATTAAAGGGCGAGCGAACGCTACACCCCCTGCGCAAATGGAATGAAGCCGTTGACTTGTTGCCCGCTGCCGTGTTCAAAGCGATTTACGAGATGGGCTTTGAACGGCTGTCCCCGATTCAAATGCAAGCGATCACAATTGGACTGCAGAAGCGCGACATCATTGGGATTGCCGAGACAGGTTCAGGAAAAAAACCGTGGCGTTTATGATCCCGATCATTGCCTATATCTACTCGCTGCCAACCTCGATGGTAGCGCAGTCACGAAAGCGCTCCATGTGACGCTCAAGCTGCAGAAGGATGGCAAGAGCGAGTCCCAAGTGCGCGTGGCGCTCGTGGCCGCGGACTGTGCCTCGGTCATTCGGTCGTTCTTTACGGCAAGTCTCTACGTGCTCGAAGTATTGTGTGGCAAGGACGACGCCGATGTGCTCGAGGCGCTGCGGACGTGGAAGCCATGGCCGCGCGCGGCGACTTGCTCGAGTCGTGTCGCGTCTACGAGTTCATGCACGTCCGCACGGCGGAGCTGGACGTGCTGGAAGAGATTCTCGACTTGCCCGAGCCCGACGTGCCGTCGCCGCACTTGGGGGACCCCACGGTCGTCCACGCGCTCGGCGTCGTACGGAATTTTGTCGACAAGATGGAAACCTTGTTGACGGCGTTGCAGCGCTTGTGTACGGACGCACGCGTCGCGCGCGCGTTTGCGTCGACGCACTTTTGCACGCCGTCGGAGGGCTATGTGTACGCCTCGCAGGGGCTGGTGAATGTATGTCGCAGTGACACGGCCATGGTCGCCGCGACGCGTGCGTGCTTGCTGCTGTCGCTCGATTGGTCGGAAGCCATGCCCCGGACCAAGGAAGCGCAGCGTCGACTCGGTTTCTTTATGAAATCGCTCGTCATGGACTTGCCGTCGCTCGGTTCGATCAAGGAGATGCGTAGTTTCTCCGTCGTGACGCCGTTCTACGCCGAGACGGTGCTCTTTTCGTTGCAAGAGTTGAACGGTCCGTTGGTGAATCACCCGATTTTCCAGCACGTGGAGAGGAGGAAAACAAGGTGACGATTTCAAGTACTTGACGACGATTCACGAGAGGAGTAGGATAATTTTATCGAACACATGGACGTGAGAAGCGCGGCGGAAGCACAGGCGCAGTACCCGGACGCGATTCGATTATGGGCGTCGTATCGTGGCCAGACGCTCGCGCGCACGGTGCAAGGAATGATGTTGTACGAGGAGGCGATTAAGATTTTGCACTGGCTGGAGATTGGTGCGAGTGTGGGCAAGACGGCAGAGCAGAAGCAAGCGCAGTTGCAAGACAGGGTGCGCTTGAAATTCTCGTACGTCTGTGCGTGTCAAGTGTACGGTCGCCATCGGGCCGCGCAGAAGGCACAGACTGCGGACATTGACTACTTGCTCCGCGAGCACCCGAACTTGCGCGTGGCGTACGTGGATACGCTGACGCACGCCGATGGTACGCACGCGTACGACAGTGTCTTGATTAAGAGCGAAGGCGGCGATATTGTCGAAGTGTATCGATACGCGCTCCCGGGCGACCCGATCCTGGGCGAAGGCAAGCCCGAGAATCAAAACCATGCGCCCCCGTTCACGCGTGGAGAGTTTGTCCAGACGATTGACATGAACCAGCAGCATTACTTTGAAGAGTGTCTCAGGATTCCGCAGTTGTTGTGCACGGCCGAGCGCCACGTCTCGAAGAAACCCGTCTCGATCATTGGCATGCGCGAATATATTTTCCCGGGCAATGCGAGCTCGCTCGCACGCTTCAAGACGTGTCAAGAGCTCGTGTTTGTGACGCTGTAGCAGCGCGTGTTGGCGAATCCGCTCTGTGTCCGCATGCACTATCGACACCCCGATGTGTTTGACAAGGTCTTGGCCATGATGCGTGGCGGCGTCTCGAAAGCGAGCAAGGGCACTAACCTCTCGGAAGACGTGTTTGCGGGCTTTAACACGACGCTCAGGGGCGGCGTCGCGACGCACGTCAAGTTTTTACAGTGTGGCAAAGGGCGCGACGTGCGCTCTCGCAGATTTCCATGTTTGAAGGCAAATTGGCCAATGGCGCGGGCGAGACGTCGCTCGCGCGCGAAGCGCATCGGCTGGGCCAGTTTCTCGACTTTTGTCGCTTGAATTTGCTATTTTCCTCGCACGCGGGCTTTTACTTTGCCACTTGGATGACGATTTTCACGACGTTTGTATACATGTATTGCAAAGTGTACGTGGCACTCACGGGCGTGCAGACACAAATCGTTGAGGCCATGAACACGACGGACGTGATTCGCTTGAATGCGTGGCGCTATGGCTTTGATACGCGCGTGCTCGACGACATGGATGCCATCTACAATACGCAGTATTACATTCAAGCCGGGCTCTTTTTCTCGTTGCCGCTCGTGTGCATTTACTTTGCCGAGATGGGCTTTCGACGCGGCCTCGTGCAATTTCTCGACATGATTTGTACGGCCGGTCCTGCCTTCTTTGTGTTCCAGCTCGGCACGAGCATTCACTTTTTCGACCACAATCTCTTACATGGCGAAGCGCCGTACAAGGCCACGGGCCGCGGGTTCAAAATCACGCGCGAGTGGTTTGTGTTGCTCTACAGGGCGTACGCGTCGAGTCACGTTCGGAAAGCCATTGAGCTCATGGGCTTGTGTCTGGTCTATGGCACGTTTGGGTCGTTTGCCATTTGCGACATGTCGGTCGCGGGCCAAGCGCGCGAATGACTTTGCGTTTGCGTACTGTACGACGGCTCAGAGCTTTGTCGTCCAGACGTTTGCGATCTGAGTCATTAGTGTCTTGTGGCTCGTGTCGCCGTATCTGTTTAATACGGACGGACTGGATCGGGAAAAGACCAAGGCCGATGTCACCGCCTGGTGTCGCTGGATTTACGCACCACGTGCGTACGTGGGCGACGACGCGGTCATGACGGACGGCTGGATTGCGTGGTGGCAGAGCGAGCTTGAACTGTACCATAACACGCGCCGATTGCGCGCGTGACGGTAGTGCTGCGCGAATGCCGCCACTTTGTACTCATGTAGTACGTTGTGGAATTGGAGTGGGAACTCTGGACAATTGGCGTCGTCTTGGGTGCCGCGATGGCGACGGTCGGGGCGTTGGGCGTCGGGAATTGCGTGAGTCGCTGCGTGCACGTGAGAGCGCCGTCCGTCCTCGCCGCAGTCTACCTCGCGGTCGTCGTGACGCTCGCGGTGGTGTTTTTTGTACGACGATGCTCGTGTGGCATCAGAGTCTTCGCGCGACGATGGCGCTGTTCTTTGGTTACTTTGCTGCCTTGTACGGCTTGAATGAGATGGCGCGCATGTATAGCTATGCGCACGCGTCGATTGCGACGGTCGGCGCGTTCCAGCACTTGGCGTTTCTGTTTGGTTTTCTCTTTAGCGTCGTGATGCTCGTGCCGCTCGTGCTGCTCTCGGCGTTGCCGTTTCTCAACATTGTCCAGACGCACATGATGTACAACAAGGGCTTTAGTGACGTGGTCTCGGCGTCGTCGCAGTATGTGTTTAGTCTCGCGGCCGTGATGGGCGGC
>CM047582.1:7264684-7361379 GCA_026184515.1 Peronosclerospora sorghi
TGGGCCTAATAAAATGTCCAACATTAGGCCCTATTTTTGCCTAATTAAAAAGTCCGCTTTACGACACAGGCAAGGTGCGCAAGGCTAACCTAGCCTCCACTACTGACTACGACTTTGGATCTGCTGCGATTCCGCGCATCCGTATGGCCGCGACGACCGACCTCAAGGACTTCACCGGCAAGGATGCTGATGAAAACCAGGCCCGGTCCTGGTTCAGTTGGGTCAAGTCTGCGTTCCTGCGAGACCAGACCCCAAAAAGCGAACGTTGTTTAATCTTCCGGGATTTTTTAAAAAGACCGGCTGCGAACTGGATTCAACAGTTGGGTCGGGGCGTCCTGTCTGACTGGGACCTGTTATGTGCGGAGTTTGAAGGGCAGTATTGTAACTCCGGATTTTCAAGCGCCCGTAAGTACCACCATATGCAGAAGCGGGCCGACGAAACACCGATCGAGTATTTGCATCGGTTGAACGTGGCTGCACTTCGCGCCGGCACAACAATCAAAGAGAATAACCCGCCGAACGGTGCCGCCTTAGAACATGTGGGTCACTATATTAGTACCCTTGACGATCAAGAACTGGCGGACCAGCTTACTCTGCTGCGTCTTAAGGATGCGGGCGAAGTCGAACAGACCCTTCGGACGTTACAACAGTCGCGTAGTATGAGAGCGAAGACCGCTGGTGGATCAGGTCGTTATCGTTCCAAGACCCAGACCGATCCGGTCAAGAGACCTTGGACCAGACCGACCCGAGCGGTCAAGGCAATTGTAGCTGATGACAGCACGGGGTCAGAAGGGGAAAGTGGAAGTGCATCCAGCCAGGAGTCATCGGATGAAGACCAGTATCGTTACGTCTATGTTTCGGGACCTGCCCCAAAGACCAAGTCGAAGCCCGACCAGGTGGACCGGAAGGGAAGGAACGGAAGCAAGTCCGATACAGACTGGCCTCGTCAAAAGTGCTCCTACTGTGGGTCGAGCAAACATGATGGTCCAAACTTCTGGAAGAAGATGGTGTGCAAGAAGTGCGAGAGACGCGGCCACCCGACGGACCACTGCCTCTTCGTATGCAAGTCATGTGGAGAGATCCACGAGGCCGGCCACTGCAAGATTGAAGAATTTTCTAACATGATGTGCAAGTGATATGTGCCGGACAAGCACGCGGGGATGCTGCCGCCGGACGCAGAAAAGATGTTAAATTAGAACGCTCGCCAGGTTGGAATCTGGATCGAGCCGAGCGTTCTACGGTTCACATCTATGCATATGTCGGCAAGGAGGATAAGACCGACAATACACGTTCTATCCCAAATTGCGTCGACCGAGACCATCCGGTCTACAGTCTAAAGACCGATGAGTACTCCCGGACTAAGGTGGTTATGCAGTTGGACTTGCTGCCTGGAGAATCCCGCGGATACTGGAAGTATCACGCGCCTGATAAATGGTCAAGCAGGCAAAAGCCTGTGGCAAGATTAATAACCAGAAGGCGACGATGTTGTTCGACTCTGGAGCTGAAGTATCGATAATCGACTCCGCCTTTGCTCGTAAGGTCGGATGTCGTATAGACGATACCCAGAGACAAGAATGCGTCGGGATCGGCGAAAACTCTTAAATGACCGAAGGAAGAACGCGTGTGAAAATGACTTTGTCGGGATCGCTGGTCTACTTTTGCAGCGCTTGGGTTGGCAAGTTGGCTGGTCAGGACGCTTTACTAGGAATGAATTTCATGGTCCCAGCTGGTATTCGCCTAGACCTGTCACATGGAGTGCTTACGCTCCCGGATGAGGTCCAGGTCCAGTTGGCTGGTCGAAGACATCTGTATGGTTCGTATACCGATCTGGTCCGGTGGGACCAAGACCTCACTATCCCAGTCGGTCGGTCTGCCGATACCCCGGTTGAGAAAGGTTTTCGTTCGAGGAAGTTATGGTTGACCAGGGGCGATCGGTGGGTCCCGACCTTCGTAAAAAGTGCTGGTCGACGTGATTTTGTCCGTGTTACCAATATCGGTGACAAGCCGCTGACACTGGACAATAACACTATTGTCGGCATGTGGTTAGCAGAAGGGAAGGTACCAAGGAAGATGGGGTTCGTCTCGATTGGGTAGAGGCGGTATGTCGAGTGGCAAAACCTGGCGTACCAATCGACCACCGATCTTATCAGCGATGATGGGTCGGTGGAAGAGGATACCTCACCTTTAGTGGAAAGACCAAGTTATGTCACCCCAAAAAAGATGCTGGTCCGAAGAAAGGCGCCGCAGTCACCAGGAACGGTGGACCATCAAGTAGACGAGCAGAGGCTAGTCAACGTGGTGTCAGCACAAGACCAGGCGACAGCGGAGCAAGAAACGGAAGAAGGGGAACATGAAGTTGCTAGGTCGGACCATGACGGTATTCCTAATCAGACCGATATCAGTGAAGGACAGCCCGTCGATCAAGACCAGGGGCGTTCAGCCGGTCCAGATGGTCTAGGTGATATCACCCCAGAAGATGAACAAGTCTGTATACATGAAGGCGGGGAACAGTACATTCAGGAGCTGGAAAGCCAAATGGCAGTCCTCCCTGAAGTGTCTGCCGACTCTCCCGAAGTTACAATGGATGATTTACAAGTGGGTGATCAAGACCTTAACAGTCCAGACCAGATCGATCAGTTGAAGAATATCATATGGAAGAAAATACATCTGCTGATCGGAAAGGGCAATGCCTTACCACCTGCAGCCCGTGGTGCGATTTGCGATATTGACGTTGGAGATGCCAAGCCGATTGCTCAGCGATGTCGACGCGAGGCGCCACAGTACCGTGAAAAGCTTTCTGATCTTATCAAAGGACTGTTGGCTACCAAGATTATTAGACCGTCGACCTCTCCATGGGACTCGCCGATCGTAATTGTTATCAATAAGAACGGCGTCGACATTAGGTTGTGCATCGACTATCGGCTGGTAAATCGGTTAACTAAACTTATTGTGTACCCGATGCCGCTGATTAATGATTTGTTGGAAGACCTGGACAAGACCTTGTGGTATTGTTCGCTGGACATGGCAAGTGGATTTTGGGTGGTCTCGATGACTGATCGAGGCCGTGAGATTTCCGCATTTGTGACACCGTTTGGTCTTTTCGAGTGGAACCGTATGCCGTTCGGTCTGAAGAACGCACCCCAGATCTATCAAAGGTTGATAGACAACGCACTGTACGGACAATTCAAAATCAAGACCGATCGGGACCCTGCCGAAAGTTATGATGTGTTTACAGAGGGTGAACCCGATCGGGAAAGAAGACCGTCCGTTCTAGGGTGGCGGTCGTACATCGACGACATTCTGATACCTGCCTCGTCATGGAACGATCTGTGCGAGAAGGTTGAACGATTGTTGGAGACATGCGACCGCTGGAACCTATCTATCAGCGCCATAAAAAGTTTTTGAGGTATGTCCAAGGTCGCCTATTTAGGCCATATGGTCTCGAACAATGGTCTAGAGGCTAATCCCAAGGACCTGGATTCGCTGAGTAACCTCCCGTTCCCCAGATCGCTGAAGGCAATGAAGTCCTTCCTGGGAAGCTTGAATTATTATAGCCGATTTATTGAAGACTTTGCTATCTACGCGGCTGTGTTGTATGAGCTCCGGGAAGTGGACTACCATATGTTGCGCGAAGAAGACCGGGCAACTTTACATGGGGGCGCCGACTCTGGTCTTGCTGCAGATTGTCCGCAAGTGGAGGCCGAAGACCATATGAAGCGTGCAAAGTTTTCTTTTGGTATGTTGAAGGCTAAGATTGTGACGGCACCGATTTTGAAGCATTTCGATCCCGAAAAGGTCCCGACCATTATTGTATATGCTAGTCAGTGGGCCATTTCGGCCACTCTAGTACAAGATCATGATGGTGTGTACCATCCGGTCACGTTCACGAGCAGAACGCTGAAGCCAAATGAAGTGAACTATGAAATTGTCGAGAAAGAAGTTCTGGCGTTGCTACGAATTCTGGATGTGTGTTACAACCTGCTGGTCGGCCGACCTATAAAGGTCCTGTCAAGGCGGTCTAATTTGGCCTGACTATTATCAGCCAATGGGATGGACGGACGTCTAGGCAGATGGTCGGCGGTCTTGTCGCAGTGGACCCTCGAGGTCGTTAAGTGCACCAGGGGCGAGGAAGAGATATTGGGCACATTAGCTGCCAGTATCACCCCTCGGTCTGAAGTGGACGAGGCATTGATAGCGATTGCCCCGAGGAAGCAACCTCGGCAGTCAGTTTCGAGACCGCCACCGACCGTCGACCATGATGAAGAGATCTTGGTCTTAAGTTTTGACGGATCAGCAAGCGTGAAGAAGAAGGTCGGCGCCTATAGTGCCATATTGTGGAAGTTGTCACAATGGTCTATAGTTGCAGCCGCTGCCGATTTCACGACGGATATTACTGTTAACGAGGTGGAGTACCGAGGTCTACTTCTATGTCTGGACCTGCTGTCGTCTCAAGAGAAGGGGCGAGTCATCATATGTGGTGACTCCAACCTAGTGATCAGGCAGATCACCGGAGAGATCGACTGCAAGGCTCCACGGATGAGGTCGTTAAATGATCGGGTAATGAAGGCATTGAAAGACCATCCCAACCACGAGCTGTTGCACGTGAAACGGGACTGGAACAGAAGCGCCGACTACCTCACGACCAAGGCCATGCAAGACCAGACCGGGGCTAAGATCACCGAGAAGGCCGTTCTGGATAAAATGGTGAATATAAACAGGCTCTTAGGGGTGATCGGACCCAAGAACGCCCCAGTCCAGGTGCATGTGATGGTCGCGACTAGATCGAAAGCTCAGAAGTCTCGCCGACCGTTCCCGAAGGAAAGTTTGAACGAATATGCAGTGCAACAGTTAAGGATGGAACGGATCCTCAAGGCGCAGGACGAAGAAGAATGGATTGTGAATTTGAAGACCTACTTGCGCGGTGAATTGTCTAAGTTGACGAATGGTCAAGCGAAATAATGTGCCAAGATCGCAGACAAATACGAAGTGGATGAGGATGGTTTACTATATTACGGCCGCGATGCCGACAAAGACACTGCAGACCGGGACCGATTGGCGAAATTGGTGATACCTGAGTTGCTGCAGCCGGATGTCCTCCATGACTACCATGTGAGTCTAGAAGGGGGACATCAGGGCATAGGCAGAACGTATCATAGATCAGGTCCCACTTTCACTGGAGAGGTCTTTTCCGAAGTGTACAGAAATATGTGGGTTGTTGTACGGATTGCGAGACCGGAAAGGGTAGACCGGTAATCAAGGGGCGATCGCCCGGAAATATCGAAGCTACCTACCCTTTCCAGGTCATAGCGATGGACCATATACCGTCGCTACCTAAATCGACATATGGCAATACTGAGTTGTTGATCTGGGTAGACCTGTTCACCGGTATAGTTATTGCGAAGGCAAGTGCGTCCCGGTCTGCCGAGCAAATCGCCAAAAGTTACGAAGAATGCGTGTTCCGAAGGTTCGGCGCCAACGAGGTCATCAGACACGACCGAGAACCCGGTTTCATGGCCGAGGTGTTCCGGTCGTTTAACAATATGCTGGGCCAGAAACAGAGCGCGACGATGGCATATCGTCCGCAAGCGAATGGATCGGCAGAACGTATGGTACAAACTATTACAAGAGAAATCAAGATGTACGTTGCCGGTCCAGACCAGCGCGATTGGGACGAATACGCAGAAAGGCTGGTGTTTGCACTCAACTCGTCGACCGATCGGGTCCGAGGAGAAACGACTTTTTATCTTGCGTATGGATGGGACCCCCGGTACACTCTTGAAGCCGCGATACCTATTGGCTGCACTCGGACCCGCGATCGTGATGCTCGACGTTGGCGCATGCAGGTCCAGAAACATTACCAGCATGCAAGAGAAATTGTCAACGAAAAGTTACGTCAAGCTACACAAGACCGGGCAGACCGGAACAACGACCAGGTCCAACCCCACGGTATAGAACCAGGGGCGAGGGTATGGTTGTACCTAGGCCGAGTGAAGGAGGGTTATGCGAAGAAGCTGGCTCACATGTGGCACGGTCCTTTCGGTGTTGCCGAGCTGATTGGTGAACACGCTGCCCGTCTAGTAACAACCGGAACGGACTACAAGGTCTTCCCGATCGTACATGTGTCCAAGTTAAAACTGGTCCGAGAATTTCCTGATCGTCCCAAAATGCCCTGTCTAGTAGACGAGGCAGAACGGTTTGATTTCAAAGAAGCATTACTACCGGAGGACAGTTGGTAACGACCGCTGGAGAAGGCCGAATTTGAAGTGGAAAAGGTCTTAGATGTCCGATCGGTCAAGAAGACCAGGTTCGGCCGGACCCACCGAGACTATCTGGTCCGATGGAAGGACCATGATGAAACAACTTGGATCGATGAGTCCGACCTGAACTGTGGAGCACTACTACGAGAATTCGAACGGGACCGAGTCAGTCGGACCGTTTCGCAGTGATGCAGCCATGAAGACCAAGACCAATACTGCAGTAGCATCGGTCTTCCCGACCGATGTGAAGAGGTGGAAGGTCTTGTGTCTTGTGTATTGTGTATTGTGAATATGTGACGAATTGGAATAGTGGTGTGACGAACGTGGATTGTTTTCTCACGATGTAAGTGGAACGGTTGGTGATAACGTGTCTAGTGCAACTCTGGAGAAAGTGGTGGAATTAGCTCAAGTGATTTGATGACCGAACATATGAAAAGAACGATGATATATATTAAGTGTTATCTGGTCGACTACTTACGACCTCACTCGCCATCACCCCACAGACGGCCGACGGTCAACGACCGATGCTTTTCAACTTGGTCCTGGTACTGGTTACGCCAAGGTTCTTGTTGGTCTAGTTGGACCAAAGCATCCTTGAGGTCCGGTGTAATGCACCCAAGACCGGGGTATCATGTGCCACCGTCAGCCAGCAGCCGGGTCCTCTCGACGCGACGCCGCGGCATATGAAGTACAACTGGATATAAGAACACATCGACGTCGCACTCGTGGGCCAGCATCCCTTCCAAACCATATTGGCACAGGGACTGCCAGGCCTCACCCGCTCTGATCCGACGCCTCTTGCGCTTGTTCTGGATGGTCGCCAAGACAGAGTCTTGCCGAACTCGTTCAGGGGGAAGCACCAGATAGTAGGATGCCTCCCAGATGGCTTGAGCGTGAGTCTTGTTAAAATATTTCACCCGACTCATGAAAGCATTGGCCCACGGAGTCGAGTGGAAGATAAACCCTAGCTTGGGATGCTCGAAAATCTTCCACGGCTCGTCAGCGTACAAGCAGGAGTTCTGTTCCGACGTGATCAAGTCCGGCCGCCATTCCGACGCGGCACGAACTTTCTTCGCCGGCGGGAAATCCAATGGTCTGGACGAGAGAAAGACCGGGCCAGGAGCTGCTTGGTCAGGGTGGACCGGCGTAAACAACCGATCTGCCCTGGCGACCACGGCAAAGTATCCTCACGCGTTCGTGGCGGAAGGGAAGATCTGTCGATTGCCACGTTGCCAACAAAGCATCTTTGTGGAGCTTGGACGTCCCAGGCAAGACCGTAGGTGTTGACTTTGTCGACGCATGAGGTGGTGGGCGCCACCATGCGGACCGGTCTTCTTGGTCTGCTCCGAAGTCGATGCAACTTGAACAAAACTTTCATGTGGACTTGTTCGCGACTTGGTTGGGATGGGGACAGCAAACTCCGAACCACCGGAGTCTTCGCCGGAGTCATCCCACGACGAGACCTCTGAATATTTGGCACGGTCAGCACCGGCGGTCGAGGGAGCTTGATTTTTGGAGATGTTACTGGCGTCATCCTCGTCCAAGCTTGGGCCCACTAGGGGCGCCTGTATCTTGGCTCGCTTACGAGGCACCGCACGCTTCCCTTCGAGTTCAGGGTCGCGCGCTGTGCCCCGCGCCCTCGAGGGATTCGGCGCGTCCGCGCGCTTCTTAGACTTTTGACGACTCCGCGGATGATCCGCAGAGGGACGGTCAGACGTAATGCGTTAATCGCGTTGTGGAGGACATTCTCCGGAGTTTATGTCCGGATTCTCCAAAGAGTTGGGGTGAGATGCTTCCGATGGTTGAATTTGCTATCAACAATTCGGTACATGCATCTACGGGGTTTACCCCGTTCACACGTGGCGTCAACGGAACCCTCGGATTCACCAATCCGTTCACGTAAAACGTGGTAAACCCCGTAGATGCATGTACCGAATTGTTGATAGCAAATTCAACCATCGGAAGCATCTCACTCCAACTCTTTGGAGAATCCGGACATAAACTCCGGAGAATGTCCTCCACAACGCGATTAACGCGTTCCGTCTGACCGTCCGTCTGCGGATGATCCGCAGACGGGCTGGAGAATTTCGGCCAATGAACGGCATTGGTCTAGGTCCCGGTGTAGGTCCACCAAGGCGGCCGACGCAGACCGGTCTACGCTGGAGGCAGCAACCGGATGCCGACGAGGCCGCAACAGGTCAACCAAGCACTGATGACATTCTTTTAATACTGCCCGACTACCGTTCGCTGCCTGCGTCCAATCGTTCGACTTGCGTTCACAAGACTGGACCTCCTCGGTCTGGTCTTGAATCGAAATTCGGAGCTCAGTGAGACGCCTCTCGAGGTCGTCGCTTTGAATGCTCAACGTGGTCTGGTCAAGCAGGTCTTCTGCTTGCTGCTGTTGGACCAGCACACGCTGCTCCCGAAGATGAAGCTGATGAGCCTCCAAGCGGGTCAACCTATTGCGCGCGTTTATTAGTCCGGTCAAAATCTGACGCAGCTGGAGGTCATGCGTGTTCGACTGCCGATCGGCGGCAAGCAGGGCATTGATCGCCTTGCTGATGCCAGGAGGTATACGGGCTGAAGACAAACGAAGGTTAGAACAGGTCCAAGGTGAAGACCGGACATGCATGCTTACGTTGTGTCGCCTGTTGAGCAATTTGCTCTTGGAGACGTGAGATCTCTTCAAGTGCGTCTTGCAACTGCGCGTCGGTCCCGGTCTGATGCCCTGCCGATGTCTGAGGTGCAGTAGAACGATGGGGGCTGCCAGACCGGACCTACCGGACGGGCGAATTGACATGCAATGACGTGGTATGCGAGGTGCCTACAAGAACGGTCGTTAAGGAAATACAAGAAGGTCAAGTCCAGCAGTGCAAGTACCTGGAACGGGTGAAGAAGATGTTTGCTCCATGTCGGAAAAGTCTGAATGACCAAGGTTCAACTGAATTTGATGGGCGAGGTCATACCGTTGTCGTTGTGCGACACGGTCTGAATCAGGGGCGGCTGTGGAGAAGCGTGCCCAAAATTTGGCACACTTCTGGTCAAGTTTTGTCAAGGCATTTGGTCAAATTTCGGATTGGTTTAAACAAGGGGGGCTTTTCAGCCTATCAGACTCAAGAAGTGTCAAGAACGCAAGTTTTGGTGAGTCAAAAATATGTAAAATACCCGACTTTGGGTATTTTACATATTTTTGTGGGGGTACATTTAGGGACTATAGGGTAGTAGTATTTTAGTTGTGGTTTTACCTTTTAGGACAGAGATTATACCTTTAAGTAAGGAAATCTTTTAGCTTTCGGATAAGTGGCTGAAACCTCTTCTGGTCTTGGTTCACACCACAGCTAGGGGTCGCCGTTCTTCCCTTTTCGTACACGTCGCCTCCGCCCGCCGCGGAGTGTTTGGGGGCAAAGGGTCGAATTATCCCCTCTCGCCCATTATACCCGGTATGGACGCGCCGCACGCGCACTGTGGCCCACCGGAAGTCCCTCAACGGGAGTACGATTTGGCGATCTTAACACCTCAACTCAAGTACGTTTGGAACGTGGTATTCACTGGATTGGTCTTGGCGTAGAGATATCGTTTGTGGAATTTCACGAGCATATTGGGTCTTTACGCGGACATATTGGCTTGTTTTAATATTGGTTGGAAACTAGACCGGTTTTGGTCTTATTTCGTATTGGTCAGGGGCTAGACCGGAACGGTCGGTCTACCCTCTATTATTTCGTATTGGTCAGGTCTTGATCGTTTGGACGATCGACCTATTGGAAGTTATCTCTTGGAAGTGTTTTTGGTCTGTTTGTGTCTGGGGTGAAGAGTTCCGCCCCCAGATATACCTACCCAGATTGGTCTTCTATATTCAAGACCGGTTCGATCCAATCTGCGATCCCGATCCATCGAGTGTGTAACTAGCCCATTCCATCGGGTACACAAGGTGAGATGGACACTAAACAATCGGACCAAGTGGGTTCTGATGACGACCGGTCGTCTGCTTGCAGCGGACGATCGGACCAGATCTCGAGTGGTGGTCCGCGGAGTACCCCCTCCGAAAGTTGGAAGGCTGGGCGCGATGGTGGTAGTCAGGTTATCGATGCTAATGTTTTCGATTTCGAACTTGACTCCACCACAATCGCAGGTCGCAGGTTGTAAATCGTCGATCTTGGTGGTGATCAGCAAAGGGGTACTTGATCAGGCAGCGGAAGTCTTCAACAACCGATCTCCGAGCCTCTCAAACTTAATACGCTGATAGAATACCCAATATACTATGTATTCTTACGCTTAACGTAAGAGGAGGGTCGATCAGCAACAGGCTGATCGACGATTTCCACTAAAATCCACCTAGTAGTTCCCGTGGGGCGCTTAAAGCAGCCGAACTACCAGGGGCCAAACGTGTACCAATGGGGGAAGAGGTGAGAGCGCACTGCTCAATCACTTTCCCAAGAAAACCTTTACAAACGAAGAAAGCGCTGACACAGCGGGCGGAGTCGCGGGGAGAGTTCTCAACACTCTACGCCTGCCGGTGGGCCAAAAATGCACTAGGTACTCCCGCCCGGGACGTAGAGGTGCGTGTTAATAAGGGGAGGCCCAAGGTGCCGTCCATGAGTGTCCTTGGTATTTGGACGCAAAAAGAGAACTTAATTACTGCTTATATCCTAATATCTACCAAAAACTTAATATCAGCCAATCCGAACTACCCATTCCCATGCATTTTGTCGATCATTCGACCTTATTTCCCCGCTTACCGTTAGGTAACTGTGCCAGTTGTCGCGTCTTCTCAGATGTCCCGTCCATGTCCCGTCCATGTTCGCCACCGTTGTCCCAACAGTTGTATTGAATGTTATGCTAACTGTTGTACCAACCGTTGTGCCAACAGTCGTACCAACTGTTGTACCGACTGTTGTACCGACAGTTGTACCGACAGTTGTACCGACTGTTGTACCGACTCTTTATAGTATACTTCACCACAGCCGTACCCATAGTGGTGCCCACAGTCACACCCATAATTATGCACCAATTTTATGGTACACTTTACCACATTGGTGTTTTGAGTAATGCGTCCAGAGATTTGAGTAACCCATTCCAGAAATGGTGATATCCCAAAAGAGGTTTGTGCATTCTATCTGACGTCACATCCATCGCGTGGTTGCTATGGAGACTAATGAAACAGATTTTTAGTCCTAATCAACTATCTGAGTTAATCTTAATCACTGGCACCGCCACTCACTAGAACACGACATTCACTAGTATTCTACTATGTGAATTCTGTGTCAAAGAGTGTGAATGCGGTGCACACTACTATGAGAAAACTAGTGACGGTGCCGGGGGGCTGACGGTGACTGGTCCGCTCCATCATTGACTATGCTGGTATAGCGTGCAACTACGCTACGATGACTATTGATTCAACACGGAGAATGCAGTATTTAATGAAATGTATTAAATCCATAGCAAACACGCGTCTGATTACGCGACAGTTTTTTTGGAGAAACAAAAGATATTATTTAGAGACTCCGTGAAGTGACCACAATGGAAAATTGTTTTTATGAACTTCTAATAAAACGAATTGTCCAAAATTGAATAAATTTTAATTTAATTATAAATGAGGGCTCCAAATATTAAAGATGGGGGGTCCAAAAATCAGCTCCCTTTCGAAAAATAAAAGATAATTATTACGGCAATTGTATCCGTATCCCCCCCAAATTACTACCCGTATCCCCCCAAAATTGCAATATTTCCAATTTTCTAGATATTCTATTCGCGAGGGCTTGATATATTTGACGTTCGTATCGACGACCGGGCAGTTTCGGAGATCAGCTGTCTCTACAATTTCTCTCTCGGAGAAAAAATTCAACAGATCCCGAGACAAGTTACCATGCAGAACGAGGCCGGGCATCCGATATCTATATCCCGCGCAAAATGGTGCTTAAGAATTGCGATACAAAATGGTAGATACTAGTTTGCTAATTGTTGGGCTTGATCTTGTCTCTATGGCATTCTAGCTCATGGACGAACCGCATCCTTGCGGCCAAGGATAACGCCGCGGTGCAGATCAACATTGGACGTGTGAATGCGAACGTGCGAGATCTGGCTGTGATGATGAAGACATTACCTTCGATTAAACGGTCGGGACTGGTGCTGAACGTCACGGCCGCAGCGCTGGGATTTAGTCGCAAGAATGACCCCAATATCTTCAAGAGCGTTAAGCGCGGACTTGTGCCACTGGCCGAGCAGTTTTTTCTCTAGGTTGGCACTCTTTCGCCGGGCCCGTCCTTATTGCTCAATCTTAGAGTAGATTTGGGCTTTTTAATTGAACGACATCGCGATAAGCTGTTGAAACACAGCGTGGAAGTGCTGGAACATTTGGATTTGATCATGGGTGACCTGTTTGCAACTCAAGGCAGCATGCGTTTCCGCCAAATTGACCTGTCATCGGAAGCACTGGCTGCTTTCGTACTCAAGAATGAAATAGTTTATCGAATTTGAGGCTGGAACGATTTGCAGCGCAGATTGATTGGACAACAGCGCTACTGTTTTGGACTTTTTCACATGCATATGCAGCATGCTCCATTGGTATTTGTGCAAGCACTTGTGACGGACCACTTATGCAGCAACATTACTCCTATCCTGGAGCAAGAGACGCCGAAAATAAAGAACCTTTCGCACATTATTTTCTATACGGTGTCGACGTCCAACACTGGACATCGTGGATTGAAGATTGAAGTTACTTGCTGTTCTTAACAATCCAACGTATGAGCAGTATGTTTCCGCAATCTATTATGGCAGCCTCACTATCTCCCGTCCCAGGCTTCGTCCGATGGTTTAAAGCCACACTTGCTTTCGATGACCAATCTCAGCATCGTTCGGACACTCGAGTTGTACTGAAGACAGAGCAAAATAAGGATATGAAACTCCAACGCATTGAACCTCTTCAACGAAGTTTCTTTACGATAGAGCAAGCCCAGCGTATAACCATGAAATATGGTGCGTATCAGCTTGGGCTTCACAAATGGATCTTGAAGAAACTCAGTGACCCTGAGTGGCACCAGGAAGCCGAGTTAGTGAAGGATACTTGCGACATTGTCACAGCCGCTTGCGCGCGCTATGTCCTTTTTGATCGGAAACAGGACAAGATCTTGGATCCCGTGGCAAACTTTCATCTACATAACGGTGCCCAAGTCGATCAAATCAATTTTATGGCCGACACCACCCCATCAGCGTTGACAATAGCTTTGGTCATGATGATCAATTAGCGTTACTGTATGACGTTTATTGACATAAATTCGGTTTCATACAAGCGTAAATCTCTTGATGCTATATCTCCTGCGGTAGCTCAAATTGTTTGGCCGGAGAGGAGCATTATACTGGACGGTAAGACTAGCAGAATGTCGTCCGAAGCAAAGCTGATTCTAGGGTGTTGTTAATGCGTTTCTTACATATAATTCAGAGATCGAGCGTATAACGGACAAGAGAAACGCACCGTTGTTTGCCAAGTCGTTCCGTGCTGGTGAAGTGATCTGTGCACGCGGATCGCTACCCGGCATCTTTACTAGTGAATCGGACACTTTTGCTCTCGCTGGCTATATCCGCCACCACGACGAGGGTGACATGGCATTGACCGAGCTGTCCCGCCAGGCGGACGCCAAGAACTAATCAGACCAAGGCTTTTTTATTAAGTTCGTTCCTGCTAGTTCAGACGCTTGCGTTTACTGTTAGCACGATATGCTCAGGATGATGAACTCGTGCGTGCTTGCTGGTACAGCTAGTAGTCGGTTGATCTCGGGTCAAGTTCGCCTTTATTTTTGTCGGTTGTAGTCTCGCTATTTAATATGGACAACGATCCCCAAGACGAAGCAATTTACCCGTACACACAAACTTCTTGTCTTGATGTATTGTCTCTACTACAGTGATACTGCGCAGTAAGCTGAACTTTGTAACACTTTTCTTCGCATAGGGCTAACTTCGTGGCGTAAGGCATAAAAACTGTTGAAGTTATTGTTGAAGTTGTTGGACAGGATATTACCTATTGGAGGTTATCAATCATTTCAATGCGATCACGCGACATTGCGATGTTTACGGTAAGGGCACGCACCCTGATTACTCCCAGGGTACGTGATGCGCCTATCCTCTGACGCAATGGGTAAAGGTGGTATAAGTTAGATATTACGAACTGCATACTTTACATACTGTAGGCTTAGTGTAGCATAGCGAACTAAGGACCTAATTCATTCACTTCCGATTATTCCATCAACCACTCAAGTGTTCAATTTATCCATCTCTATCAGGTTATGAGCCCAACGATGATGAACTCTGCACGAGATTCCAAGACTTCTATCGACAAGTTTCGTGGCGACAACTACGCGACGTGGAGCCGCTACATGCGTGAAATGTTTTTAACCAAGTCTGTTTGGGACGTCGTAAACCGAGAGACGTCGCCTAAGTTTGTGGATCCTCGGGCCAAGGACGAGTATGTGAAGAACAACAACGTCGCATTCGGACTAATGCTACTCTACATGGACGCGGAGTATCATCATGTGGTCGACGACTGCGAGGAAGCGTGGGTTGCGTGGGACCGCTTACGTACGTTGTACCAAGGGTCTCAGAAGGCTGATCGCATCTATTTGAAGCGCCAACTCTTCATCATGTCAATGGAGGAAGGCGACAACGTGTTGCAGCACTGCAACGAAGTCCTCAACATCAATGCTAAGCTCAACAGCATCGGCGCCAAGATGGAGGACGAAGACGTGGCGATCTGCTTGTTACGCAGTCTCCCCAAGAGTTACGAGAACGTCGTTCTCAACTTGGAAATGAGCAGCGAAGAGCTGAGGACGCAAGACGTGATCAAGGTTTTAACAAACGAGCACGTGAAACGGCAAGGTGACAAGACGGGGGTGAAGAGTGAACCGAACGCAAGAGCGTTCAACACCGACCCAGAACCTCGTGAATGAACGTACTGTGGAAAGCTGGGGCACACGGTGGAGCGGTGCTGGACCAAACAAAAGGATGAGAATCGCAAGTCACGGCGCAACGGACAGCGTGGACGCGTGAACCATGTGCAGCGCTGGATTAACTATGATGACGATGACGATCAAGTAGCTTTTGAGGTATCAATGGAGTGTGGCAATGTATCCACGAGTGTGAAGGCGCAAGGTATGTTGGCGGTCGACAGTGGCGCAACGCACCACATCTGTAATGACAAGCGCAAGTTCGTGGACCTCGTAGAGCGAGATGAAGGCGAACTAACGGTGTCCGACGGCAACCCGGTCGATATCAAGGGAATGGGGACCATCGTGGAACGAGTGCTCCTGCCCAACGGAGACGAGCGCGACATCGAGATCAAGAATGCGCTGTATGTGCCAAAGATGAACAAGAATCTGCTTTCAGTTCGGCAGATCAACAAGAGTGGAAATTTCGAGTTGTGCTCGACGGTTAGAGCATGCGCGTTTCACGGAAGGACTCGAAGAAAGTGGTCGCAGGGGCGGATCTTGTGGGAGGTCTATACTGGCTGCGGGTTCCAAGAAGCGCGGCAAATGTAGTGGTATCGGCCAACAGCGTTGACTTACATGCACGCATGGGTCATGCTCCAACGAATGTTTTGCGCAAGATGATTAACAGCGGCATGGTGAAAGATGCGAAGACCCCTTTGACAACGAAGGACTCGAGCATGTGCCGCGGATGTCAACTGGGCAAGATGGTGCAGAAGCCGTTTCGAAGCAACCCCGACAAGTGCCAGTATGACGTCTTCGAGCTGCTCCACTTTGACATCTGCGGACCAATGGAACAAGACTCACTCGGTGACAGCAAGTATCTACTGCTTATCGTGGATGAAGAAAGTGGAAGCATGCAAGTTTTCTGTCTGCGAACCAAATCGCAGAGTGAAGGGCGTCTCAGGACTTTCATCAAGAAGATCCAAGCCCAGTTCAACAAACAAGTCAAGTATGTAAGGCATGATGGAGCCAAGGAGTTCGCGACCAACTCGCTGAAGCAGTTCTACAAAGACCAAGGCATTGAGTAGCAGATCACAGTGCCGTATGCACACCAAGCCAACGGAACGGCGGAACGCGCGGTTCGGAGAATTGTCAGCATTGGTCGCAGCATGCTCCATCATGCAGGACTGGACAAGCGTTTCTGGGCGGAAGCGGCGATGAGCGCTATCTACATCAAGAACCGACTGCCATCGCCCAAGATCCCCATCAAAACGCCGTTCGAGATTGTGTACAAGGCTAAGCCAAGTGTGAAACACATGCGTGTGTTCGGGTGTCTGGTATATGTATTGACCCCGAAGTAGAAACTACTGAAGTGGGATGTCAAGTCTCGTGCCGGCATGTTCATGGGGTACTAGGAGCTGTCGAAGGCATATCGCGTGTATGACATCGAGTCGGGGCAGTTGGTTCTTACTCGAGATGTCAACTTCGATGAGACCAAGATGGGGTCTACTGTGATTAACAGGATCGACAACATGGACGATGTCTTAGAAGACCTGGATGACCTTGACATTGGTGATAATGAAGGGACTACAAGCGAATTCAAGCAAACCGGCAAGTTAAAGAATCGTTCTGTAAGGATTACGCCCAAACCGCCCCACCGATCGCAAGCCAGGACAACTTTAGAAGAAACTAGCGTTCCGGAAGATGTGTACGAACAACGTTCGAAGCGCCGATCAGCTACACGTGAAGAAGTCGCGTTCGTTCATGACGACAATGAAGCCGACTCGACTCCTCCGACATTCTGGCAAGCAAGTGTCAACGCTACAGAAGCTGAATATCTGGCGGAACCGAAGACGTATCAAGAAGCGGTGGACGGTCCCGACCACGTGTACTGGCGCAAGGCCATCAACGCCGAACTCGATTCGATTCGTCTGAGAGGTGTTTTTTCAAGCTGCCAAACTTCCTTATGGACACCAAGCGATCGGAACCAAGTGGGTGTTCAATATCAAGCAAAAAGCTGACGGATCCATCGAGAAATACAAGGCGCGTTTGGTGGCAAAAAGGATTCAAGCAGAGATATGGCATTGACTACACGGAAACGTTTGCGCCTGTGGTCAAGTACACCACGCTTCGGATGATCGTCGCAGTAACAAGTCACCTGGGGTGGAAAGTCGACCAGCTGGATGTGGTGACTGCTTTTCTGTATGGCGAAATGGAAGAGCTGGTACACCTGACTGTCTCTGAAGGTGTGAAATTGGATGATGGATTCGACTGTCTGGAGCTAAAGAAGGCAACCTACTGTCTCAAGCAAGCGTCTCGTGTGTGGAACGAGACGTTCGACCGGTTCGTGCGCTCCATCGACTTCCAAGTGTCTGCGTGCGACCCGTGTCTTTCCCTAAAGAAGAAGGCTGGACACTGCGTGCTATTGTTGGTATATGTCGACGACGTACTGGTGACCGGGAGTTCGACTGAATTGATATCCCAGACTAAGTGCGACCTCAAGACACGCTTCGAGATGACTGACAGCGGCAAGTGCAATTTCGTGCTCGTAATTGAGCTCATCGACCGACCAAATGGCAGCATGATCATGTGCCAGAGGCGCTATGTGGAAGACATTCTCAAGCGCTTCGGTATGGATGAGAGCAAGGCAGTAGTGAGTCCCGTTGATATGAGCACGAAGTTGGTTCCAAGCGACGAACCGTCCGAGATCAAGACGCCGTTTCGTGAAGCTGTTGGTGCATTAATGCACTTGATGACAGCAACTCGACCGGATATCGCGTTTGCAGTGGGATATGTCGCACGTTTCATGGAGAACCCGCAAGAAAAACACTGGTTCGCGGTGAAGCGCATCTTCCGCTACCTTCAAGGGACCAAGAATTATGGATTACGCTTCAAGCCTGGTGACAACGTTGGTTTTTTGGGATATTCCGATGCCGACTGGGCTGGCGACATCTCTGATCGCAAGTCGACTTCAGGGTATGTGTTCCTGACAGCCGGTGCTCTGATCAGTTGGGGAAGCAAGAAGCAGTCAAGTGTGTCGCTGTCCACGAGCGAAGCCGAGTACATCGCGTTAAGCCTGGCCATCCAGGAAGGGAAGTGGGTGCACCGATTGCTGTGCGAAGTGCTTCAAGCTGTGGGCCAAGATTTTCCAACGCTCAAGATCTTTGAAGACAACCAGTCGTGTATCAAGATGACGAAGAATCCTGTAAATCATGGTCGCGCCAAGCACATCAATATCAAGTACCATCACATCCGCGATGAGGTCAATCGTGGTGAAGTTACGGTGGAGTATTGCGAGACGGCTGCGATGTTGGCGGACATCATGACAAAGGCGATGCCCGGACCACTCCACACGGAATTGACTCAAGCTCTCGGCGTAAAAGAGTGTTCGCATTGAGGGGGCGTGTTGAAGTTATTGTTGAAGTTGTTGGACAGGATATTACCTATTGGAGGTTATCAAGCATTTCAATGCGATCACGCGACATTGCGATGTTTACGGTAAGGGCACGCACCCTGATTACTCCCAGGGTACGTGATGCGCCTATCCTCTGACGCAATGGGTGAAGGTGGTATAAGTTAGATATTACGAACTGCATACTTTACATACTGTAGGCTTAGTGTAGCATAGCGAACTAAGGACCTAATTCATTCACTTCCGATTATTCCATCAACCACTCAAGTGTTCAATTTATCCATCTCTATCAAAAACTGTTTGGATTAAGATGGAGATTCGCGCCACTTTCTACTGCACTGACTCCGTCAACACTAAGAAATAAACCCTATTTTAACCTTTCATTAAAGGAAAAACATTGCGTTAGTTAGTCTGCTTAAACGATAGAGACATGTACTCCCCGTACATGAGAACCACGCTGTGTCATGGCTTCCGAAACCACCTCTATCGTGTCGATGTATCTGTTGATACAAAGCGCCAGACAATTCTGCTGCTTGCCGTCTAGCTTGCCGTTGGGGCGAGTAATGCACTTGTTAAAGCACTTTTCCTGTAGACTCTGCGTCAACTCCTGCAGTGCCTGCTGCTGCATTTCCGAGCGAACCTGTTCACGAGATAATTAGAGATCATTAGGGCTCACACTTCTCCATGCAACTGAAACACTTCGGCAATATACATCAGTCCCTCCCTTCACCTACTCGGTTAAAAATCTCTGCCTTTTGCTGAGGACTGAGTTCGCACGGACGACATGATTGGACGTAATGGAGATATGCAATGTACGCGATTCCAGTTTTGGGGGGGATACGCCTATAATTGAGGGGGATAGGCTTATAATTGAGGGGGATACGGGTAGTACTTTGGGGGGGGGGTACGGATATCAATTGCCATTATTATTGTTTGGGTCAAAAAAGACCAAAAAAGTTTAAAAATTAAATATTTAAATAGAAATAAAAATGATGACAGGTATTTTTTAAGAAAACTTACCTTGAAAACAATTAATATCCTTTTTGCTTAGATCCACTAGTGTGAAAGAGAGATATGGGATACGTTTGGTATTTTTTTAAAAAATCATCCAGATTTAAGAAGAATTCTGACTGGTTACGGTTATGAAGGACATCCATTAAGAAAAAATTCCTTCAAGTGCTTTTTTAGAAGTAACAAACTTAATCATATTGCCTTTCATTGTGGTTATCATTGTAGCACGTGTGTGACACAACCCTATATTATAAAAGGAAACGTATAATGTAAGCTAAATGTATGTTATGTTAAAATACATATTTCCTTACGAAAAACTTTTTTCGTGAAAATTAAAAAAAAAGTAATTTGAAATATCTAAGTAACGCTAAAAAATGAAATGACATTCCGTTAGTAATGATGATTGAAAATGAAATTTAGGTTTATAAAAAAACTAATCTCCATTTTCACTCATCAAAAAGAGAAAGTTATTATGATTTTGAAGTTCCAACTATTATAATTCGGAGCGCATAATGCCAAGTATGCTGACTGCTTCTCGTCATTTAGCAGCGTTGAACAACAGTGTAGTCCATCAATCGCGTCTTCGTATTCGTCGGTGTTCAACTCTCCATGTCGTATGCCATTAAACTCGGTCTCATATCGCACCACTCCGCGCTTCTTTCGAGATGGTCTCGCGCGAAGTGGCTTTATGGCGTCGCGATCTGGTGTACCCGATGGGAAATTCGTGATATCTAAAAGCGCAGCAGATCGTGGCGGCATGATACTTCCATATCTGTCGGCACGATGTCGGTAGATTCGTCTGGTGGTTGAAACTGGGTTATCGCACCACATTTCTTGCCCTGAACTCGTATCATGCTACCGGCATCTGTGCGCGCCAAAATTGCATTTAGGACTTACCGTTCGCCGGTTGCTCCATCTCTTCAACCCTTGTAATCTGCTCTCTTGGCGTCGTTCTTGGCTCGGGCTTGATCGACTCATGGTCGATTGATCCCAACCCGTTGTTGTGGTCGATGGGCTCTCCGACAAGCTTTTCCGATGCTGTGTCATCAAATGTAACGCTTCAAGGGTGTAAGATATGTCCCATCTCGAGGTTTAGTAGCCGTTACCCTTTTGACTTCTAGAGGTAACCAAGCATACGGCACCTAACGTTGCCGTCGTCAAGCTTACATCGATTCATCTTGGGTACGTGTGCGAAACACTCGCTTCCGAAATCGCGCTTTCGGCCATGCCGTTCTGCTGCGGGTTATACGGGAGCGTGAACTCTTCGCGTATATTCTTCAAGGTGCACTATGCCTTCATCTCGTGCGATTCGTGATCGCCACCTTCTCACTTCAGATCACACGTACATTGACACTCGCTTGTGTTATATTGGCACTCGCTTGTGTTACATTGGCACTCGCTTGTGTCTTCATGTACTGTCGGAGCTCGATGAACTTTTCGAGCACGTCCTACTTACGCACGATCGGGTACACCTTCATGTAACAAGTTTTCATGATGAACGTGACTGCATCCACGCAACCTGAGCGCGACGCCGGCGTTATCGGTCCAAGCACGTCCGAGCATACGATTTCCGAGCTCTTGCTGCCACAATCATCACAAACCCGATCCGACTGGCGTGATTGCTTCGATAGCTCGCAAACGTCACAAACCTCCGTAATGCCGTCGCCCGTGACTACGTTCTTGCTTGTCTATACCTTCTTGACGGCATCACGGGACGCGTGACCGAAACGCCGACGTAACAGATCATCAGGAACTAGCTGAGATGAATTCACTGAATGTGCCTGTATCTCATCGACCGAGTCGGTTGCCATATGGCAATATGCTCTCACGTCGAGGCAGATGAGATTTCATCATCTCGTGTCTCTGACAACGACCATGCCTTTACAATGATCTCACAACCGCGGCTGTCCATTTTGACACGCATCGCCTTCGACAGATTAGCTGTAATCGAGGTCAGGTTTCGGCTCAAGACTTCGACATGCAACGTAATCTCGAGTTTTTCATTCGCATCAGGTGCGTCGACGTTCATGCGCAGTATGACTGGGCCCGTGCCGAGCACTCGCAGCGTTGCAGCTGACTTGGAGATCGACACCGTGCGACCTCCACGGTCCGCACCGTATTCCACGAACGCATCCCTCGACGTACACGTGTGATTCGACGCTCCGCTGTCAACCAGCATACATACACCCCCATTGTAACGGGGTTACATTTGGTTACGTTGGTGTACCTTAGTACACAACGGTTAAGGTCAAGTATTGACCAGTACGAAAGGTTATAGATCCAATAGTCAAATGTCAGATAGTGATCGACCTGATCGGCCTGATCGGTCTGATCGGTCTGATCGGTCTGATCGGTCGGATCGATTTAGTCGATCAGGCACTAGTTGGCGCGAGTTACGAACCAATGAACGCGGGTCGCAACTTGCAGAGTGTCGATCAGGTGTTGACCGGTGAAGGGGTACTTGATCAGTCAGCGGAATTCTTCACTTCCCGATCACGTAGACTCTAGTCTTTATCAGCTAATAGAATACCCAAAATAACTGTATTCTTAGCCTAGACCTACGAGGGGGGTAAATTCACTAAATCCACCTAGAGTTCCCGTGGGGCGCTTACAGCAGCCGAACTCTAGAGGCCAAACGTGAACCAAACGGGGAAGAGGTGAGAGCACTGCTCAATCGCGTTTCCGAGACCAAAAACCTTTACTGAAGAACCGCTTACACAGCGGGCGGAGTTGTGGGGTGAGTTCGCACACTCTACGCCTACCGGTGGGCCAAAAACGCACTCAGTGCTCCCGACCGGGACGTAGATGTATTTAATAGTAAGGGAGGCGCAAAGGTGCCGTCCCTGAAACGATCTGCTCGATCGTACGCAAAAGGAGAACTTTATTATTGCTTAAATCCTAAGAACTACCAATTACCTAATATCCACCAATCAGAACTACCCATTCCAGCGTCCTCCGTCGACCAGTCGACCTGATTTATCCGTCGTTCTTCGATGTTCGTTGCTGTTCGTTGAATACCTGTATGTAACCGTCCCATCTCCCAATGTCCCGTCTATGTCCTGTCTATGTGCACCACGGTTGTACACGCAACTGTATACACCGTGAACACACAATCTTACACGATTACGTACCCAATTTTTTCCGCAGTCAGGCCCCTAATTAGGCCAATAATTAATCCCTTGATTAGGCCCAATTTATGGCACACTTTACCACAAAAACGGTTAAAACTGTGTTAATTTTGTTACAAAATTTCATGGCTATGCACGGGGGATCAGTTTACGGAAATAGGGGGGTCAGTATACGCTGACCCTCATTGTGACCATTTTTGCATTTATGCATTTTAGGTACTTTGGAACTTTATTTTTATATTAATTTTTAGGTTAGGTTATTAAGTACTCATTTATAATTAGTATATTTTTTACCTTTTAAGTCGCATTACATCCTGCCCTCGCGCGCACCTACCCTGATCAGGTAGGGCGCGCTTCTTTCAGAGAAACTTCCATCCCAACGGCACTAAGGCAAAAACGGTCTGAACTGCCATTAAGGAAAGCTACACGTGCCCCCAACCCGTGTCAACTTCCGACAGGTTACTTGCGCCAAAATGCAAAAGCAGATGAAACAGCTCGAAAGTCGAGTTCAAGCTCTCGAAGACGTGCTAGTTACACTCCCACAAAGAAGTGTGCAGTAAAATTTATAAAGGGTCGACCTACCCGCACCACCCCTCCACCCTAACGGCACCCCCCTCGTGACTTTCGACCAATAGAAATACTAATATACAGAGACCTGGTTATAAATGAAGCTACAAACATTATATTCCCTTACAATTGAAACATGACCAACGCGGCGAAGCATGTGAGAGGTCTCCTTGTACTTGCCGCATCCTGTGTCTCCGTGTCGCCGTGTATCAGTGTAGAGGCAGTGGTGACCTTTGACCGCAACCTGACAAACACGTCGTATCGTCCATGTGATGAGGAAACGGGAGACAAAACATACGTGGTGTCTACCCGAAATGCAAGCGATACAAGTCACAGAGCGAATGTACAGCCCTGGTGCTGCTTCCACCTCATCCACAATCGAAGAGACGGCAGAGAATCTGATGAAAGCTACCGACCGTTCTCCGAACTTGGCAGCCTTGAACGATGCGGCAACTTCTCGGCGTAAGAGGATCGAGGAGGTGTCTGTAAGCAATAAAAAGGGCCGTGTCGATATCACGGAACGCCTGATTAATGTTCTCGAGCTCCTTAAACGTACTTACGCCGTTAATTGAGATCGTGCTTTGAACATAATATCTCGCATACAAGAACGACGTACTGATTACTTTACTTTACTTTGGTAGATGCTGCAAGAGAATCAACAGAAGTCACCACACTTTTAAGACACCTCTTCAGACCAGACTCGAGGATAACAAGGTGAAGATGAATAACGCTTTGAAGCGGTTCCAATTTCAAGCTAATGACAAAGAGCCTCTGAAACACCCGGTGGTGGTGGAGTTTTTGATATTCAATGCGGCACGGCTAAATCAAGACCCGTACGACGTATTCTTCGAAAAATTGGCGTTGGTCTATCATCCTGACAATCCTGAGATCTCAAACATACTAGCTCTGGCAAAAAATGACCCGAAGACTGAATCAATTGCTGAGTATTTGCAGTTTTGACTGTGTATAAACACAGAGAAAGACATACATTCCGTATTCGAAAATCAAGATCTTGACAAGCAAGGTATAGTGGATGTACTGAACGATCCGAGATTACGCACGTGGTTTTCTACGTGCAATTCTTGCAAAACATCCGTTTAGGATTATGATTTTGGCGATGAAACAACACTTGAAAAAAGAGGATCTTGCTGTAAAAATGATACTTGATGCGGTAAGAGAACGTGGAGTCAATGCGGACATTTTGGCCAGGTTTCAGTTCGAGCTGTGGAAACAACAAGATAAAAGTGGAGAGGACATATGAGTGCTTCTAAAACTCGATGAAGAAGGAGATAAGATTGTTGAAAGCCCAATTTGATTACGTGGGTATATTATCTTGCTTATTTGGGTAGAGGTCCCGACAATTTGTTTTGTTTTTAAATTTAGCGACGAAACCATGATCAGACTAATCCCGAGTACTAAAACTGTCGAGAGATCAAAGAAGTTTGCAGAAAAATTGGAAGAGCGCTTTTGGTTGCAAAAGTGGTTCCAAAAGAAGAGAACCACTGAAGAAGTGTTTAATCTCCTCAAATTGAAGGAAATGGGATACCATATTTTCGGTAGTCCCCAACTGAAAAGTTGGGGCTCGTATGTGATGAAAGTGAGTCAGCACATGGGAAACGCAGATGAGTTCTTGGTTATCTCAGAACTGTAGAAGCACTTTGGTCGAGATGATCTGGGGATATGATGAACAAGGCAGCACTCGAAGCCGCATACCATAAAGACAAAACACGTTCGACGAAGTCAATCTCGTCCGTGGAATGTTGAAGGACAGAGAGAAGGCCTTTCCATAACATGATCATATGTGTAACGTGGGAAATGGTATACAGTATAATAAACTGTTCGACCTTATCATTATGACATATGTAAGCAACAGAGCAATCCACTTACGCACAGAAATCTCGCCTGCCTGTATTCGACACGCAGAAAAAATTCAGAAGAAAATTTATCTTAAATTTCAAACATACACATCTTAGCCACTGTAAGTTTTCGTCATGATTGAATAAACACCTTTTCATTTTCATGAAACTTGCTATCCCTATGCTTCAAGTATTAAGTCATCTCTATTTCATACTGCACACTTGCCGGATCGCGTACATTAAAAACATGTCTGTGCGCTTTTGAGTTTTAGCTTAGCATGCAGGAAGCAGAGCGACTTGTCTATAACTTGAAACTTATACACCATTTCCCCAGACCTAATACCAAAAGTTGACCCCAACCTAAAGGATGTCATTTCGTACAACTTATAATTGCAGTAATTTATGAAATACATATCCACAAAAAAAATAAGGGTCCGTCTGTCTACACATTTTTGTGCATACTCTTAGAGAAACATGTATCGATTCGTTTATCCCGTCTCTAACTTACATCATCATTTACTGTTGAAAGTATTCATAATACCGATTTTTATTAAGGCAGGGTATGATTTATACTTTTATTATTAGTAGCAATATTCATCTCTATTGGTCGAAAGCTACGTGGGGGTGCCGGTAGGGTGGAGGGGGGGGGGGGGAGGGTAGGGCGACCCTTTATAAAAGGAATTAAACTTAAAGATCTAAAACTTCAGTATTAGCTCGTGATTTCTGACCAATGTAATGTTGAAATATGGAATTGCAACTACACCTTTGCCCGTCCAAAATGAAAAGTTTTGCATCCAAATTGAAATAGGTAGCGAAGTACAAAATATATTTAACAACTTTTGCATTCAAAGTGAAATAGGTAGCGAAGTAAAATATATGTTTAACAACTGTTACATCCAAAGTGAAAATCCTTGCAACCAATGTGAAATGGAACAATTAAATAAAAACAAAGAAGAGAAATAAGCCTCAAATTTATCAACGTGGTCACTTTAGATAGAAACAATTCTTATATATTACTGATAATCTTGGACGCCTTCCTTACCATGCTCAACGCTCCCAGTGATCCCCAGAGAACAGCGTATGACGTGCCGCAGCCGTTAGCAAGCTCCTTGGAAATGCGTACAATCGCCCTCCACTCGACGTTGAAGTCAGTGGCGACGCGTGCGACGTCTCAGGCGCTCCATTCGCGGTGGGGCCTCACTTTTAGACCCCGGAATTGTACGGTAGTCTTCACCCCGGCGGCGCCGTGACCTTTTCCTCGCTTGAGTGTGCAGGTATCGTGGCCGCGACGTTTACATCCGTATTTTCGTACCAAGCGCTGCTCGTGCTCGTGCAGCTCCTGTACACACAGCTCGGCTGGAGCGCGAGGAAAGTGAGTGCTCTCAAGCGACTGATCCAGATACGCATGACCGTGAGCGTCCTCGTCGGTCTTCTATCAGACAGCTACCCGATTCGAGGCGTGCGTCGAAAATGGTACGTGGTCCCGGGCTCGATACTTCATGTCGTGGCCGTGTTTACGCTCGCGGGAATCAGTGCGATGCACCCTCGAGCGTTGCCACCGCGGGACGCCCTGGTCGTCGTCGCCTTGTGCGTCCAGACGCGCGTGATTGAATACTCGCAGCGGGAATAGATGCACGATCGCGGGACGCTGCAATTATTGTACTTGGTCTTTCGTCGCGTGGTCTCCATCGGCAAGTCCGTGCTTTCGTTTCTTGTCGTGGGCACGGGCGCGACGCCCCCGCTGTCGATCTCCTCGTGCATGACCCTCCTTGGCGATGTCAAGTCTTCAACTTATTACCCATGTGGGGTTTCCTTCTATCTCATGACAACATACAACACATAATCATTTGTATTTTTGAAAGAAGCGCACAACTCTGAATTTACCACCTCATACCTTCAGCGTGTAGATGCGCTTGCCATCTTCTCCGAGGTAGTCCATGAGATGCATGGTGCCGTTGATTCTGATCTAATTACCAGTAATATATCAGAATTGTTTCTATCTAAAGTCACCACTTTGATAAAATTGAGGCTTTTTACTCTTCTTTGTTTTTATTTAATTGTTCCATTTCACATTGGTTGCAAGGATTTTCACTTTGGATGCAACAGTTGTTATATATATTACCTCGCTACTTATTTCACTTTAAATGCAAAAGTTGTTAAATATATTTTTTACTTCGCTACCTGTTTAACTTTGGATGCAAAACTTTTCATTTTGGACGGTCAAAGGTGTATATTACAACACTCCTTCCGACATTAACGGGAGAAAGAAATCCATCAACCCAATCCAATCTGTGTTTAAAGTTCCAGCATCCTTTTTGCGCACTTAACACTTAGTGATATTCCGGAATCGTGTCCACACTTGGCACATGCACTGGTTGCATGACATCCTTCTTAGCAGGATCCTTAAAAAACTTCATCTTCCTATCTGTATGCTACGTGCTCCCCGCAATAGACTCAATTACAAAAGGGTGAGTGGTTGCCGTTTCTAATTTTGTGGATATTTACTCGACGACGACTGAAAAAATATGGCCAGAAGGCGAGATCGATGAGCTGATAAAATCCTGCAAGCGATTTTGGATAATTTGAAAGACACAAAGAGGCGTCTTTCGTCGGTAGAGAAGCGCAATTGCGAGATTCAGCGCCAAGATCGTTCCCCGGGTCGAGAAATTAATCCCCGGTAGCTGCAAATAACAGTTCGGACAGAACACTGAAGAATTACGGACCGCTTGGTTATCAGATGGCCTTAAAGGATTTAATGAGAATTACAGAATTAAAATGGTGTAAATCGAGCAAATGTGGCTCAGGCTTAGTATGAGGCTCAAGAAATAAACTGTGTATTGGAAGCAGAGAATGATCCGCCTAGAAACATTTTTGGACCACGTTTGGGCCAATTTATGGGAAATAAAATACCTCAGTTGAACGCGAAAGTTTTACGTGTTCGAAATCCTGTGAGGCCTCGGTGCAGGTTTAAGCAGTAGGCTAACTTGCTCATTGAGGTCATAGACGTTTTGTTTTGACCGAAAAGCTCAAGACTAGCAAAAAGGTAAAATATCTGATACAGTGGTTTCCGGTCCCTTACATGATTTGGATGGATCCTAAAAAGCAATTACTAGCGAAACATGCGGAAGAGGCCCTGATATTTGGACAAAAGTGACGAAGGTAAAGGGTACAAAGTCCTACCGCTAACTGACATAGTACAAGACATGTCTGCACAATCGAAACACTTTGGATGATGCAGAAAACTCCAAGCTTGTAGAGCTACTTAAAATTTTGGATGAAAAAGAGCTGAAAATTAGCTGAAAACTTCCTGAAAACAAAAGTTATAAATGAAAGAATCCTGCCAAAATGGCTACAAGAAAGCAAGGTTAAGAGCAAGTAGAAGATCTCAGTAAAAACCGAGTCGAATAAGAAGAAGAAGTCCGAGAAATCATTGCGAGGGTAAAATTGCTGTTTTAAACAAAACAAGGAAGAAAAAATCTCACAGTTTAAAAAGTAGAAAAAATTTGGGGCAAAATCGAAGAAAAAGTATGACACCAACTGAAAGTGAGCGATAAAATAACGCGAGAAATGTTATTTTTGCCTCCACAGTTTCTTATTCAGATATATCTTATGTCAAGAATCAAGTATTTGCACCTGGTCCGCAAATATGTAAGCAAGCTCAAGAAGGCCCGAATGCTCACATGTAGAGGTTAGCGGAAAGGCTGAACATACGGAACTCAAAGAGCTGGGTATCTTAGGCGTGATCCCAAGGAAAAAACAATATTTCGTTGCCAAATGGTTCTAAAGACTAAGTTAACGACGGCTGATACCATGGAGCGGTACAACGATCTGCTAGTCACGAGGGGAGCCAAGAAAATTTGGAGAATGATTGTTGTGTTATGTTTTTTACAGCATTGGATCTTACGAATGGGTAGGTGATTCTCATGATGGAACAAAGTCGGGGACTACAAGCACAACATGTAGATGTTGTAGTGAGCCTATGCAATAGTTCCATTAAATGGCGATGTCCAATTACGGATTAGTGATTCGCAGTAATAGTTTTTGATCGCCAGGTGTCACAGACATGATCCATGTCTACACACCGAAAATCACGGAGTAATCATTGATTACGTCCGCACGGAATGTTCTCGAACAGTCTCGAGTGTTCTCTGCCTGCGACATGTCTTTGCGCACGTGATGGTTCCTGCTGGGAAACTATCTGTTGACGAAGCCGACGTGGCATTTTGGGTACAATGTTGTTGATGTCAGTCAATCACAACGCCCCGTACACAGAATATTCTTTGGAGAAGAATCTCAAGTTCAAGTTCAAGCATCTCCTTGAAGTTCAAGTTCCGTGAGAACATTCTTCACCCTCAGCTCCAAGTTCAGCCTGATTCAACCCAAGGTTTATTCTGCATTTGTAGGGAGATTGCATATAGCCCCATAGTACTCTAGGGAGAGGTTTCAGGAACCGTAAGCTCATTTCAATTCAGTTGCAAATTTGCCTTCTTCTGCTCAAGTCTCCTCGTCACTCTTCTCCTCCCTCTTCGTCACTCCAAGTCGGGACACTGCCAAGTCTTTCTCTACAGCGCAAGCGTGTGTGCCGTGTTATCTGGAACTCGTCTCGTTACCTGAATTGACCAGACGATCGTTTAGCAATGAAAACGACTTCTCAGCATGCTGCAATTGGGTACCATCTTTTAGTTGTAGCTCTGTTAACTCATACAGAGATGTAGCTATCGTAGCCAAATTTTCAATAAACCTCAGATAGTATATCAAACTACCAGTGAATCTTTGAACTCCTTTTAATGTCCGTGGAAACGCCATTTTGACAATAGACTCTAGATTTCGTGGGGAAGCCTTAATTCCTTCTGTGGATATGCTATGGCTTAGAAACTCCACACTGTACTTACCAAAAATCACTCTTTGGAAGGCTTATAGTAATTTATCAATGCTTAAATGACTCAAGAAGATTCTTAAGCATGAAGCACAGAGTTTCCCAGCTGTTAACACTAAAAGTAATATCATCAATGTATGATCGCCTCTCAATGATAGGGTGCTCATCATTCATCACCACTTGACCGGTATGAAACACATCCTGAGTAATGGATACATCTGTATTCAGCACAAGTGCCTCTTGATCGTCAGTGTCCATGACTTGCTTGTTTTTCAGCAATTTAAACGTCACTCCCATCTGCTGTGATAGCCGTACCATGGTCCACAAAGCGTTATCTACTATACGCTGGTATATCTGAGGTGCACTTTTTAAACCTTGATGCAACATAAACATTCAAAGTGTCCTAGAGGGCAAATAAAAGCCGTGATCAACCGAGCCCTCTTTGTCATCGGTATAGCCCAATATCCGCTCGCATTATCCATTGAACAAAGCCATTTCACCCCATCGAAATTGTCCAACAAATCGTCAATCAAAGGTATGGCATACAACATCAGTCTCATTGTTTTCATTCACGGATCGATAATCAATGCACAACCGTATGTCCGTTTTCTTCTTCTTGAGTAATATGACGATCGGGTATGCCCAATCAGATTCTGAGTACCGAATTAGTACTGCTTGTAATAAACCTCGTATCAATTCATATAACTTCGGCAGTAGTGTAGGCGGTACTTTTCGCGCTCTCTGTGTAATAGGTGCATTATCCCCAACATCTACATCACACTACACTTTTAGATGGCGCTGGTAACGCATTATTAGAACTTATTAAACCATCGGCATACTCATACAGTAAAGCACGTAGATTATCTTCTTGTTCTTTAGGGTAACTCCTGGCTCTCATATATCTGCGTTACCTATATCATGTGGTTCCGTTGGACATTTTTCCACTTCCGAAATGAGTTCTATCTGTTCTTCCATAGTTTCAGCTGACATCTAAACTCCTTCATGCAAGTAGACTTCTCTCTCCAATTTCGTTTGGTCCACCTTCATTGGGTCTATTGCTTCCATTACGTACACAGCAGGGGGTTTATCTCCAACAGTCTTTACTTCATGTACATTGGTCCAGTTAATTGGCATGCTAGCACTCCCTATAACTTGTTTAAGAACTCGTAGATAATCTTCAGATGCCAAATACTCTCGTGTAATCAGTGGTAATGGTTCTTCCCTGGGAATTTGAAAACTTCGATCTTTCATGTTCAGAATTACACTCGCTTTGACGAAAAAATCCGTACCCAGTATTGCTGACGCATGTGTATCAATACTAGAAACCCACATTTCACAGGTGAATACCACAGATAAGTCTATGCGAACCTTGACTGTAGCAACAACTATTGCACCAACGGTACTATCCGTCACACCACAAAAGCTAGTTGGAGTGTCAAACATCCGAACTGCTACTTTAACTTCCGTGCCACATTAGTATGCAGAACTGATATGTTTGCACCTGAGTCTAGCATTAATGGCAGCTCCAAATCATCAATTGCGCCATTTATGTAAACTTGAGTTGCAGGCTGTTTTACTTCAATCGACTGCTTCCATCCTTCTAGCTCTCCCACCTTTTTTGTCCACCAGCGTGACACAAGCTGAAGTCTCTGTTTCTCCATCACTTATCAACTTATCTTGTTATCCTCACCGGAAGTAGCTTTTTTTATTTTTTAATCTTCTTGATCCTCGTCTAGACTGAGTGATCTATTCACACAACATGTATTAATTTTCTTGGTTTGATTATTCATGCAGGGTGACAGCGATATCTTTTCAACTTTACTTGACAATGCCCCCCCCCTTTTCTCTCGACAGTCGTTGCAATGCAGTGTGGTTAGGCGTTTAACTGCTCCGTCAACTGAGCCCTAGTCAGCTCTCCCGACTTCAATTTATTGTGCATTTCCGCAATTTCTTCAACGAACCGGCAATACTTCACATCATGCCTAAAGTTGTCACAATGTTTACATTTCAACAACTTCCAGCAGTTGCTCTTTCCATGCCCCTTCCGATTACAGTGTTCGCATATCACATCACTGTCTGTATTGACATTTGTATTATCCCGCGCACTTCTATCCTCGTACGCAGGTCGCACCCGCTGTGTTACATGCACCTCCGCACCTATCATATGCACGCTAGGTTGTGGGTCTTCATACATCACATCAGCGCTCTTACGTGCAGCGACTTTTTTCCAAAGTCTCAAAAAACGTGCCTCATGTTTGGATAGAAACCTCTCTAACTCATCGATAGTTACAAAAGTCATATGCTGATACTGCATCTGTATGGTACGATCATGGATAGTATAAAAAAACTGCTGAATATGTTCTTCCAACAATGAAGTGTTAAACACATCTCTAAAATACATTCCTGCTCGTAACGCTGCTTCATTAAGTGAATACAGATAGTTTGTCGCTGACACATCGTGCTTTTGGGTAAATTTTGAGTACATAACTCTGGGCGACAGTTTATTCGCGCAAAACTGCCTCTGGAAAAGATTTATCACCGCACTCCAATCGTATTTTACCGAGTCTGCTAATTTTTCATACCACCATGTAGCCGTTCTTGTCACACTTTCGATGAACATTCCCAAACGTTGATTTTCATCCCAATGTGAAATATTCGCTACATGCCAGAACCGAGTAACCTATGCCTGTGCGCTTCCAGCATCTTGCCTATTTCCGTCAAAAAAAATTACTTCTGTATTCTGGATCATTTCAGTTAGGGGTTGACGAGAGGGCGCTCATGCGTTCGCATCCCACCGGGCATATACACTGAGGTACCATGATGTATCTTTGGCTGAGTAGCCGTTGTTCTATATGGTATACTAGTTGCTCCCCTCATTATATTAGGTGTACGACTAGCTGTCAGAGCTGTTGTTATCTTGGTCAACTCTTCCAAACTCTAGTGCCCATCTTGCATCATCTTAACTATATTGGCCACCACTGTATCTTGTTTGGGCGAAGCCGGTTGAGGTGTTGTAACAAGGTTACATTCGAGTCACATTTAGTAGGTGGTGTACGTGAGTACACTACGGTTGGGGTCAGTATTGACCGGTTCGAAAGGTTTTGAACCATTGGTTATTTTAACCAATCAGGGCAGGGGCCCTTGGGTGGTGGCGTGTCAGCCATCCACGTGTTGGTACACAGGTGGTGTACACTACATTTTAGCTAGGTACGAATTTGGTATGTTCTACTTAGTATTACATATAGTTTACATCAGTTTAAATTAATTTAGGCTAATTATATATTAAATATACATTCAGTTTACATTCTCACTCAACGACTACAGACGCACGACCTCGACCGGTCGCGCGTGTAGTGAGTGCAGTAGTGTAAAGGGAGCCCTCCCTTTTGCTACACCCTTAGTAAGGGAGCCTAGTGTTAAGTCATTATCGAAAGCTTATTGTAAACCAAAGCGGGAATATTGGTCCCGAGTAGGAGAGCTCTCTCCTACTAAGCCCTTTATAAGGGCGTATCGGCTAAGTACTGGCGAACGCCGCTTAAAGGAAAGTCTTCCTCTGTGCGCTAGCCGCAACGTGCGTATACGCACCGGCTACATCTGGTAGCACTTGTAGTCAATCTAACATCTGTGTTGGTAGACTAAGGCATCCTCTGCAAGGGATGAATCAGGACGATTGGGATAGGTTGAACCTCGTCAAGCAGGAAGACTTTAACAGGCTGTTATCCTTACTGGGTGACGAGGGTATGCAGCTCCTAGTGGAGCAGTGACTTGAGGCCGTAAAGGCAAGGGTCAATGCCCTAATCGCCCCTGAGGCGAGTTTAGGTGGAAGTCGTTCCACGGGGGTGTGTCCCCCATTATCATTTAAGATAAAGGAGTTCACCGGGGAGAAGGGTGAAAACCTTTACGTGTGGTTGCGAGAGGCCAAAACGGCCTTCGCCACAGCGAATGTGATCACTGATCACTTGCAAGTGGGACTTGCGCTGACCCATCTTACGGGTGTAAAGCCCGTGCATGAGCGTTTACGTGTTCGGACTCCGTCACGAACGTGTTCCCTACCTGGGAGGTCCTTAAGCAAAAGCTTATGGACTTGTACGCAACGCCTGATCTGGTTTTCCAGAATCAGCTGGCGTTTTTGAGGTGCCGTCAGGGCACTAGGGACTTGGAGACATATGTCCAAGAACTGAAGATCCTGTTGGAAGGGAAATACGCGTAAGCGTATTCGGACGATGTGTCCATTCCCGTGTTTATTGGAGGACTGAGAGAAGGGCCAGCACGTTCGGAGCTCTTCCGATGCCGACCCCAATCCCTGGGGGGGCGTTCAAGATGTCGTTCAACGCCGAGAGAAACTTCCGTTCCTCTAAGGTGGGTCCTGAACCCATGGACCTGAGTCAGGTCGAAGCGGAGGAGAAACCTCCCGCTAAGAGTCACTATGACTCCTTTCCGCAGGGCTTCGGATCAGAGCTCCTTGCAATGTTAATGCGGCATGGACCGCTGAGATGCTTCAAGTGTGGGAGCACGGATCACTGCGGAACAAAGCGCGGAACCCCCAGCGAGATACTCGCTTAAAAGGGCCAAGGGTTGGGAAGAAGCCCTGGACCAAGCCGTCGGGAAACGACGGCTCCCAGCAGGTGCGGGGCGCCCTACTGGGGGACCCCTCAGTGCTGTTAATCCCCAGGATAGGGGGCGACATCACAAAGCCCCGAGGGAAACGGTGCTTTCTAGCACCGAGCTGGTGTACCAGCCAGGTTTGCTGGTAGTCCTTGTGGACGTGAAAGGCTTTTATAATCCTTGAAGAGTCTTGATAGACTCTGGAGAGTCTGACAATTATGTCAGACGGGCTTCTGTAGAGAAGAGTCGGCTGTATGCCGAGGTCCTAGAGGCACGTTCTCGTGACGTTGTCACAGTCCGTCTTGCAACGGGAGTACAGGTTTCTGTACCCAAGGTCTCGATTGACCTTAAGCTGAAGTTTGCAGACTTCGACAGCTTAGAACGTTCCCTAGTCCTGGATTTGGACTCGAGGTATGACCTCATTCTGGGCATGAAGTGGCTGGAACGCCACGAACCATGGATAGACTGGAAGTCTAAGTCCATTGGCTCAACGCACCCGCGATCGGGTAAAGCATTGGCGAGTCATGAACCCACCTTTGCTCGATCGCAAAAGCGATTCTGGCGTGAGATGCCAGAGATTGGGATGTCTGAAATGATCATTCCCAATGACGTTAATGAAGGGTTCCTTAACGAGGGGGGATTCGGCGGTTAATCCCCACGCCGTTAACGGTGAGACTGGTGAGTTGCCAGTGGCAGAGGTGGATTCCTCTGTGACTCCAGTGGTAGGGGTAGAGACCCCTGTGGTTAAGCGCGAGGCGCTTCCAAGCAAAGAGATCCGTAGTTCGTCTCTTTTGCACGTCGGAAATGATTCCGACCACGCCGTTATAGGCGAGACTGGTGAGCCGCCTTTGACGGAGGTAGATTCCTCTGAGGCGACTCCAGTGGTAGGGGTAGAGACCCCTGTGGTTAAGCGCGATGCGCTTCCAAGCAAATAGATCCGTAGTTCGTCTCTTTCGCACGTCGAAAATGATTCCGACTACGCCTTTGTAGGTGAGACCGGCGAGTCACCGGTGGTAGAGGTAGATACCTCTGTGGATAGGCGCGTGTCGCTTCCAATAGATGGGGCAATTGACTCCCCCCATCTGGGTCTCGGGATGAGTCCCGAGGCCAGTAGTCAGCAGTCCTATCGGATGCTGAATAGTGTGACTGGTGTTGTCACAGAAGTCGTAAGCCTTGAACGGTTGCCTGGGGTAGGCGAACTGTTGTCGTTGGAGGGGATGTCCTTCAACGAGTTTTAAACTGCTTTGAAAGCAGATGAAATCGACGAGGTGTCGTATTACGTCCGGAAGAGGGTTTGAGCTCCTCATCCACGATAAACGAGTCAGTTTTGTTGCAAACCAAACATGCATTGAATTCCCGAAGCGGTCACAAGATCCTTGCGGATCCTGAGGACCCTTAACATTCTTTATTGAAGGAATTTGGAGATGTCATTAGTGACAACCCGCCGATGGGGTTACCACCGGATCGGGGAGTCCGACATTAAATTGATTTGGTTCCTGGAACCAAATACTGCGTCACTAGGCAATGGCATCTCCCCAAGGAGCAATGTGACGTTATCGACGCATTCTTCAAGGGTAAAGAAGAGGCAGGGATGGTACGGGAGAGCAAGTCTCCCCACTCATCTCCCACTTTTTGTGTTCGTAAACCGAACGGAAAGCGGCGCATTCTGCATGCGTACAACAAGCTGAATACAGCTACTGTACCCATGCAGACTCCGATTCCTCGGAAGGATGTCCTCCAGAACAATATGGCGGGCTGTAGTGTATACAGTGCCTTAGATCTGGTGGACGGGTATTATCAGGTGCTCATGCGAGCGTCCGATATTCCGCTTACAGCGGTCAGCACGCCTAGCGGCATGCTGTGGGAGTGGCTTGTTATGCCACAAGGGCTTTCAAATGCACCAGCGACTTTCAATCGCTTGGTGACTCAACTCTTCCGCCCTCATAGGAAGTACGCTCAGACGTACTTCGACGATATATTCGTTCATAGTCGTGCGGAAGACGACTCGTCTAATGTTCAGACGCATCTGATACACCTTCGAGCGGTGCTCGAATGTATGCGAGAGCATAAGTTGTATGCAAACGCATCCAAATGTATCTTTGGTGCTGAGGAAATTCCTTTCCTCGGATGCTTCATCGGTAAGGATGGAGTGCGGGCGGATCCCGCGAAGGTGAAAGCCATTGTGGAGTGGCCTTCGCCTGTAAATCTTAGAGATTTACGGAAGTGGCTTGGATTAGCCAACTATCTCCACAAGTACAGCGAGAACTACGCTGAAATGGCGAAGCCATTGACCGACCTTCTTAAGAGGGATGTTAACTGGTGTTGGAAAACCGAACACCAAAACGCTTTTGAAGCGGTAAAGGGGAGCTTGTTAAAAGCTCCCGTTCTTGCTCTCCCAGACTCTGGGAAACCATTTAGTGTCGTCTGCCACGCCTCCGATCTTGCACTCGGATGTGCTTTGTTACAAGCAGACGATGCAGGAAGGGAAAGCGTAATTTCGTTTGAGTCGAGGCAGCTAAAGCTGCGAACGGAATTATCCCGTTTATGACAAGGAGCTACTTGCAATGAAGTATGCTCTTGTCAAATTTAGGGTTCACCTACTCGGCTCAAAGCCGTTCGTGGTTTATACTGACCACGCGTCCTTACGGACAGCGACAAAGTCGCCTCGTCACTCGCAACGGATGGTCCGTTGGCTCTCCTTCTTTGCGGAGTACAACTTTGAGGTTAAGTATAAACCTGGAAAGCATAACGTGCTTGCAGAGGCGTTGTCGCGTAGTCCCGATTACGAGCTCGCTCACGCGACATTCGTCACCTCGTCTGTGGTGGATCTCATACGCCAGGCGTATGAAAAAGACCCACAGTGTACGGCGCTTATCAGCGCGTTGGGTGGAAAGGGACTAGGATCGTCTGATCCAACCCTGTCAAGTCGATCTAAAGCTCGTTTACACCGTTACAGGTACTGTGACGGTTTGCTATATTATAGCACGAGCACGGAGGACACTCCGCGGGTGGTAGTTCCTCATGATGAGGAACTGAGGTATAGAGTCCTCTTTGAGGCACATGAAGCCCCTACCGGGGGTCATTTAGGTCGGGATAAGACCTACAGCGCTTTAAGCGCTTTGTATTGGTGGCCCAACATGTATAAGTGGGTCGGTGCGTATATACGCACCTGTGAGACGTGTCAGAGGGTTAAACCCTCTGCAAGTTCAGCTGCGCCTTTGGCGAGCTTGTAGGTTCCAACGGATTGTTGTAAATCCATTAGTATGGATTTTATCTTCGGTTTTCCGAAGGATAGGGACGGGAACACCGGCATATTGGTCTTTGTAGACCGATTGAGCAAGATGGCTCACCTGGCGGTGGTGCCAGAGTCCATAGATGGACAAGGAACAGCGAAAGTGTTCCTAGACCGTGTCTTTAGACAGCATGGTCTACCCGATTCCGTTGTGTCGAATCGGGATCCCCGTTTTACGGGACAATTCTGGGGAGCGTTGTTTAATGTGCTGGGCACCAAGCTCCTCATGTCCACTGCGGATCATCCGCAGACTGACGGGCAAACAGAACGCGTTAATCGCGTAGTAGAGGACATTCTACGGAGTTTATGTCAGGATACTCCAAAGGGTTGGAGTGAGATGCTTCCGATTCTCGAATTTGCTATAAACAATTCGGTCCATGCATCTACGGGGCTTACCCCGTTTTACGTGAACGGATTAATGAATCCGAGGGTTCCGTTGACGCGACGTGTGTGTGTCCCAGGGCTTGAGGGGGGAGGATTCCCCGATGTCAGCCCTGTATCTGTGCGAAAGCACATCGATAAGTTTTTATCGACGCGCCTTAGTGTCTTACGACACGTCTGCGATGCCATGGCGGAAAGCCAAGACAAGCAGAAGGAGAAATCTGACCGCAAGGAGCGGCGTAACAAAAAAGTGTACAAAGTAGGAGAAAATGTTTTATTAAACGCTAAAAATCTTCCTACACATGCAGTTTCCAACGTGTTGAGGAATAAACTGCGCCCTAGGTTTGTGGGCCCCTTTAAGGTACTAGCCCGAAAGGGCTTGTCGTATACCTTACACATCCCGAAGGTGATGCGTACGCATCCAACCTTCTACGTAGGTATGCTCAAGCCATACCAGAACCCGGAGGCTGGTCCCCTCTTGGAGGATGGTGGGAAGTTGGATAGCCGAAAGGCACGACAGGTCGGAACATCTCCGACAGGGTTGAAATAAGACCCTGAAGCTCCGCAACGAGAGACTCGAGAGAGGCAAGCCTCCCCTCGATGCGTTTATTCGCACTCCCTTCGTTGCAGAGTCCCTCCTGAGTATCTTGGATGCGACGGCTGCGCCGATCACAGCGCTCGTGGAACTCACGTCGCAATAGCGCGACCTCCTCCTCCAGTGCTCGATACGGAGGGTACTCCACATTACCATGTGGAACGCCTGATGGCACGACACCATCACCGGGGTGAGACCCAGTATCTGGTAAAGTGGAAAGGGTATCCATATTCCCAGAGCTCGTGGGAGTACGAGATTCCCCTGTGGCAAGATTGCCGTGACGTCGTTGACGCTTTCGAGCGGGAGAATCCGACTGAGATTCAACGACCAAAGGGGCGGAAGAATCCCCTTCACTCCCAGTAGCTGGGAGTTCGCCGGAGGCAGATGCTGTGCTTGCATTGCTCTCCGGCACCACATCGAGAGCGGAGCGCGTGTAATAAGAGGCAGGTAATTGCCCTTGCGCTTTGGCCTGGGCATAGGCCAAGCGTAGCGCCCTCTCTACCCGAACGTCGTGTTCGGAAAAGCTGTTATACAGCGCATCGAAACTAGGGAGGCGTTTCTACCCTTCCGCCGAAGCTCGGAATGCCTGTTCTGCGTCTTCAACGCTTTCGTCCCGCAAGAGAACAAAGGGAATCTCTCGGATGATATCCACGAGGGCACCGCGTCCCTGCTTCCCGAGACGCATCCGGTAGAACTTAACAGTAAAATGTTGGGCGTTAGTAGTCGGGCCCGGAGTTGGTTCCGACGCGCAATTTCACGCGGCAGTATAGCCACTGGACCAGGGGTATAGGATGCTAAACCCCTCTTGACCGCGTTCTTAGCCCTCTTTTAAAGGGTCGCGAGGTCCCTTCCGTACCCGTCCGGCACGTCGGGCCTCATGAACCGAGGAAGGTTCATTGGTGGTGGTCGCCTGTGGCGACCTGGAGGTATCGCCCCTAGCGGGTAACGGTGGAGCACGAGTTAGTGAGTTTTCCCCACGCGTGGGGAATGGGTTGGACGACCGACAGCGCCGTTCGGCGCTGTCAGCGTGACTAGCAGTTGGGGAGATCTCCCCAAGGGCATCCACTTCCGACTTATCGGAATAGTTTGCGTCCATAGCACCGCTGAAGGTGTACAGTGGACAGCCAGAGGTACTGGCGTTGGAGTTCTCCAACAAGATTTTGATTATTGCGTAAGCTATAGTCTTGATGGGGGAGGATGTAACGGGGTTGCATTCGGGTTACATTGAGTGTTGGTGTACATGAGTACACCAAGGTTGAGGTCAGTATTGGCCGGTTTGAAAGGTTTTGAACCTTTGTTTTTTTTAACCAATCAGGGCGTGGGCCCTGGTGTGGTGGTGTGTCAGCCATCCACGTGTCAGTACACAGGTGTGTACACTACATTTTAGCTAGGTACGTATTTGGTATGTTCTACTTAGTATTACACATAGTTTACATTAGTTTAAATTAATTTAGACTAATTATATATTAAATATACATTCAGTTTACATTTTCACTCAACGACTACAGACGCACGACCTCGACCGGTCGCGCGTGTACTGAGTGCCGTAGTGTAAAGGGAGCACTCCCTTTACCTACACCCTTAGTAAGGGAACACAGCCGTTAAAGCTAAGAAGTAAACCAACCCGGGAATCTTGGCCCCGAGTAGGACAGCTCTCTCCTACTAAGCCCTTTATAAGGGCGTATCGTCTAAGTAGCGGCAGACGCGGCTTTGAGGAAAAGTCTTCCTCTGTGCGCTAGCTGCACCGTGCGTATACGCACCGCCTACAGATTCTCTCTTAAAGACCTTCTTGTTTTAGACTTGTTTTTAGTATAGGAACGGTGAAGAAGGATTGCTGGAAGGTTTCAAGAGACTGTTGCGCTACAAGGGAAATTCGAATCTATTAAGAATTACTAAATTCTATATCTAAGTCAAACACTTCTTTTGTGGTGGAGACAAGTTCGAAATCGAACACCGAAGTGTCGAGAACCTGACCACCATCGTGCCCGGCCTTCCAACTTACGGGGGGGTACCCCGCGAACCGTCGTCTTCGATCCGATCGGATCGTCCGCTTCTGGCAGACGACCGATTGTCAACACTGTACGCCTGGTCCGATTCTTTTCGCATCTCACCTTGTGTACCCGATGGATTTGGCTGGTAACACACTCGGTGGATCGGTGCTTGGGACTGACTTGTGGTCTAAATGCGGTAGACCGTGCTGGGTGATGTACCCGGGGCGGAACTCTTCACCCTGGGTACGGGTATAACGGTTATACTCGAAATTTGTATACACCCGAGGGCAGATCGCTAACCCGATCGTCAAGCCCGGCCAATATGGGAGATAAACTCCGGTAATCCAATGAGGTCCAATAATCCAATTCAATGGACGACAATTCTCCACGAAATAATCCAATAGGTAAAATAACACGTTACAAACGTGTACAACCTAACGTTGGGGGTCGACCAAAGTACGCTCCCGTCGAGGGACTTCAGGCGGGCCAAATGCGTCTATAACGCGTCCCGGCCGGGTATAATGAGCTGGAGGGGATTACTCGACCCTCCGCTCCCAAAACACTCTGCGGCGTGCAGAGGCGACTAACGCATAAGGTGAAAACGACCCCGGTTGAGCTGGGGGTCCAACGGTCACTTAAGCGAAGCTAAAATCCAAAAACCTTTACGAGGCGAAACCCAAAAGAAAGCAAATTCCCAACTTGGCAAATCCCCAACTTCTACCTACCCCCTATAGTCCCCAATATGTACCAAACATGAAAATATGTAGTACACGCCATCTCATGTGACCTATCCGAATGTGTGTCCTGGACACCCCTTGCACACGACTGACCCAAAAACCTCTTGACTTTCCACCAATTCGATCGCCGACAGGCCAATCGGTCCATTGTTGACCGGAACCGACCAAAATTCTTGGGTCCGCTTCACGACACTTTTACTTGCTACTTCTTGGTTACTTCAGAGCTGACTCTAATACTTAACAGCTACTTCTGAGACCCTCGGTAAACCGATTGGTCGCGAGATGGCCGCCCGAGGTCATTTCTGATTGGTTGAAAATATTCATCCAAAACTCCAAATTCACACCAATCATACTTAGCATCTCCATAATACAATCAGTCGCGAAACGGCCGCTCGGGGTCGTCTCTGATTAGTTGAAGATGTTCACTCACAACTCCAATATTTGACAATTTGAGACCGAAATGCTACTTCACCACACGCGTTGATACCAAAAACCTTAAGATTTTCCAGAAGTGGTTCCTTGCCCGTGAAAACGTATATGGTGACTTGTCATTACCGATCGCACGAGTCTGGCATCTGTGGAGAAATGTGGCAGTGGCCAAAGCTTATCCCAGTACGCCTTTGACAATCCGGCATGTTTTTTTTGTTTTTATTATTAATAATAACCGATCAGCACAACCTCGAAAACCGTTCTCACTGGTTGTATTTTGTTCGGTTAACACCTACAGTCCGCTTTGTCAAAGAAATCACTAGTTTCCGAACATATCTCAATCTCCCCATTGTAATTACGTTGAATACGGATGACTTACTTGACAAAATAACGTAGTGAAGAACACGTCAGTACATGACACAACTCAAAGAACTCAAAAAAGAATAAGAATCATCATCATGCAGCGCGAACATTCCATCAACGCGTGATTTATCCTTTCGACAACACTATTTAACTGTGGCGTGTATGGAAGTGTAAAAATCTATACAATGGCTTGATCCGTGCAGAACTTGGCCATGGCACCAGACGTGTTTTTGCCACCATTTTCACTGTGAAATTCTTAACATGTATAGTTCTGACGCGCCAACAGTTTGGCTCCCTGACCATGAAACAAACTCTGCGAACTTGGTCACCACTTCAGACTTGTTTTGCATCAAGTACGTGATACAACAGTGTGAATTTGTTGTCAATTAACGTGACAAAGTAACGCTTTCCGCCAAAAGTAGGCGTTGCTATAGGACCGCACACATCGCTGTGAATGACCTCAAAACTTGTTTTGCACTTGGAGACGACTTCATGAAGCTGAAGCGTGTTTTATTTTCCGAGTGCAAACTCACCGCACAGATCCCACTGTTTCACCGAGGATATGTTGATCCGGTGCAATATCATTTCTTGTATAGCATCTATACCTCCGTGACCAATGTGGCCAAGTCGAAGCTGCCACAGGTACGATTTGCCTTGGAAATCTTTAGAGCTTGTCACGTTGTTTTGATCGTCCACAATTGGTATCACACACAGCTTGAAAAACCTTTTGTCCTCACGAACACCGAGAATCCACCGGAAATCTTTCGTACTTGCAAAGCATCCATCGCTCTCGAAAATTTCAGGGCCGACATCCTTCGTGAAGCTGCCGACGGATAACAGGTTTTTTGAAAGTTTGGGGATGTGCCACACACCCTTGAGCAAGCCCTTCTTGGTTCCCCTTGACGTCGCCATTGATATCGCAATGTCGCCGGTTCCCACCGCTTGCACAACACAGTCGTTTGCGAGTTGTACGTCAATCGGGGAGGTTGTCTTGTAATTCTTCATGTACTCCTTCGAGTACGTCATGTGTTGCGTCGTACCTGAGTCGACCCGACACAGTTTACTTGTTTTGGTAGAAACTTGATCACCACCAGTCGAAAACAAAATTTTCCAGAGTAATCCTCACTTTGAGCGACATTCGCTCGTTGAATCCTTTGATGTTCCGCATTCTCACGGATGCGTACCGGACACTTGGCAATTCAGTGGACATTCTCGCCGCAGTAGTGAGACGCACTCGTCTTCGGAACAGACCGACCCCTGCGCTTGCCGTTGTCACTATATATAAAAGAAGCTTGAGCATAAGAGTGACCTTGACCAAAAACCTGACCCGCTGGCGCTTTGCTCCTTCCAGTTGAGACGTCACGAGCTCCCACGTCCGTGTGTCAGATCTTGCTCCCAACGCCATGATGAGAAACTGGTACGATTCAATCACACTTGAAATAAAGGTGATAACAAGGTCGTACTCGCTGACCGGAGCGCCAACCGCGTCGAGCTGCTCCGCCAGCGTATTGGCCTTGTTGATGTGCTCAAGCGCATCATCACCTTCATTCACGGTTGTCGTAAAGAAACGTCGACGAAACAAGAGGTTTTTGGCCAAAGTCCTCTACTCGAAGTGTCCTACCAGACGCGACCATGCATCGTACGATTCCTTGGGACGAACGCACCAACGGCAGTTGGTAGTCTTTTAGCGCAAGAAAGATAACTTCGAGCTCCTTGCGTGACTTCCTCTTGAACGTTGCTACGTAATCGTGCAGTGCTCCATCTTGGCCGACCCGCTTACAACGTCAGACAGGTCGTTTTTTGTGGACCAACTGCATCTTGAACTTCCACGTGTGGAAATTGGTCGCGTCGAACTTGTGATTCCGTCGGTGGTGGATGAGAATGCGTCCATTGCGTAGGCATAGTTGGGATCGTCGTCTGAGAAGACCGAGCGTGGACTGATTAACCAGTTGAATAACACTTGATGTAAAGATGCATCTTATTTCACAACAGCTGCTACCTGTATGCCTATACATGATGACCCGTGTCGGGTGAGCTGCCGTCAGATAGGTATTACCGGTACCCAGCCGGTCCATGCGATTCTTTGGTAAAACAGCTGGCGAGGCGTAACTTCGACAGTATGTATCTTCGGCAATATAAATTCCGTTGTTCACTTCCTGAAGCACTCATACCTACGCGCATCGTACCTGCAAGGTCGGATTTTTCCTACGCATTGTGCATGTCCGGGCCTTAAGAGGTTTAGCAGTGAGTCCGAGTTTCTTGTTCGCCCCCGCTAGCCGCGCTTGAAGCGCTCGTGGTATGTTCGACAATGAAGATATGTTGTATCCTCGTAAGGCAGGGGACATGTGTTGTACAACACCACTGAGCTGTCTTCTGGCGCGTCAAGATAGTAATTAGGTACTACTTACTGTCTTGAGTTGAGTAATTGAATTACTATTGAAATCACTATGCACTTTGTACTGCATCTCGATAGTATTTTCGTTAAGTGCCCGTAGGACCCGTGAATATCCAAGCGGTCTTTTTCGATTCGGAATCTTGATGAATACTACAAACGTTGTTGAAAGGACACGCGCCCCGGCCGCAGCCGTCAAGAACGGTCTGGACAGCGGTGGCGGTACATTTGAGCGATGATCCTCGCACGATTGCTGCCAGACTCGTTCCCTTCGAATTGGTGGATGCTGGGCGAAAATGGGTGGATGCAACTTCTCGACAAAATGTGTTTTGGGTGAGCACTCAATTTTACGGGTCATACCCAATTTTATACTTGCATTTATTAGGTTAAGTTTTAAGCTTAATTTAATAGGGAATTGTTAAATCGATGCCTAAAATTTGTTAAATCGACGCCTTTCCAGGCTTAACATTGATGCGTGGCACATAGAGCTCTGCGGTCAGTGTCTGGCAGATCTGGACAAGATCTGGTACGATTGAGGGTACGATCTTCAACTGATCCGAACCCCGTTCTTGATCAAAACACTTGTTGAATTTCTATGCACATGCTCGCGCTAGAAGAGAAGACTTACGCTACTTACGATGGACTGTTTACCTCCGTGAAATCTTTTGGGAACACGCAAGGATTTACGATTACGACTAAGACCTCCTCGGATTAAGGTCGAAAAAACTGGTTAAAATGCAGTCGGGGCGGCACTCCTGAGAAAGTTGCAGAAGAAAATCGTCTACGAAAAGGAGCTACAACACTCTGCGGTTGCCCGTTTCTGCTGTATGCACGAGTATTGAAAGATGGTCTTTGGCACTTGACAGTCAAATGCGGCGAACATAAGCACCCTCCTGTCCTGGATATAACATGCCATACTACAGCAAGCTGCCGCACAAGCTTCTTCAAGTCCCAGTGCAGGGAGTTCATCCAGCAGTTCATCATCAGAGCAGCAGCAGCTCGGAAAGCGACACAGATTCAGATTATATGCAGCCGTCATGCACTATCGTAAATCACACTTCTTCATTTTAACATCAAAGGTTTTACTCAGTAGAATGTATTTGTCAAGACTCGCAGAACGGCGTAAGCCTTTGAGTATAGAGTATATAGAGTAGATAGATTAGATAGATGGATGGAAAAAGAGCGTCTATTTAACAAAGAATAATAATAATTTCAAAAGGGCGTGGATTTAACATTTTGGGGGGCGTCGATTTAACAATTCCCAATTTAATATAGTCACTTTTTGTTTTTGTTCTTCGGGCTCAAGTCAAGATCTTTCGTTTGGGGAGCTAGTACGACTTACTGAGGGCGGAACGCTATAGGTTCCCTTGTGGATTAAATTACCTACTGTGGAAGATTGTGGTTTGTCACGTTTTTACTTTGTGGAGTGCTACGAATGATAACTGGAGTGAATAAAGTTTCGTATGCTTTTTATTACTGTGTTATCTCGTTACTCTAGCCGTTTCGCTATTGCTCAAGCTTGAAGTACGTTTGATTACTGGAACCTAGCGCGTGTAACCAGAGATGACAGACGAGGGCGAATCTCAACAGTTTATGATCCCAAATGTGGGGCAAACCGACCTTGAGGAGAAGCCTAAGGCTCCCGATAACAACAAAGAGTCAAGGATGATGTGTATGCTTGTGAAAATCATGGATCGACTAGAGAAGATCGAAGGAGGACCAACGCGCAAGGATAACGTGGCGGCCTCACAGGATCGACACAAAAAATGAGTATTGCGTCGCTGGGCGACAGCAATGATAACAAGCGAATGTTCCAGACTTGTCTTCAAGGAAGACAAAGTTTTCAGGACATATGTCACGCAGGCAAGGATGCCTACTCAAAGGAGAGGATGCCTGCAGGTGCTGCGAACCATCAGCAGCATGTAAATGTGAACGGCGGGCGTGACGCCCCAGGAGGACACGCAAACGTACCGCCGCAGTACTATGGATTGATCAAAGCACCAAGTCTAAAAGAGAAACAGCTACAGATAAGGCTTTTCGATGTAATCGAAACCTACAAGGGACTAGGATCGGGATTCCAAACGTGGAGCAAGAAATTTCTGCGGCAAGTAAGCCTAGCTGAGGCTGCGTGTGGATTTCCGTGGCCGGAAGATGTCATGGTGGATCTTCGGGGTCATTACTTGGCGGGCCAGTCAGAACACTATTATAATCTACAAGTGGAAGGGTGGTGGTGTGAGACACCCGCCCTATGGTATGTCATGGATAAAAGGCTTTCCGTGCTCAACGTGCAAATCACGCCCGCACAAGGCATCAAGTTGTTGATGGAGCGAAATCTTGCGTCCAGATCGTGGGAGGATCATTTTTTATATTTGACTGCAGTGGCAGAGTTGGTCGGGTCCAACTGTGAATCGTTGGTGCTGAGCAACGTGATTTATCAAGCAGCACCGGAGATGAGGCAGATCCTCATCTCCAAGTACGATCACACCCGACCGGATTACCTCAGACAAGCCGAAGAGTTCTGCCAATTTGCACAGGCTGTGGATTATGAGGAAAAGTGTCCAAGGACGTATGGTAGCGGCACTGTAAACTCTGCGTCGAACAAGGGCAAAAAAGCGTCGAAGTCAAGAGCATGTTTCAGATGTGGGGAAACAGGACACATTCTAAGAAACTGTCCAAAGAAGAAACACAAGAACGAAGACTTTGTGATCACGGTGTCAAGACGCACGCGTGAAAAGATTGATGATAAGTGGATCCTGGACAGTGGTGCCACTATGCACATGACCAACGATATGACTTGTTTAATGGACGTGGAAGGTATATGGCGTCTGTTACCAGGAAGATTACCAGAGCTTAGAAATAAACAGGAAGGGGTCTGTGTATTTGAATGTGATTACAGCTGGAAAGGAAACGTTTCTCAAGATCACGAACGTTCATTATGTGGAATTACTGACGAGGAATATCCTGTCGTATGGCATCCTTGAAGACAAAGGATGCGTGCTGTCATACGTTGATGGGAAAAGAGCTTTAACCAAACAAGACACTGGAAGAGCCATTGAGGATATCTTGATGACAAATAACGTACTGACTATACATGGAAGGGTCGACCTAGACCGGATTACTTTTGAAGACACTGTGATGACAGTGTTACGCGAAAATGAAGCAGATTTTCAAGCAAATAAAGACGTGCGATGCGGGACGCTGATGCAATTTCACTCACGCATGGGGCACTTAAACTATGATCGAATTGTATCGATGGCTAAGGACCCGAAACACGGGATCAAGACGGTTTTTACGCGCCGTAATTGCTTGACCTGTGCGCAGGGAAAGCGTGCAAGAACGATCAGTCAAAGAAGGATACGGGCGAGCACGCGCCCATCGATCGTATAAGCGGTGTCATCAGCTCAGAGCTAAAAGGACCAGTCACGCCGCGGGACAGACTAGGTAACCACTATCTTGTGAATTTTATTGATTAAAAGACAAATTAAGTGCGGATCTTCCTGGCCAAGACGAAGAATATGGCTGCAAAAAAGTTCGAGCATTTTCTCGCCTTTTTAGAACGTGAATATTGCACTAAGACGATGGATTACTTCTGCAGAAGCACGGGAATTTAAAGGCAGACTTCGAAAGCCGGAAATCCTGCGAGTAACGGAAAAGCTGAGCGCATGCATAGGACGGTCATGAACATGGCCCGATGCATGCTGTTCGCGAGCGGCCTAAATTTGTTCTTTTGGGGATATGCTGCAGAGTACGCAAAATACCTGCTAAACAGGACGCCGAAAAGTGCAAACGAGCGAAGAATGTCGCCGTTGGATGCCCTCACAGGTGTTAAACCGAATCTCAGCTAGATTGTAACGTTTGCATCACCGTGTACCGTCTATAGGAACCCTGGAACCAACCCGCTAGCCCATCTAGCACAGATTGGCATCATCATCGAGAAGAGCGAAGAAACCAAAGGGTACAAGGTGTATCTGAAGCGTGATAACAAGGTCACAGTAACACAACGCATCAAGAATATCGAGAAATTAGATTAAACATAGAAAAAGCAGATGATAAATCTTTTCAAGGGTGGTACTGAAGATATTACGATGGTATAAGGAGATGAAAGGACAGAAGGAGCGGCCGCAGGGACAACGGACGAAAATCGTATTGCGACGGATGATGCATCGACGCAAAAGACTAAGAAGAAAGTACCTCCAAAGAAGGGAGCCAAGAAGAAGTGCAGGTGGACGCGTGATCGTGACCTAACGATAAAAAATGTGGAGAGTAAGAATGAAGAGAAGATGGATAAAGAAGAAAATGAAACTAAGGAAGATGAAGTTCAAGAGGTGAAAATGATTCTCGAGAGCGATCCAAGAAATTACAGCAAAGCCGTGAAGAGCAAGAATTGTACACATTGGCTGAAAGCCATGAAGGAAAAACTGGATGCATTAGAAGAAAACCAATTGTGGAATGTTATCCCAAGACCAAAGGACGCGATACCACTTCACAAAAAGTGGGTCCTTAAAACGAAGACCAATGAAGATGGAGAATTAGAACGTTTAAAGGTCAGGCTAGTAGCCTGTGGAAACGAGCAGAAGTATTGAGTGGACTGTGAATTGACTTTTGCGGCAGTGATGGAGATAACCACTGTGAAGTTCATTCTTGGTTTATCTCGGAAATGGAATGTTAACGCTTTGCATGATGACATACCCAATGCCTACGTTAAGGCATTGGAGACGGAACATGAAATTTTCTTATATTTGCCAAGAGGCATGGAAATCGATTGAACGAAGTTGAATGATTTGAAGGTAGAAGACAAAAACAAGCTGGTCCTACGACTAAATAAGACGCTGTATGGTTTGAAGTAGGTGGGCAGGCTTTGGAATCGCCTGCTTCACGTGAAATTGATGAATTTCTGTTACGAGCAAAGTATTACGGATGGATGTTTATATTTCAAAAAAATTGACGATGATATCGTGGTTGTAGACGTCTATGTTGACGACCTACTGGTTACAGGTACAAATGGCGATTACGTGCAAAACATTTTCGATGAATTAGGCGTATTAGAAGTGAAAAACTTAGTCGAATTTTCTAAATTTCTTGGAATACGCATAAACTATGACGTGAAGCGCTGATACCTTCTTGATCAAGAAGTGATGATCAATGACCTTTTGACGTTGCATAGACTACAAGACGCAAATAGCACGAGGACGCCAATAACTGCCGATCACGAGGATCAAGTGATTCAAGAAAATGAGATTTTAAGCGAAGTAAAAAGATCGAAGAACATCTTGATTAAGGATTTTCAATCGTTTACTGGAAGCTTGCTGTGGATCGCACGATATACGAGACCTAACATCGTATATGCGGTCCACAAGGCAACGCGGCGTGCGCATGCACCTACAAGTTTGGATTGGAATTTAGCTAAAAGGATCTTACGTTTTCTGAAGGGGACAATGGATTTCAAATTACGAATGGAAGTTGCCGTGGAAAAGAAGGAGACGGATAAAAATTTGTTTATATTCGAGGGTTATTCGGATACGGATTTCGGAGGGTCGAAGACCGACAGAAGATCTACCAGTGGTGGTTTGATTACGATGGATAATATGGTCATTCAATGGCTTTGCAAGCGTCAGTCATGCGTGTCGTTATCGACGATGGAAGTGGAATTCTATGCTGCCTCTACGGTAGAGTGCGAGCTACTAGGACTTAAAGAGATGGCGTGCGAAATTGGATTAACTGTGAAGTTTCCGATGAAGCTCAAGTACGACGACCAAGCTGCGATCAAGACACTGAACGTCGAAAGCAAGAATTCAAAGACTAAGCACATCGATTTGTGTGTAAAGTTTGTCGTCTCGAAGTTGCGTGAAGGGCAGATCGAAGTGGTATATGAACCTACCGAAACTATGTTAGCTGATGGTTTTACGAAAGCTGTAAGCGGACCAAGAATGAAGTATATGCAGGAACCTTTGGGATTGCAAGCGATTGAAGATGGTTAGTTTGATTATTTCGCAAAGTTGAGAAGTAGTGTTGAAGGGACCCGCGCCCCGGCCGCAGACGCGAGAACGGTCTGGACACCGGTGGCGGTACATCTGAGCGATGATTCTCGCACTATTGCTGTTAGACTCGTTTTCTTCGGATTGACCGATGCTGGGCGCAAATGGGTGGATGCAACTTCTCGACAAAATGTGTTTTGGGTGAGTACTCAATTTTACGGGTCATACCCAATTTTATACTTGCATTTATTAGGTTAAGTTCTAAGCTTAATTTAATAGGGAATGGATCGGGCCACACACACCCAAATTGATAGGGACACACACCAATCCCTTTTACGTCCAAATGCGTCAACTATGGGTAAGTTTTGGGCTTCCAAAATGAACCTTTAAACTATGCTATCTTTATTAAGTTGACATCCGCAATAATTTTGGCAGTGTTTGAAAACGCAACGTCTGAAACAGAAGAAAGTGCTAAATGGCTTGGCCTGGTCCCAGATTTCATGGTTGCCATCTCGTCTATTTCTGTGGCATGTCAAAAACGCAAAGTCTCAGAATCAATACTTGTCATACATGTTAAACGATTGGTTAGAATGAATCAAACACGTAGGGTGATCCACCTATGGAGCAAGAATGGCTGCAAGTTTCGCAAAAAAGACGTGGAAAGGGTCGATCCAATCGACGTTTCCATGCCATTTCAACTAGTGAATAAGTGGTACAACCTGTAGCGCATCTCGAAAGTGACTGTGCATATCCTCAATCCCATCCATTCCATGAAACCAAATGGACTTGTCGAGTGGGATATCAGAGGCTTGGAGCGTCGCGAAACTTCCCAACAGTCGCACGTGAATCTTTAGCACACTGCGAATCTGGCACTCGACTTGTCGACGTCTCATCATATCCCGCTCAAACGCATCCAATTCCTTCTTGTCCTGTATCTCGAGCGTCGCATTGGAAACAGACTGGTCCTTCACGACGTGACGAATGTCCATGCGAGGGGCCCCAAAGTGTCCCAGAGCGACGGCCTTGTACGCGATGTGGAAGGTCGCGGATGCCACGGTCTCTGGGAATAGTGGGAGGGCAACGAGACGCAGATGTAGATAGAGTGTCACGGCGTTGGATGTTGGACGACTGAGATCAATGCGTAGAATCTTCATGGTCGTATCCTGGATCGCTTTGGTTGCGAGACGAGAGACTTGGGTTGATACTAGGAGGAACGTGAGGTCCACGAGTAGAACTAAAGAGCTCGCGATCGTCACGACGCGACGGCGGTACCATGGCCGGTCGCTCTTCTTATTACTCGCAACGTCATGAGGATGTTCGAGCAAGGGCTGCTAGGACTCCAGGTCTTCTTCGTTCGTCATCTCACGTGACAAGAGGATGTCACAATACTGAAGACGTCCATGGCTTCCCACCGATCCAAGCAAGGGACCGTGAAGGAGGGCCAGCGGAGCCGCAAGACGGCGAGGGGGACCCGTCTACGCGGTCGGGACTACCTTAGTAGCACGATGGATGGACAAGACCGAGATCATTTGTGTCATGATCGATCGAGTTAGGTCGCGATCGTTCTGACACGAGCCAAGGCATTGATCGAGAGATTATGCTTATGACCACGTATGTACGTACTACTAGCGAAAGTGGGCACGGAGCGCTTCAAGTACTATTTCCACAGGCATGAAGTGAGTGGGGCCCATGTCCCTTGCTACCGCACGGCAAAGTCATGGAAAAAAATACTGTGCGTGCGTTCCCCAGTTTAATCGCCGCATGGACGAGTGGATTCCTGACCGCGAGATCGTGTGACGAGGGACGGACGAAGGAACGCGACTATTACAGGAAAAGGACGCGAAATAGAAGGAACGGAAGCAACGCGCGAAGAGTCGTTGCCATAGCAACGCCCCAACCTCGACGTAGGCTGAACCGGCCCTTGCTGGAACAAAAAACGGATGTGTCCGCCCGTACGAGAGGACGGAAATGAAAGACACCAGACGACCAAGACTTTGCGCCGCCAGAAGACGAGCATGACGAGCACGAAGGTGTGGAGAAGCGTAAGGAAGATTTTGAGGCCAACTGTTGCGGACATGGACGGGCCATCGGATCAGAAGCGATATAAGGTACAAGTACACGATGGCAAGCGACAGGCATATGATATATCAGTTTGATTGGTCGATGGAAAACATCAGGATGGGTAGCTCTGATTGGTTGATATTAGGTAATTGATTGATTTTAGGGTATAAGCAATAATGAAGTTCTCTTTTTGCGTCCGATCAACACGATCACCGATTGGGACGGCGTGATCACCCGCGCCTCCCTTTCTTTTGCTTACGCACCTCTACACGTCCCGGGCGGGAGCACGTAGTGCACTTTTTGGCCCACCGGCAGACGTATAGTTTCGAAGAACTCACCCTCAACTCCGCCTGCTGTGTCAGCGGCCTCGTTTGGAAAGGTTATTGGGAACGTAATCGAGCCGAGTGCTCTCATCTCTTCCCCCATTGGTTTGCTTCTATCTCCTAGAAATTCGGCTGCTTTAAGCGCCCCTTGGGAACTCTAGGTGGGTTTTTGTGAAATCTGTTGATATACACATAGAAAGTGCAGATCGACCCCCTTCCGCTTGAGTTTAGGCTAGGAATACATAATATAATGGGTATTTCCTTAGCGATCTAGGCTTAAGAGGCTCGACGATCAAGTGGTAAAGACTTCCGCTACATGATGAAGTACCCCTTCGCTGATTACCACTATATCGACACCGTCGATCTGCGATCATCTATCGGCGACCTGCGATCTGCGATCATCAACCCGCAATCTCTTCAATTCGTACAAGATCAACAAAATCGATCTGTGACCTGCGATCAACTAGATCGATCAGTTATCATCCGAAATCTCGTCGATTCAACGCAAGATCAACTAGATCTATCTGCGACCTGCGATCATCGATATGCGATCACTCATCTCCAGTTTATCCCCGCGACCTCAAGTCAGCGGTTTTTGGCACCTGATCGAAACCCGTCGATCTGATACGAATTCACCTCGATCTTCATAGGAATTGCACCGATCTACGTCCCAGTCACCTGGAGAGCGACCCACGCCCAAACCGTCGGGTACACAAGGTGAGCAAGACATAGACCTGTCACAGGATAACCGGAGGACCCCCTTCGTTAGTCGGTAGTCCGGGCGCTGTGGGAACGCCTGATCGAACCTCAAAAATTCTGATCATTCACTCCATCACAATGGTGCGCGTGCCAGGAGGTGGTTGTGACGATGGAAGGCAGTTCGACGTCGTCACTCCTGAAGAATAAAGGAAATGCTGATCATCAGGACCTGGGGAGGTATCCTGATGACATAAAGTAGGAAAAGCCTCGATCACCTCCCAAGGCTCCTTCGGGATCCCCTGCGGATCACAACGCAAGTTGTGATCCGCCTATTGCATATGGATATAATGTTCCTGATTGAAAGCCGGTGGTGACATAATTTCAAAACTGACCAACCGAAGGCGTTGCTGAAGGCGACTGGGTAGGAGAGCGACGGAAGTAGATTAAGTATGGCGTCATCAGAATCTGATCTGGTGAGGACGTTTTACAGGAAGGAACCTGAGATTTCTTATTGATGGATTCGATCATGAGCTTACTTGGGGTAATGATCAGGGGAAAGCTGAACGAACCAGTCGATCAACCAGTAACGTATGGGAAGGATAAGCTTCATTGGTGTTAGGGCTGACGAGCATGATCGAGAAGGTTGGTTTGACGACAGGCGCCTACAATGCCGAAGACGTGTTCGATATGGACCCTAAAGATGTTGCGACCGCCACACAGCGGCGGTTTGATCTGTTGGTGCCTATAGTGGGTCGATCTACTAAGGTGGAACCCCCTCGCTCTCCGTTGAAAATTGAAGCGGGTCCGTCGAACAACGTAACAGGACACACGGAATCATCCTGCGATGAATCTTCTTCTTCCGAGGGCGATATGTCTGAAGTGGAGTCGACAAGTGATGATAGTGTGGAGCCCATGATTACCCAGATGAAGATCTTCCAGAAGGATGAAGCCACGTTCTAAGTTGTCAAGAAGAAATCTCAATCGGTCAAGGCAGAAGATTATCAATCATCGCAGAGCACACGGCTGCAAACATTTTTTGATAAGGCTATGGGGCGGTTTTTGGCTGAGGAAAGAGGCACGGCGACACCTGAAGTGGTACGCACGAGAAGTCACTAGCCAAATCCAGGAAGAGCTGTGACAGTCAAGGATATTGACATGGAATCCGTGCATTCGCTCCGTGATCATCAGTCAAAGCCAGGAATATCGGCGACGGTTAAAGATGTTAACATGGAATCTGTATATTTGTTCCATGATCAACAATCCCGGCGTGATTATATCCATCCAGACGAGCCGATCACTCTACCTCGACCAGCTACGGTTTCGTCGGCGTACACTGGAGTGCCTGATCAACATCCGATTCCCAGTATCATGATTTCTGCGATCAGTGATCTGAAGGAGTTCTCAGGGAAAGAAGTGGATGAAGATCAAGCGCGAAATTGGATCAGTCGTCTTAAATCAGCATTCATGCGTGATCAAGACTCTGATCACGAGAAATGTTTGATCATAGGTGATCTGCTTAAAGGACCGGCGCGCAATTGGCATCGCCAGATGAGCAGATCGACGCGTGGAAGCTGGAAAATTCTTGTCAAAGAGTTTGAAACTCGGTACTGTGGAAGTGGTCAATCGGCATTTCGCCAATATTACTACACGAAGCATCGATCTGATGAAGATCCGATTGAGTGTCTTCACCGGCTTAACGTGGCAGGAATTCGAGCCAAGTTGTCAATCAAGGAAGGTCCGCCTACGATCTTACGGGAACATGTGGAGCATTTTCTGGACACGTTGACGGATCGTGAATTCGCTGATCAACTGGAATTTTGCGTTTGGAGAATGTTACGGAGTTGGAAGAGACGCTGCGGGCTTATGCACGCAATAAGTCGTGCCAGCCAAAGGCGGCGGTAGCCACTAGCCGATTCCGTCAGAAATTTGGTGATGCTCGATCATCTTCCCCAGCGCGGAAGCCTAAAGCAGTGCGCGCGATCAAGATGATGTCTGGAAGTGAGGAATCAAGCTTCAGATGACGGTGGAAGTGATGGTGATCAGCGTCGTTACATTATTGCTGCTATTCGTGATCAACCAGTGACGCACGATCAACCTAGTAAGCCTCGATCTGGCAAACGAAGTGAACCAAGTGCAGTTGATCAAGGGGTAACGAAGAAGTGCAGTCATTGTGGATCGGTCAAGCACGACAATTTACGTTGCTAGAAGCGCCTTACCTGTCTGAAGTGTGGCAATAAGGGTCACCCGACTGATCAATGTTTGTGTGTATGCCGAGCATGTGGCGAAATTCATGATGCGGGAAATTGCCCTATGGGGGAATTCTACAATCGCATTCTCCATTGGTACATCCCTACCAAGCATGCCGGAATGTTGCCCAAGGAAGCATAGTACATGTTAAACTAGGACGCTCGCCAGGTTTGAATCTGGTACGAGACGAGCGTTCTAGCTTGTGTATTTTTGCATATGTGGATAAGAAGGCTGATCGATCAGAAGAAAAGGATGATGAAAAATGTGATCAGCCTGATTTACCACGTTTGGCTAATTTTCGTATCGATGAGTTTTCTCGGTCCCCGGTGATTATGGAAGTTGATCTGCTTCCGGGGGAATCACGTGTATATTGGAAGTGCCACTCGCCCAAAAAATGGTTTAAGCAAGCCAAGGCAAGTGGTAAAATTAATAACGAACGTGCCACGTTTTTTTTATTATGGTGCCGAAGTGTCGATCATCGACTCAACCTTTTCTCGTAAGGTGGGTTGTCAGATCTATACGAGCCAAACACAAGAATGTGTTGGTATCGGAGAAAGTGCATACCTCACAGAAAGGCGTACTAGAATCAAGGTGACGTTAGCGGGCTCTTTGGTTTATTATTTCCCTGTATGGGTGGGAAGACTTGTTGGTCAAGATGTTATATTGGGGATGAATTTTATGATCCCAGCTGGTGTTATATTGGACGTAGACCACGGCGCACTAAGTTTTCCTGATGAAGTGATCATCCCATTGGAAGGGCGTCGGAAGTTGTACGGATAAAGTGAAAACTTTATGATACTTGATCAGTAATGAGCAGATCCCAGTAGGTCGATCTTCTGCTGAGGTTCGGATTTGTGATCAACGATCTTGGAAATTGTGGATTACTCGCGGAAAGAATTGGGTCCCCAATGTGACCAGGGGCGTGGATAATATACAGTATTTGCGCATTACGAACGCTGCTGATCATCCGATCATCCTACAAGACGATACGATTTTAGGTATATGGATGAGCAAAGACGGCGTGCCCCGTCGCCCTGGATTTATTTCGGTGGGGTCTAATCGTTATAAGGAGTGGGAAAATCTCGCGTATCAAGCTTCTACCGATTCTGTGCATGACGATAAAGAAAGTGTCGATCAAGGTCCCTTGATCGAGAAAAAGGAGTATACCATTCCTTAAGGAATTTTGGTACGACCTACGACTCGATCACGGCATCTGTGGCATTAGTAACCGGGATATCGCAGAATGTACAAGCAGTGCAAGAGAAGAGAGATCAGGAACCGATTGTGAAGAGTCCGACAGTTGATCATGAAGTTGAACGATCTGTTGCAAGAGATGAACCTGATTAAGGTGTGTGTGATTGCCCTGTCTCAGTCGATCATAGCGAATTTGGCGTGTTTCCTACCGATGATCCAGTGTGCTACCATAAAGGTGGACATTTTTCGTGGAAGAGTTGGAGAAACAGCTTGCCACGCTGCCTGAGGTGTCCGTAAGTACCGAAGAAGTGATCAAGGATTCTCTGCAAGTTGGAGATCCATTGATCAACACAGCAGAGGAAAATGATCATCTTCGCGACATAATTTGGGCGAAGAAACATCTGTTGATCGGGAAAGGAAACGCGTTACCTCCTGCTGCACGTGGAAGTTTTTTGTGATATTGACGTGGGAAATGCGCGCCCGATCGCTCAAAAGTGTCGAAAGGTCGCTGCACGATTTCGTGAGAAGTTATCGGCCTTGATCAAGGTGATATTGTCAACCAAGATCATTCAACCATCTATTTTCACCCTGGGCATCACCTATAGTGATCATCGTGATGAGGAATGGGGTTGATATTCGATTATGTATCGATTATCGCGCGGTGAATCAACTCACGCGCCTGATGGTGTACCCAATGCCTCTGATCTCTGATATGCTCGAAGATTTGGATAAGGCGTTGTGGTTTTGATCTTTGGATATGGCAAGTGGTTTTTGGGTCGTGTCTATGACCGATCGAGCACGTCAGATTTCGGCTTTTGTTACCCCGTTTGGATTGTTTGAATGGAATCGAATGCCCTTTGGCCCAAAGAATGTTCCGCAGATCTACCAGCGGTTGATCGATAATGCATTGTATGGGTATCTCAAGGTTAAGGACGGTGCCGATCTAGCCAATTCAACTGATGTATTTACTATGGGAGAGTCCGATCAAGCACAAGGCCCGTCTGTATTGCAACGAAGATCATATATCGATGATATTTTGATCCCTGCACCTGCATGGACGACCTTGTGTGATAAAGTGCGAAATTTATTGGAAAGGTGCGATCAGTGGAACTTGTCGATCAGCGTGGCTAAATTGTACTGGGGGTGGAGTGAAGTTTTTTTATTTAGGACATCACATCTCTAGCCGCGGTTTGGAAACAAATCCGAAGAATTTGGATGATCTGATCAATTTACCTCTTCCTGGTACTTCGCGTGCTACGCAATCGTTTTTTGGGAGTCTGAATTACTACCGTCGATTTATTGACTTGCGATCTATGCTGCTCTACTCTATGAGTTACAAGAAACGGATTATCAAGAATTAAAGGGATGATCATCGATCAAGGAGAATCCGGATCGCGAAGATGATCGATTGATCAGGGCGCGAGTGGCATTCAGTTTGCTGAAAGCGAAGATCGCGTCAGATCCCACCCTACAACATTTCGATCAAGCAAAAACGCCGGTGATCGTGGTTTATGCTAGCAAGTGGGCAGTGATTTCCGCGTTAGTGCAAGAGCGTGATCAAGTATATTGCCCCGTCGCATTTGCTAGCCGGACACTGAAGAGCGGTGAGCTGAATTACAGCCCCGAAGAAAAGGAAGTGTTGGCTCTTATTCGAATTCTGAACGTCTACTTTACGATGTTGATCGGAAAGGCGATCACTGTCCTGTCACGTCAGTCTACGTTGAAGTGGTTGTTAACATCCAACGGGCTAGACGAGCGATTGGGAAAATGGGCTGCGGTCTTGTCACAATGGGACTTGGAGGTCAAGAAATGTGTGCATGGAGAAGAGGAGGTACTAGCGGCGTTATCTTCAAGTATCACCCCTCGCACCAAAATGGATGAAGCCCTGATCGCGATCGCAACAAAAAGGCAGCCTCGGCAGATGATTGAAGTTCCACTTCCCACGGTTGAGAAAGGCGAAGATCTATATGTGATCAGTTTCGATGGATGTGCTAGTGTTAATCGATGTGTTGGTGCGTTTGGTGCTATTGTGTGGAAATTGCCGGAGTGGAAGATCATGATCGCGGTTTCCGATCATGCACCTAGCATCACGGTGAATGAAGCCGAGTATCAAGGGTTTCTTCTAAGTTTGGATATACTGTCCCTATATCCCAAAGGAAGGGTGATCGTGTGTGGATAATCGAACTTGGTGATCAGGCAAATGCGTGGCGAAATAGAGTGTAAAGCACCTCAACTGCAAATATTGCAGCAGCGTGCCTTGGAACTCCATCGCGAATGGCCTGATCACGATCTGCTGCACGTAAAAAGGGAGTGGAATAAGAGTGCTGATCACCTCACCAGTACAGCCATTCGGGAAGAATTAGTTGATCTCAACAGATTGTCAAAGTGATCACTTGGAAGTCCCACTGTCCCGAAAGTGCTGGTGACGACGCGATCACGTAACTTCGTCAAACGCGGCCATCAACGCGGCCCAAAGTACCCATAGAAGAGATAAGGGCGGAACGTGTTAAAAGGGTGCAAGACGAGACATATCTGAATTGTGATGCTTTGATCAAGGATTTCGAAAGTAAGATGATTAAAAGACATCGGTTCGACGTGATGCAAGTGGACAAAGGGTCCAACTAACGCATGATCGACGAATTGACTATGAACTTGTGACTGACGAACCCTCGATTGGAGAAGATCGATTGATGAAATCACGATTAATGGAGAAGTGACTGTTGATTATGAGATGATGAATTTACGACTGATGATATGGATATGGAGTGATGTTAGATTGGGTCCCTAATGATCAAGTTCACATGAATTCAAGATATTAATTGGTGCAAAGCCCAGGAATGGCGTGATCAATAGATTTTATTGATCGAGAAGGTTATTAACTATGACCTAGTCAAACGAGCCGTCAGATGCGACATCTGATTGAAATAAAAGACAAAAGTAGTGGACACTTTCCATGCGTGTAAGGCCAGACAAGCTTCATCAGCTGCTCGGGCTTGATCACGCTGTTTTTTTAATGTTGATCAGCCTTTCTTGATAACATGCGAACTTCCTCGGAGTAAACATGGTCACGAAGCTTGGCCTGATCACGTTTTTTTGACAAGGCGCTCAAACGCGATTTCAACTTGATGTTCGCAGTTCAATCTGGGGCATGTTATTGATCTTGGTATTAGTTTCCTGAAGCGCCTTTTCGAGGTGGGGGAGTATTTGCCGCTTCATCATGGATGGTTTCTGCGAAGGCATACTGTGGACAGCGATCACCCTGATCTATTCATCCGCCTTCTGGCGATCAAGGAATGGATGGTCCTGGGATAATGAAATGATCCTGCGCTTACGGTGGAGATATATTGAAAGCGAATGATCATGGAGATAAACGCTACGGGGGACATGACGTATCAATTACAAGTTCAGGATCGATGGTGCCTCCATCTCGATTACAAGTAGACCCACGCATCAACCGCTGTACGGCTGGGACGAGGACCATGGGCGACCGGTCCAACCGTCGGGTGCAATGGACACGGAGGCTTTGCTCAAGCCCATGCTCGTGTGAGAGGAGTTGCGGTGCATTGGCGCGACGACTCTGGACGAATATCGCGAGCATGTGGAGAAGAACAAAGCCTTTGAGCGTCGCTTCCAGCAAGGGTTACGTAATGAACCATCTGTCACGGACACGGTGAGTATCTTCCGACGTATAAAGGAACGATATGAGTCCCACCAGGGTGTCAGGATTTTGGATGCGGCACCACATGAGCGTTGTGTGAGTGGATGAATCCACTACCTCCCAGTAATCACTGTAATCCGCAACTTCGTGATGGATAAAACAGCCGTGTACTTTGAAGATGCGTGTAACCAGACCGTGTATATAATCGAGAGTCGTCACGTCATGGTGTGCTGGACAGAATTTTCGTCAATGCAAATTATGGCGGCACTCGTGGCGTCCGTGACTGGTAGAAAGCTACCACTGCTTCTGGAATAGAAGGACAAAGCATCACCCTATTGAGATTTATATGTTACCGCGTGGGTCAATAGCCAGCTATGAACCGCCTGATAGACCACTCCTTCCAACTAGTCATTATAAAGATGCAGCAAGCATCTAATCTGGGCTTCGTCAGAGTTCACGTTTCCATGGAGGTGAAGACTAAGTGTGCCGCTTGCGTGTCATTTCCTGCGGTATCTGAAAGCGGGCGACATATGAATCTACAAGATCTTCAACGGTCTAGTGTACATGGAGCTCAACATGTGGAAGGAGAGTGACAAGGTTGACAACACGCGGTTTAACAGCACGCGCATGACTTGCGTAGCCGTCGTTTCCGGGTATGCTAGGAAAGCCTGCGTGACACTGACAGTAACACTGTTTTGCAACTCGGTCGCTGTTGCTGGCCTTGCAGATTACGATATGGAATATCATGAAGCGCGGAACGACGTTTATGGATCACAATTCCATGCGAAATGGATGATCACGACGACCAGATCGACGAGGACCTGATCGAAGAGTGGTAACGATGTGATCGATAGTGACCTGATCGAAGAGTGGTAACCATGTGATCGATGGTGACCCGATCTATGGGACAAAGGGCTGATCATTTGGTGGAAATGACATGATCGACGATGGCATGATTGATGGGTGATAACGGCATGATCGACGACGACATGATTGATGGGTGATAACGGCATGATCGACGATGTCATTATTGATGGGTTCTAACGGCATGATAGACGATGTCATGATCAAGCGGTGACAACGGCAAGATCGACCCACGCCCCAACCGCTGTACGGCTGGAACAAGGCTCAGGGGCGGCTGTGGGGAAGCATAAGGAATATTTTGAAGCCAACTGTTGCGGACATGGACGGGCCATCGAATCAGAAGCGACATAAGGTACAAGTACACGATGGCAAGCGACAGGCACATGATATATCAGTTTGATTGGTCGATGGAAAACATCAGGATGGGTAGCTCTGATTGGTTGATATTAGGTAATTGATTGATTTTAGGGTATAAGCAATAATAAAGTTCTCTTTTTGCGTCCGATCAACACGATCACCGATTGGGACGGCGTGATCACCTCGCGCTTCCCTTTCTTTTGCTTACTCACCTCTACACGTCCCGGGCGGGAGCACGTAGTGTACTTTTTAGCCCACCGGCAGACTATAGTTTTGAAGAACTCACTCTCAACTCTACCCGCTGTGTCAGCGGCCTCGTTTGGAAAGGTTATTGGGAACGTGATCGAGCCGAGTGCTCTCATCTCTTCCTCCATTGGTTTTGCATCTATCTCCTAGAAATTCGGCTGCTTTAAGCGCCCCTTGGGAACTCTAGGTGGTTTTTTGTGAAATCCGTCGATCTACACATAGAAAGTGCAGATCGACCCCCTTCCTATTGAGTTTAGGCTAGGAATATATAATATATTGGGTATTCCCTTAGAGATCTAGGCTTAGGAGGATCGGCGATCAAGTGGTGAAGACTTCCGCTACATGATGAAGTACCCCTTCGCTGATTACCACTAGATCGACACCGTCGATCTGCGATCATCTATCGGCGACCTGCGATCTGCGATCATCAACCCGCAATCTCGCCAATTCGTACAAGATCAACGAGATCTATCTGTGACCTGCGATCAACTAGATCGATCTTGATCATCGAACAGTTATCATCCGAAATCTCGTCGATTCAACGCAAGATCAACTAGATCGATCGGCGACCTGCGATCATCGATCTGCGATCACTCATCTCCTGTTTATCCCCGCGACCTCAAGTCAGCGGTTTTTGGCACCTGATCGAAACCCGTCGATCTGATACGAATTAACCTCGATCTGCATCGGAATTGCACCGATCTACATCCCAGTCACCTGGAGAGCGACCCACGCCCAAACCGTCGGGTACACGAGGTGAGCAAGACATAGGCCTGTCACAGGACAACCGGAGGACCCCCTTCGTTAGTCGGGTGTCCGGGCGCTCTGGGAACGCCTGATCGAATCTCAAAAAATCTGATCAGCCGCTCCACCACAAAGGAATGGATGCTGCCAGTATTCGAGAGCACGAGGAGGTCACGGAAGTAAAGGTATGGAGACAATGAGTGTTGGTTTGGGCTGCACGGAGGTTTGGGCGTTTAATTGGGCTACTTCGTCTTTCCCGTAGAATGTCAGCTTTGTGGAGCTCGGTCGCTTTCGCATGGCAGCTTGGTACTTCTCACCTTTTCCAAAAGAATATTATCCGGACGGATCCGTCTATTGTGTACGTTTTGGTGGCATCTTTCTTTCCACGAGGAGGCTCGCGGCTTTGTGTTTATTTCAATGTCCGTGGTGGCCAGCTACATTTTTGCGAGTTTTGCATGGCCTTCTTCCGCTATAAGCATGGATTGAGTGTAAAACAAGAGCGTCGCGTTTGTAATCGCGTAAGGGGATGCTACTACCCAGATATAGTAGATTGTTTTAACGTGACTATTGTTTCTCATGAATGATCACAGCACCCGCCTGGCAATGAAATCTATCGGCACAAGAACTTGAGCGTTTTTGAAGTGGATGGTGCAATTTCAAAGATTTACTGCCAAAATCTTTGCTACTTGGCCAAGTGTCTTTCTCGATTGATGTACGAGCTGTACCCAAGAGCAGCTCACTCAACGCGTCCACTCTATCATCGACGCCATATGACCTTCTCTGCTCGTTCAAGATGCCCTTCGTCTCATTCTCTCTCACTAGAAAGAAAAACCAAGTGCTACTGGATTGACGTTAATTGGATGCGGACTCGGGAGCTTTTGTGCGTCGTCCAATGCGTTGCATCAATTAGGTTTCTTAGTTGCCCTTAAGCGTGCGCTGGACCAACAATTAACTCAAGTCAGTACGACCTCACCGGACACTCGCCATTCAACTCCGCTTTCCATTGAGAGTTTCGATCCCACCATGAATAAGAGCTATGCAGTCATTTTTTTCATTGCGGAACACTTTCACCTTACGGTCCTTCAAGAGAATTTACATGCTCAGCGTCGAATTAGTCGCCCTTCAGTCTTCTTCATGCCCCACAGTGAACACATACTCTATTATAACGTGCTCGCTTGTAATTAGGGTCCTGATATCCAGCATCTCCTTATCATTGGCAATAGTTTTCCCGATTACATCGACTGTCTCCATCATACACTTGACGAGCAGTCACTCCATCTTCTCGTTACGGTCTCACCCTATGTCCACGAAGTGCCTCTATCCTACGCTGTCGCGTCCACTGACGAGGCCCTTGCTCGCAATCACGCCGCGTTTCATGATCTGAGTCTCCATGCTTCCCCTTTTACACTTGTAGAACACGTGCTCGCTCCGCCCCACCCAGACCCTCCTTGCTCTTCCACGCAAAGATCCGGATAAACAAAGTGCTCGTTTGTCTTTCTTCGCGTCCACTCACGAACTGTTACATGCTGTTTTTTATTATTTCGGGACAGCATGAGGCTTGCCACACACTGTGCAGTCGCACAAGGTTAAAAATACGACGCAGTGTCCGTTTCCATGGCTTTGTGTCGCTTGTGCCAAAATTATTGCGGATGTCAAATTAATAAAGCCAGCATAATTTAAAGGCTCATTTTTGAAGCCCAAAACTTATCCATATTTGACGAATTTGGACATAAAAGGGGGGGTGGCCCGATCATTATGGGGGTGTGGCCGATCATTTTGGGGGTGTGGCCGATCATTTTGGGGTGTGTGGCCCGATCAATTCCCTTATTTAATTGTTCCATTTCACGTTGGTTGCAAGGATTTTCACTTTGGTTGCAAAGGTTGTTAAAATATGAATGTGAAGAAATTAGTTGGTAACCAACTAATACCAACTCACGCAGTTTTACACCAATAAAAATGACACGTTCCAACTCAAAGAAATGACACGTACCAACTAATACCAACTCAACAAATGACACGTACCAACTCAATTACCGGTACAAGAAATGACACGTACCAACTCAAGTACCAGTACAGTCAGCTCCCTCTATAACAGCATCTGATATAACAGCATCTCTGTATAGCAGGCAGATTTTTCCCAGTACGGAATTTTCCCATACTTTTTCCGCCCTCTATAACATCATATTGCCTATAACAGCAACAGCCGTTCGGCTGAGATCCATTCCATACTAAAATCCTCCCTCTATAACAGCCATTATTGCTAGGGGCCTTGGAATTTGGGTGTCAATTGCCATAGATTGCACTAGAATATGCCATAGAATTCTAGAAGGTGTTGGAATGTGCTGGTGCACAGAAACCAATCTATTTATGTTTAGATAAAACTAGAAATTGAACAGAAATTTCTGTTCTGTTCAATTTCGAGTTTTTGTTGGTATAATTGGTATAAACCGAACAGAAAAACCCCAACCAAAGCACCCACAAACCTATTATTCTCACCTTAGCCTCAACATCTCCTTGCTGCACGCACTCATCATGGGCCCAAACGACAATCAATCACTCTTGAGACAAAGGTGGCCTTGATAGATTACGCAGAAAAGCACAGCAATATTACACACGAGCAACTCAGGGAGATGTTTGGCCTTGCCAGCCGCAAGACGGTCACTGACATTCTGGCCAAAAGAACAAGTACAACGACGCGGCCAAGCAGGCTGAGGTAACAAACGCAGAAATCAATCGCAAAAGGCTGCGTAAATTCGAGCTCCCTCAGGTACGTGACCACTGCATTCATCAGCGCAAAATACATTGCACACTTCTTGACCATCCATTAATTTGATCATCAAAATGCATATTGACAAAGCTGTCAAGCTTTGGTTTACACAGGCACGGTCAAATCAGGTGGTTCTGACAGACGCACTTGTCGCCGCCAAGGCTTTGGCTTTTGCTAGCTCTCTCGGCATCAATAACGCGGCCCAGCCAAAGCCTGAATTTGTCGCCTCCGATGGATGGCTCTCAAGGTTCAATCAACGTCACGGCATCAAGTCTTATCGCCTCCATGGAGAAGCCGAGAGTGCTCCAATTCAAGATCTTGCTGGGTTCCGCCTAGCCCTTCAAGAAATCACCAAGGATTACGCCCTTTGCGACATTTTCAACTGTGACGAGACTGGGCTCTTCTTTCGCATGTCGCCCAACAAGACTCTGAGCCAGTCTGCAGAGAAGGGGCGTAAGAAAGACAAGACCAGAATCACCATTCTGCTTACGTGTAATGCTTTGGGTATGTCATGTTTAGAAATGGCGATTAAGTTTGGTTGCTTGTTCCCTAACAGCTGACGGATACATATCCCACATTTGCAGGGACTGAGAAGCTCAAGCCTCTTGTGATCGGAACGGCCGCCAACCCCCGTTGTTACCGCAACACCGACATGGGCTCTTTCCCGCACGTCGACTACCATCACAACAAGAAAGCCTGGATGCGCGGTGATATCTTCAAGAAGTACATGCTGAAACTGAACGCGAAGTACAAAGGAGAAGATCGAAAAATCCTGCTTCTTGTGGACAACGCATCTCCTCATGATGTTAAGGTATATGAGGATCGTTTGACGCATGTAAAGGTACAGTAATGTGCACTCTCTTACAGAATCCACTCTTCATATCTTAAGCTAGTCAGCGATTGACCGTTTCTGTTTCAGGTTAATTTCCTTCCTCCAAGCACTACATCTCACCTGCTGCCCGCTGACGCGGGTGTGATTGCTAATTTCAAGGTCAAGTACAAAACTCGTTACATCAAGTACCTTCTCGACGAGTACGAGCAGAACGGCAACCATCCACTTTCTGCCGGCAACAAGTTCAGCATTCGTCAGGCCATTGACACCCTTGTTGAGGCCTGGAACGACGTTTTACCCTCGACTATTGCCCATTGCTGGCAGAAGACCGGCATTCTTCCCATTAGAGACAACCAAGTTGGCCGCAGATCCACCATCAGAAGGATGATGTGCCGCCAATCCAAGAGCATGTTCAAGAGGTGGCAGCTCTGCTTGCCCGCATCCCTCAGGATGACACCCACCAAGTCATGGATGCAGCTGCTTACTTGGATCTTGATGGATCACTTCCTGTGGTTGAAACACTCACCGATGAGGAGATTTTCTCTGAAGTGCTCGCTGAGTCAACCACTGAAGCGGTGGAGGCTGTTGAAGCGGAGGATGAGGAGGACACTCCTGTGGAAGGCATGGAGGTTACCTGGGCGCAACTTGAAGAAGCTGCCACGGTCTTGCTCGGCAGCTTCCAAGGCAAGGCCATCGGTTGTCCTCTCGCAGAGGATCTGGATTGCATCTTACGCCATTACAAGAGGTTTGCCAGCGCGGCAAGGGCAGAGTCTACCAAGCAGACAACAATCATGAATTTCTTCCGGCGCGACAAGGGCAAGGGACGGGCTTTGGATTAGTTGAGAGCCAATTACCATAGTTATGCTCTACACAACTCTTCCAATATGTACTGTACAGTATATTATTCTATGTTTGACCCTGGAAATACTAAAGCCAATGTTGCCTATAACAGCCAAATTGTAATATCATCACTCGGGCTGTTTTATGTGTAAAACAGCCTCCCTCTATAACAGGCAAATTCTGGCCAGACAAACAGGACTGTTTTAGAGGGAGCTGACTGTATCAGAAATGACACGTACCACATAGCCAGGGCAATGACTTAGCTGCATCTTGGCATTATTAGAGTCATAGCCCCGGATTAACCTACAGGTTAGTCAACAACTGTATATACTGGGTGACGTCATGATAGGACACAACCGCTATGCATTTCTTTGGTAAAGTACTAGCTTATACCCGCGTTATTATCCCTTTAATTAGTACGTGTCATTTTTTGAGTTGGTATTAGTTAGTTACCAACTAATTTCGATATTGCCGTTAAATATATATTTTAAGGGGAGTGATAGGTGTACCTCATCCCCTTGTTACATGTACCTCACTTTTGATACGTGCCTCACTTTCAGAAAAATGAGCGCCACGCAACATCACTTATGAAATTTACATTTTAAAAACAGTTTTGATGGGATTAATGGCTGGGCTAGGTTTAACCCTATATCTGCAAGCGCACGAAAAGAACGTGTTGGGGGTCACTTGGGCAGATTTTCAGACTGCACTTGAAAATGTATCTAAAGACCTGTCGGCAAGCGCAGGAAGTGGAAATTCGGATCCAAATGATGTCTTGATAAGACATTATAATACGTTAAGATGATTTAATAGATACTCGCTACTCGTAGCCTACAGCTTTCGCTTGAGCAAACCGGTTAGAACGAATTTCCGTCTGGGGACGCGAACCATCATCACCCTTCGCTAAAAGGCAACCTGTACTGGTAAGTCCTTTCATTATAGCAATAACTTTTTCACCATTTGGTTCGTCATCATTCGCAACCTGGACCGGTTGGTCGGTGTGAAGCCACCGCGCCAAATACTCGTCATAAACGGGTCAAATCCTTTTTCGAGGAACACTTTCTCCATCGGCTCATACACGTTGCAAAATGCCGCCAAGAACTCTTTCCTGAGTCAAACTGTCAGCCGAAAAACGAAGTATTGCATACAATAGAACAGAACTTACTTCGTGACGGTGCACGGAGACTCTTTCGTGCTTAGGACGTCTTGGAGACAGATCGTTGGCGACCGGTTAAAAATATTGATGCCAATACCTGCAAGCGACAGTTTACGGTTCAAACATAACTGCAAGTCACGTATATACCAAAACGCACCCGTTGTGACGCTGAGTAAGCCGTTGTGGTACTCGGACTGGCATAGAATTCCTCCTATCTTGACCTGATTGGCGTAAATGTCATTAGGCCATTTAATCCTTACGGATCCAGCATTGCCTAACTCATAGGAATGCACTGTCTCCCCGGCTTTAATGATAGCTAGTGCTAAGAGATATTGTACGAAAGGCAGCGTGGTGCCATCCACAAAGACGCTCTGAAAGGAGAAGGTAAGACACCCTTCAGGCGATGACAACGTGTTAGTGTCACAACCATTACCACTTGACTGCAACTCAGTACGACAAATGATACCGGCGGGAGGTGCAGGCTTGAGCGTCTCGCGAAGCAGCGTCTGCGTCGATTCCAGCGTAGTGCCATAAAGCACGACACCTCCCAGTTCCTGTGTTAACACAGGAACTGGGAGGTGTACAGCGGGAAAAGATTACACTGCACCCAGTTCGATCCCCGATAAGCCACTTCAACTGGGATGGATAGCTTTGCATCTTCCAGCCACTTTTAAATGTCTGAAAGTTCCGCTGGGAACGCACATAGTAACGCATTCCTTTTGTCATGTTCGTGCCGAATATATGACAAAAGTATTACATGACAGAAGAAATGGCCACCAGCTCCGGCCTGTTGAAAATATTGATTATACTGGTTTTTGTCCACACCAGGTACTGTATGTTTATATTTTCATTTATAGCATAAGTAATGTTGCGTGACGCTCATTTTTCTGAAAGTGAGGTACATGTAACAAGGGGATGAGGTACACCTAACACTCCCCGCTACCTATTTCACTTTGGTAGCAAAACTTTTCATTTTGGACGGGCAAAGGTTTAGTCAGCACAAACACGCTATGAGGAAACTATGTCCGTGTGACGTACGGATCGATTGCAAGCCACCACATTGACAATTTTATCGATCGATGGAAACCTCAGTCAGCCCTTCCCCATAAAATTGTCCACGATTATCCATGAGAATGTCGCGTATTAATATATCTTGGCGTGACCCGCTGACTTTATCACTATCGAGGCGTAGAGTAAATGACTGTAACTTCTATGCATCCATCATTGAGTGAAATTGGCGTCCTGCCCAGAAGCGCTCCTAAGCGCTGCCTCATGATACTTTCATTTAGTAGAATTCGGTTGCTCCTACGCTTCTTTTTGGCGTCGTCATACTACCCATTGGTGCAGTACGATGCACGAATACTGTCGTCGAGATTTCATTCCCGCAGTGAAAGTACGCTCGAAGTATTCACCGTCTGCATCAAGTCTTCAAACAAAACAGGTTCTTCAATTGTTCAACCAGCTAAAGCGACCACTAGTCGCACCATTTCGTCGTAGGAGCTCCAAACCAGTCAGCTCCGCGTCTCCTCTCACGATGAACCAGCTCCTCTCGTCAGACGTAGGCTTGATCGACTCTGCTGCTTTCCTTGCTGCGCAATCATTTGGTCGACCACTTGGTCCGTGCGAGCAACAACGTCCACCCCTCGAGAGAGGAAACTGGCAGTAGAAACGAGAAAATGCCTGCAAATATGGCAGCACGATGATGGATAATGTGGATAGATGCATCAGCCACTTGTGTGAGTGAAGTGGTAGCGAAGAAGAGAGTGAGCACGAGGACTTAAACTGTCTTTTACAGCGAGAAAAGCCACGTGGAATCAATCCATTGGTTCAATATCAGTCGCTCGTACCGTTGAGACTGGGAATAGTTCACAAGCAACTGGCACACAATCACTACCTAACAGCAATGCTACTACGATCCCTACGACGCTTCTCGACAAAACGTGTCTCCTCGCCGCTGCAACGCATCGCGAAGGAGAAGACGACGCCATCTCCGCACGCTTCCAGCGAAAATCCACGTGACAACGACAGCGCAAGCACTAGCCCCTGGAACCACTTCGAGGCGTTCACGAGCATGGACAACTACGTGGACGTCACTCTAATCCAGTATAACCAGGACCAAACGCAGCACAAGAATCGGTAAATGGGCCCATTGGGCGCCACAAAAATCAATTTTTGTTTTCTTACCAGGAATAATCTTGAAGCGAGGAGCTCTCTCTCTCTAAATGAGCATCACCATCGGATCCTCGCCGTCTTGCACGTACATGACCTTATTCTGCTCCTCCAACTCGAGCAGCACCTTTTCTAAGTCAGCACGAGGCACGCGGTCGTCTTTCGAGCGACCATCATTTAACCGTGAATAGATACTCGATAATGTAATGTTGTCCGTTGCGTCGTCCACGACGGCGTCGCGGCGCATTTCCGACAGCACACTCAGTACGACGTCGGTCAGGGTACCCGAACTATCGCAACAAGACAAGGTACCGTTACTAAGAATCGCGTACAAGACGCCTCAACAGCCGTTGACTCAACGTACCTCCAGGCTGCTCGGTCTCGTTTTCGTGATTTCTCCTTGTCCGTCGAAACGTCCATTTCCATGGCTGGCGTGGCTTCTTTCCTGCTGTCCATTTCGGGTCCCCGCGTCTCTCGTAGCTGTACCGAAGCGCTTGGCGCGTCTGACGGTGCTTCGGACGCGTCGTGGTAGAGAGCAAAACTAATGAGCGACATGGCCTTCTCCGCGTCCACTGCGTCGATTGTCTTGCTTAGTCGCACCTTGGCATGAGCGGACGCAAGACGAATTAAGGTCTCCAAGCTACGCGGCGTCACGGGCAACGTCCGCGCATTCTGCTGCGAACGGAGCTCGGCGTATCCCTCCGAGATGAGCTCGATCGCGCTATCGGTGAGCACGGGCTGGTACCGCATCTTGGCATAATAAATGTACTTTTTTAAAAACTCTAACGTCAATACGCCGTTCCCACTGCTGTCGTGGGACGACGACTCGTAGCCACCATGCAGCAGCGGGTCATATTTTTGAAAAATCGACTCTTTCGACTGGTCCGGTCGATCCGTCGTGTACGTGCTCAGGAGCGCCATGTGGTCCGTCGAGCTCACTTCGAACGAGAGGGGCACCCCCTCCTGCCCTGGACGCGTATACCGATGCATGCGCAACACATGGTCCGAGATATTGCGGTCGATGCCACGGTCGAGGCGATCCAGGACGACAAAAAGCAAGTCAAAACGCGACAAGAGCGAATCTGGCAGGCCGATATTCTCCTGTGGCTTCTTGTTTTTGTTGTACTGGCCGTACACAGGATTTGCGGCCGCCAAGACACTGCAGCGCGCATTGAGGGTCGCGTGGATACCTGCCTTGGCGATCGTTACCGTCTGTTGCTCCATCACTTCGTGAATCGCCACACGATCGGCTTCACTGTAAAGGATTGCCACGTCTGTCAAGTCTCCATGTCACACCACCAACAAGCAAAGCCCTCACCTCATCTTGTCAAACTCATCAATGCAGACAATGCCTCGATCAGCGAGCACCATCGCACCAGCTTCCAATCGACGTTCCTTTGTGTCCGGATCAATCGTCACGGCAGCCGTTAAACCAACACCCGACGAGCCGCGTCCGGTCGTGTTGACGGCGAGAGGCGCAATGGTCCGGACAAACCGCAACAACTGCGACTTGGCCGTCGATGGATCTCCCACCATCAAGATCTGGAAACAAGACGAAGCACATTTAGCATGCAGTATCGAACCTCTCGTGGGAGACACTTACATTAATGTCACCACGAAGGTGTGTCCCATTTTCCAAATTTTTCTCCACGCCACCGAGCAGCTGAAGCAGGAGCGCCTGTTTGATCATGCTATGACCATAGATGGACGGTGCAATGGAGCGCGAGAGCATCTCAAACGCGTCGGGGCGTTTTGCAAACTCCCGCACGTTCACAAGGTCATCGGAGGACATGACAATGCCATTCACTTCTTTCCCCATGAGCTGTACATTGTTCGCTATGACCACTGTTCTGAAAATGGCTGTCGTGGATGCGGTGTTGTTTCCACCAAGCGGGCGATAAATCCCGACCACACGAACGCGGTCACCAGGTTTGCACTTGTCGACAATGTCATTCTCGACAATAATGTCACAGGATCTTGGAAGCTGTCCAAGCGGTGCGGTCTCGGGTGTCTCCTGCATACTAATCATCTGATAATCCTTATACTGCGAGAGACCAAATTCCGTCTCTAACAAATTACCATTCTCATCTTTGGTCGGATAAACACACGAGGTTGGAGCCCCTGTAAGGGAAGTGTTGTCTCGATACTCTCTCGATAGAATTGCATTCGTCGCCTTACAATAATGCACCGAACGGACGACTTTTGGTCGTACGGCCGAGCATTTCGTCACAATGCCATGCACACAAACCATCTGAGTGAGATACGAGGCCAAAAGCCCTCGTGGATTGACATTATGATGCCCGAAATCGCCCTCAAAGCCCACATGGAACTGCATCTCTTTCGTCGCCTCGGCTTCTTTGCTTCCATACAAACTGTCCAGATTAAACACTGCTTCTTTCACTGCATCTTCGAACGGTGGCACGAACTCGGCAGGCTGGCGCAATAATCGATTGACGATATTGTCGTGACCAGCCACGGCCGGATCCGTGAACGAGCTGTCGTACTCGCGCAAGTCATTCAGGTCCACGATCAGACGCATACTTTTTCGGTGCATCATACTGCGCAATTTGTCCGCATAATTGCCGTAATTTTCCTAGATACGAACGAGGCAAAGATCATCAGTTGCTTCCAAGACGTTGAAGGAAAAAGGGAAACGACACGAGTCCGGCCAACCACGTACATCGTTGTTTAAAAATTCCTGGAAATAGTGTTTATGACGACGAAAAGTCTCGTCCAGCGCGTCCTGTTGGAGGTCCATGAGATGCTGGCGGGAATTTTCGAGTGAATCTATTTATCTCCCCGAGTAGTTCAAAAATTGTCAGTCTTTTGAAACTTGCACAAGTATGACCTCAACTGCCAGTCAGCACAGGGTTCGATTACCATGCAGGTGAGCAGTCGGAAGCGCGACTTTGCGTCATTCACTGCACGCTGTACGACCAAAAAATCTGTTACGTCTCGTTCGTTTCAAGGTAGAGGAACGGTAGACTCAAAAGTAGCATCTGTCATTGGACACAAGGTGGATGAGATGGCATGCACTAGTGCCAGGTCTGCCCTTCCCGTCGTCGAAGAAGACCCAAGGGACCGAAAAGTTTTGCTGGAATACCCCAATTTGGTCCCCGCGCGCCTTATTCGTCGTTACAAGCGCTTTTTGGCGGATGTGGTGCTTCTAGAGGGTACTGCTAACGTTCCAAGTACGGAGGTCGCGAAAAGCAGCTTGGGTATCGACGATGGAAAGGCAGAGTCTGCTGACGCGATTACTGTGTACTGCCCAAACACGGGACCAATGATCGGTCTGTTGGACGCGATACCACATGTACGAGTGCAATTGTCAAAGAGCTGTGATCCCAAGCGCAAATACGCGTATACACTGGAAATGATCCAGATACATGTACGTCTAAATTTGTATAGGCATTACGTTGGCTACGCTAATCACTAGGTTGCTGGTGCAAGGCAGAATGGCGTGAGAGACGTCTGGGTTGGTATACACTCTACATCTGCAAACAGGATGATAGAAAAGGCACTGACTTCTCGGTGGCTCACGGAACTTGGTCACTACGACTCTGTGCGGCGTGAAGTGAAGTATGCGAAGAACAGTCGTGTCGATTTTGTGTTGTCTTCGAACGCCAGAGATGGCACCATCCTCCATGAAAAATATATTGAGGTGAAGAGCGTTACGCTAGCGATGGAAGCTTCAGGTGAGAGTTCCTTACGCTGCGCTGTGTTTCCAGACACGGTGTCGACTCGGGCACAGAAGCACGTCACCGAGCTGACAGAGCTTCTGCTCACGAAGGCCAAGGCTCCAAGTGCACCTCCTAACCTGAGTGGAGCAATTATTTTCTTGGTCCAGCGCGATGACTGCGACGAGTTCGCTCCGTCCATCCAGCATGACAAGAAATTTACTCAACTGTGCGCGGCGGCAGCAAAAGCCGGGATCCAACTGCTAGCCTATGCGTGTGCTCTCGAGCCTGACGAGTCCAACAGGACTGGGGCTGTTCGGCTTTTACGAGCTCTCCCACTGCACAGAGCTGCAATGCAGGCGTGATTGTATGTGATACACGATAGTTTTGTGTGAATGATCCACGTCCGTCTTGTTGCTACCACGTGTACTTATCATTGAGAAATGAGTTACATGGTTAAAGCTTGTAAAACTTTTTGTCTACCTTACAAGTAACCGAGAAAAAGCTGATGCTACAGTGTCTTGAAGGGGCATCCTACAGTGGTAGAGGAGCATGTCGTCGTGTTAGTTTCGTACAATAACCTTGGCTTACATATGTATTCGGGACATTCGATGCCACAAAGCTGGCTTTTTGCACAAGTAGACAAAAACTGACACGAGGGCATATTGTGTGTCCGATTAGTTTGACACTTTCTACTCTATCTCTTATGAACAAAGTCAATGGTGGCGATCTCGTGTTTGTTTATGTGGCGAGCACGCAAACTTCAACGAGCAAACTCGAGCTTCGTGCACACTAGAGACTTCAAGCTCCATTTGTTTCCTCTGCAAACACATGGTAAAGCATAGCATTGAACAGGTAGTAGCGTGGAAGACGGCGGCTACGTTTCAAACGATACGACCGCAAGCATCCTACGTCACGCCGCCTCCTATTGTTAAGACCATGATGTCTAGCGACGGGTTGGCTAGGGTGGTGGCTATCTATTGCGTCACGATGTTTCCAAAACAAAAGCTTGCCGCCAGTGACATAGTTAGTCACGGTCACAACGCGCGACGGGAAACGTCTGTATGGAACGAACTGACGCATTTAGTGAGTGCTACATTAGAAATTGCGATGGAGGATATTCTATCAAGTGTATTTTTTGAGCAACTTGCTAACACACGTAAGAAGATTCTCTATCCTTCACTTCGTCTTCTGACCCGCATTTGTGGATGATTCACCATCGACCGCCTTTGGTAAAAACGTACATTCGGGTTGAAGTTATCCCGTAATGTATGTAACCTGAAGCAAAGCCTAAATTGTATCTCAGAGAACGTCGTTTATTTCGTAAACTGGTCATTTTGGAATCGGATCTCCATCTAAGAGCAGACATGCGTTCCTCCTCCTTCGTGATCGTGGCGTTGATGATTCATTTAGGCAGTGGCGTTTCAGGGAACCCTTCGTCCGACTTCGTCGCACAAGTTTCGTCGGAGCGCGATCATACTCGAGCTTACACTGACGAGAATCGCTTCCTTCGTCAAGAAACCACCCAATCAAAACCCAACGAGGTGGAGAGCGAATCGGACGAGGAAGAGCGCGAGGCATTCATCTCATTCTTCAGTCAGAAAAAGTACAAGAGACAGTTCGAACTACACAGGACCCCAGCCCAATATAGAGAAGAAGAGCTGGGTATAAGTGGCGTCATCTCTTCAATCAACCCGTTCAAGAATTCCATGTACAGCGGATATGTCATCTACTACCTGCACCACTGCAATTTGATCGCTGAAGGAAAACGTCCGAAATTTTGTGAGGGTGCGAAGTATCTCTAACCTCATGAAAGTTGGGCTCCGACCCGCAGGGTCTCATCCCGCGGTCCCGCGTCGTCCCCGCATCCATGCCCCGGCAGAAATGTAATTGGGTACTACTTGTGTATTACCTATGCATGTATACATTTAGTTAGATTAAGCTTTAGGATTTGATCTAATTTAGTCTCTTTTACTTTTTCACGTTAATTTGAAAGTGCTCTTTTTTCGTGTGGTTGTCTCGCTTGGAGAACTGTCGCGCTTATTACAGTAGATTGGTCTTGTCGTTTCGTTTTCTCTTGGTGGTTACGCATTACGTGGTGCCAAGTGGCATTAGTGGAGATAACGTTCATTAATAAACGCTAAGTTTGATTTAGGTTATTGGAGTCTACTTTATTGATAACTGATCGCTTAGTACGCTATTGTATATAGCTGGAAACGCGTAAGACTCTTGCACGATGTCTGGAAGACACAAGATCAAACAGGCAGTTTCTTTGGCCCTTTCCGATAGCATCAGTTTTGTAACTTCCACATCCGCAGCTTGCATGGACGTGAATGATGGGAAAGGGAGCTGGGTCTGGACTTACTTTCAGCGGAAGCCTTCCACTACTTTTCCTAATCGCACTCCTCCATCTCAAATCGCGGTCTGTCAAGAGTCCAGTGTCGCTGGTTGTATCTGCGCAGCTAAGCACAAATTTGATCGCAAACATGGAACCTCCGGAATGATACGACACCTTCTAAAGTCGCATCGCATCACTCAGAAGTGAGGTACGAAGGAAACCGGTAACATTAGGGCATTCATTTCCGCCCCGGGTGCGAGATTCAAGACAGCGGGGTTGAGTCACGAAACTTTGAAAAAAACTGTGCTGAGGTTGATCGTTTGCCGAGGCCTGCCTTATCAGTTGGGGGAAACCAACGAATTTCGTAACTGCTTTTTCTATGCAATCCTTCCACTTCCAGATTGCTGATCGGTGGAGATGTAATGCACAACGCAGTCCTCTACGAGTTCTCTGCGGCTAGAGACTGAATCGGTCGAATGTTCCAAGAAATTGAGGGGAATGTAAGCATCAACACGGATACCTGGACATCGCCCACTCTGTGGTGGAGTCAAGTTCGAAATCGAACACCGAAGTGTCCGTAACTCGACCACCATCGTGCCCAGCCGAACACTTTACGGGAGGGTACCCGCGAACCTTCGCCTGTATGCCGATCGGGTGACCAATCAGCACTGCAGGACGCCGAGTCCGATTTAGCTTCAGTAATCTCACCTTGTGTACCCATTGGTATAGGTGGTAACACACTCGGTGGACCGTCGCGCAGTATGAGTCTTGATAGGTACATATATGGATGGTACCACTTCTGGGGTAACTTGTACCAAAAACCAACGAAAGATAATCCAAATGAACCGATCGTCAAATGGAGCGGAAATCGTTACTCCAAATGCAAAGAAAACTTGGGGCAGATCGCGAAGCGATGTGGAGACCCAACCAATAGAAATCTGGGGCAGACCGCGCGCAGCAGTGTGGAGACGCAGCCAATAGAAATTTGGGGCGGACCGCAAGGCGGTGCGTAGACCCAACCAATAATCTGGGGCAGATCGATAGATGCGATGTGGGGACCCAGACAATACAAAGATGATGAACACGTTCAAAGCGTGTGGAGCTTGAAGGGTGAGTGAACGAAGTGTATCGCTTCCCGTCGTGGGACTTACGGTGGATCTAACGTGTCCTGGCCGGGAAAAATGAGCTAGAGGGGACCGTGTTAGCCCTATGCTCCTAATATATCCACGATAGGAGCGGCAATTTATGCGAACCAAAGAAAAACGAACACTATATTTAATATCCAATTATAAACCAATATGTAAACTACATGCAAGATCGTGTTACTTACCTTAAATCTGCGTACCTAACACTCCAATCACACGATTGGCCCAAAATACCCCCCTCCTTTCAGCCAACCCGTTCGCCCCAACTTGATCAGTGGTACACTGGTACATGCTAGTCAAAAATCTTCATCTGCACTTCACCACAAATCCCAAGGCAATAATGGGAGTGACTGTACATTGTATTTAGTCTCATTAGACGTTGCGCAGCCTTTTCATTGCTGCAACAAAATATAGGGAGACTGTAGCCGGGTGCGTACACGCACGGTGCGGCTAGCGCAAAGAGGAAGACTTTCCTTTAAGCGGCGTTCGCCGCTACTTAGCCGATACGCCCTTATAAAAGGGCTTAGTAGGATAGAGCTCTCCTACTCGGGGCCAAGATTCCCGGGGTGGTTTACAGATAGCTTCCGCTAACCCCTTGTAACAAGGCTTCCCTTATAAAGGGAGGTAGCGTAAGGGAGAACTCCCTTGGGCTACAATACTCACCGCGCGCGCGACGGGGCGTGGTCGTGCGCCTATCTCCGCTAATGCCTTAACGACAAGGAGCTCCGCTAATGCCTTAACGGCAAGGCTCCCTTACTAAGGGTGTAAGTAAAGGGAGGGCTCCCTCTTACCTACGGCACTCACTGCGCGCGCGCGACCGGGCGTGGTCGCGCGCCTGCACTTTAGAGTGAAATGTAAACTGAATATATTTAATATGTAATTAGTCTAAATTAATTTAAACTAATATACACTATATGTAATACTAAGTAGAATATTTTTAATTCGTACCTAGCTAAAATGTAGTGTACACACCTGTGTACTGACACGTGGATGGCTGACACACCACCACACCAGGGCCCCTGCCCTGATTGGTTAAAAAAATCCAAAGGTTCAAAACCTTTCAAACCGGCCAATACTGACCTCAACCGTGGTGTACTCATGTACACCAACACTCAATGTAACCCGAATGCAACCCCGTTACATCCTCCCCCATCAAGACTATTGCTTACGCAATAATCAGAATCTTGTTGGAGAACTCCAACGCCAGTACCTCTGGCTGTCCACTGTACACCTTCAGCGGTGCTATGGACGCAAACTATTCCGACAACTCGGAAGTGGACGCCCTTGGAGAGCTCACCCCAACGGCTGGTTATATTGATTGCGCCGAACGGCGCGATCAGTCATCCAACCCATTCCCCACACGTGGGGAAAACGCACTAACTCGTGCGCCACCGTTACCCACTAGGGGTGATACCTCCAGGTTGCCACAGGCAACCACCACCAATGAACCGTCCTTGGTTCAAGAGACCCGACGTTCCGGACGGGCACGCAAGGGACCTCGCGACCCTCAAAATAGGGCTAAGAACGCGGTCAAGAGGGGTTTAGCCTCCTATACCCCTGGTCCAGCGGCTATACTGCCGCGTGAAATTGCGCATCGGAACCAACTCCGGTCCCGACTACTAACGCCCAAACGTTATTCCGTTAAGTCCTACAGGACGCGCCTCGGGAAGCAGTCGCGCGGTGTCCTCGTGGATATTATCCGCGAGATTCCCCTTGTTCTCCTGAGGGACGAAAGCGTCGAAGACGCAGAACAGGCGTTACGCGCCTGGGCGGAAAGGGAGAAACACCTCCCAGTTTCGATGCGCTATACAACAGCTTTTCCGTACACGACGTTCGGGTAGAGAGAGCGCTACGCTTGGCCTATGCCCAGGCCAAAGCGCAAGGGCAATTGCCTGCCTCCTATTATACGCGCTCTGCTCTCGATGTGGTGCCGGAAAGCAATGCAAGCTCTGCATCTGCCTCCGGCGAACTCCCAGCTATTGGGAGTGAAGGGGCTTCTTCAGCCCCTTTGGTCGTTGACTCTCAGTGGGATTCTCCCGCTCGAAAGCGTCAACGACGTCACGGCAATCCTGCCGCAGGGGAGTCTCGTACTCCCACGAGTTCTGGGAATGTGGATACCCTTTCCACTTCACCAGGTACTGGGTCTCACCCCGGTGATGGCGTCGTGCCATCAGGCGTTCCACATGATAATGTGGAATACCCTCCGTATCGAGCACTGGAGGAGGGGGTCGCGCTATTGCGGCGTGACTTCCACGAACGCTGTGATCGGCACAGCCTTCGCATCCAAGATGCTCAGGAGGAACTCCGCAACGAGGGAAGTGCGAATGAACGCATCGAGGAGTGGCTTGCCTCTCTCGAGACTCTCGTTGCGGATCTTCAGGGTCGTATATCAACCCTGTCGGAGATGTTCCGACCTGTTGCGCCTTTCGGCTATCAGGTTTCTCACCCTCCTCCGAGAGGGGACCCGCCTCCGGGTTCTGATATGGCTTAGCATACCCACATTAAAGGTTGGATGCGTACGCATCGCCTTCGGGATGTCCAAGGTATACGATAAGACCTTTCGGGCTAGTACCTTAAAGGGTCTCACAAACCTGGGGCGCAGTTTATTTCGCAATACATTTAAAACTCCATGTGTAGGAGGATTTTTAGCGTTTAATAAACACTTTCTCCTTCTATATATATCTTTTCGTTACGGCGCCCCTTGCGGTCAGCTTTCTCCTTCTGCTTGTCTTGGCTTTCCGCCATGGCATCGCAGACGTGTCGTAAGACACTAAGGCGCGTCGATAAAAACTTATCGATGTGCTTTCGCACCGATACAGGGCTGACATCGGGGAATCCTCCCCCCTCAAGCCCTGGGCCACACACGCGTGGCGTCAACGGAACCCTCGGATTTACCAATCCGTTCACGTAAAACGGGTTAAACCCCGTAGATGCATGGACCGAATTGTTTATAGCGAATTCGACGATCGGAAGCATCTCACTCCAACTCTTTGGAGAATCCGGGCATAAACACCCGAGAATATCTTCCACAAAGCGATTAACGCGTTCCGTCTGACCGTCCGTCTGCGGATGATCCGCAGTGGAAATGAGGAGCTTGGTGCCTAGCACCTTAAACAACGCTCCCCAGAATTGTCCCGTAAAACAAGGATCCCGATCCGACACAACGGAATCATGCTGTCGAAAGACACGGTCTAGGAACACTTTCGCTGTTGCTTGTCCATCTATGGACTCTGGCACCGCCGCCAGGTGAGCCATCTTGCTCAATCGGTCTACAAAGACCAATATGCCGGTGTTCCCGGCCTTATCCTTCGGAAAACCGAAGAAAAAATCCATGCTAATGGATTTCCAACACTCCGTTGGAACCGATAAGCTCTCCAAAGTCGCAGCTGAACTTGCAGAGGGCTTAACACTCTGACACGTCTCACAGGTGCGTATATACGCACCGACCCACTTATACATGTTGGGCCACCACTACAAAGCGCTTAAAGCGATGTAGGTCTTATCCCGACCTAAATGACCCCCGATAGGGGATTCATGTGCCTCAAAGAGGACTTTATATTTCAGTTCCTCATCATGAGGAACTACCACCCGCGGAGTGTCCTCCGCGCTCGTGCTACAAAATAGCAGACCGTCACAGTATCTGTAACGGTGTAAACGAGCTTCAGCTCGACTTGACAGGGTTGGCTCTGACGAGCCAAGACCCTTTTCACCTAACGAACTGATAAGCGCCGTACATTGTGGGTCTTTCTCATACGCCTGGCGTATGAGATCCACCACAGATGTGGTGACGAATGTGGCGTGAGCTAGCTCGTAATCGGGACGACGCGATAACGCGTCTGCAAGCACGTTCTGCTTGCCAGGTTTATACTTAACCTCAAAGTTGTACTCCGCAAAGAAGGAGAGCCAACGGGCCATCCGTTGCGAGAGATGAGGCGACTTTGTCGCTTTCCGCAAGGACGCGTGGTCAGTATAAGCCACGAACGGCTTAGAGCCGAGTAGGTGAACCCTAAATTTGACAAGAGCATACTTCATTGCAAGTAGCTCCTTGTCATGAACGGGATAATTCCGTTCCGCAGCTTTAATCTGACTCGACTCAAACGCAATTACGCGTTCCCTTCTTGCATCGTCTGCTTGTAACAAAGCACATCCGATTGCGAATCGGAGGCGTCGCAGACGACACTAAATGGTTTCCCAGAATCTGGTAGAGCAAGAACGGGAGCTTTTAACAAGATCCCCTTAATCGCTTCAAAAGCGTTTTGGTGTTCGGTTTTCCAACACCAATCAACATCCTTCTTATGAAGGTCGGTCAATGACTTCGCCATTTCAGCGTAGTTCTCGCTGTACTTGTGGAGATAGTTGGCTAATCCAAGCGACTTCCGTAAATCTCTAGGATTTACAGGCGAAGGCCACTCCACAATGTCTTTCACCTTCGCGGGATCCGCCCGCACTCCATCCTTACCGATGAAGCATCCGAGGAAAGGAATTTCCTCAGCACCAAATACACATTTGGATGCGTTTGCATATATCTGATGCTCTCGCATACATTCGAGCGCCGCTCGAAGATGTATCAGGTGCGTCTGAATATCAGATAAGTCGCCTTCCGCACGACTATGAACCAATATATCGTCGAAGTACGTCTGAGCGTCCTTTCTATGAAGACGGAAGAGTTGGGTCACCAAGCGATTAAAAATCTCTGGTTCATTGTTTGGTTTTCACCAAAACTGACTCGTCCATCGTGGATGAGGAGTTCAACTCCTCTTCCGGACGCAATACGACAACCTCGTCAATTTCATCTGCTTTTACAGCAGTCTTAAACTCGTTGAAGGACATCTCCTCCAACGACAACAGTTCGCCTACCCCAGGCAACCGTTCAAGGCTTACGCTTTCTCTGACAACACCTGTCACACTATTCAGCATCCGATAGGACTGCTGACTACTGGCCTCGGGACTCATCCCGAGACCCAGATGGGGGGAGTCAATTGCCCCATTTATTGGAAGCGCCACGCGCCTATCCACAGATGTCTCTACCTCTACCACCGGTGAACCGCCGGTCTCACCAATAACGGCGTAGTCGGAATCATTTCCGACCTGCGAAAGAGACAAACTTCGGGTCTCTTCGCTTGGAAGCGCCTCGCGCTTAACCACAGGGGTCTCTACCCCTACCACTGGAGTTACCACAGGTAACTCACCAGTCTCACCGTTAACGGCGTGGGGATTAACCGCCGAATCCACCTTTTAAGGAACTCTTCCTTAACGCCATTGGGAATGATCATTTCAGACATCCCAATCCCTGGCACCTTACGCCAGAACCGCTTTTGCGATCGAGCAAAGGTGGTTTCATGACTCGCCAATGCTTCACCCGATCGCGGGTGCGTTGAGCCAATGAGCTTAGACTTCCAGTCTATCCATGGCTCATGGCGTTCCAGCCACTTCATGCCCAGAATGAGTCCAAATCCAGGACTCAGGAAACGTTCTTAGCTATCGTAGTTTGTAAGCTTAAGCTTAAGGTCAATCGGGACCTTGGGTACAGAAACCTATACGCCCGTCGCTAGACGGGCCGTGACAACGTCACGAGAACGTCCCTCTAGGGCCTCGGCATACAGCCGACTCTTCTCAACAGAAGTCCATCTGATACAATTGTCAGACACTCCAGAGTCTATCAATACTCTCCAAGGCTTATCAAAACCTTCACGTCCGTAAGGACTACCAGCAAACCTGGCTGGTACACCAACTCGGTGCTAGAAAGCACCGCTTCCCTCGGGGATTTGTGCTGTAGTCCCCTACCCTGGGGATTAACAGCACTGAGGGGTCCCCCAGTAAGGCGCCCCGCACCTATTGGGAGCCGCTGTTTCAAGACGGCTTGGGCGAGGGCCTTTTTGCCGCCCTCGGCCCCTTCCAGCGACTATCTCGCTGGGGATTTTGTGGACATCTGATCCGATGATGATCCACGCTTCTACATAGTAAGCACCTTAGCGGCCCAGGCCGCTGCAACATAGCTAAGAGCTCCACCCCGAAGCTCTGCAAAAAAGAGTCAGAGTGACTCTTAGCGGAAGGTTTCCCTCCACTTCGACCTGACTCAGGTCCATGGGTTCAGGACCCACCTTAGAGGAACGAAAGTTCCTCTCGGCGTTAAACGCCATCTTAAGCGCCTCCCCCAGGGATTGGGGTCGGCAGCGGAACAGTTCCGAACGTGCTGGCCCTTCTCTCAGGCCACCCATGCAGACGGGGATGGACACATCGTCCGAATACGCTTTCGCGTACATCCCTGCCAACACGGTCTTCAGTCCTTGGACATATGTCTCCAAGTCCCTAGTGCCCTGACGGCACCTCAAAAACGCCAGCTGATTCTGGAGAACCAGATCAGGTGTTGAATACCTGTCCATAACCTTTCGCTTAAGGACTCCCCAGTTCGGGAACACGGTCGTGACCGAATCCTGACACGTAAACGCCCATGTACGGGCTTTGCCCGTAAGATGGGTCAGTGCAAGTCCCACTTGCAGGTGATCCTCGATCACTTTCACGGTGGCGAATGCGGTTTAAACCTCTCGAAGTCACACATAAAGGTTTTCACCTTTTTCGCCGGTGGATTCCTTTATCTTAAAGGACATCGGAGGGCGCACCCCCGTAGACGCGGGATAACTCCCGCGAAGACTCGCCTCACGGGCGATAAGGGCATTCACCCTTTCACGCACGGCATCGAGGCCCTGCACCACTAGATGGCGCATGCCATCCTCACCCAGTATGGGTAACAGCCTTTTAAAGGCTTCCTGTTGGACGGGGGTTAGCTTACCCCAATCGTCCTGATACATCCCTTGCAGAGGATGTTGATCACCAACACAGGTGTTGGATTGACTACAAGTGCTACCAGATGTAGCTCGGTGCGTACACGCACGGTGCGGCTAGCGCACAGAGGAAGACTTTCCTTTAAGCGGCGTTCGCCGCTACTTAGCCGATACGCCCTTATAAAAGGGCTTAGTAGGATAGATCTCTCCTACTCGGGGCCAAGATTCCCGGGGTGGTTTACAGATAGCTTTCGCTAACCCCTTGTAACAAGGCTTCCCTTATAAAGGGAGGTGGCGTAAGGGAGAACTCCCTTGGGCTACAATACTCACCGCGCGCGCGACGGGGCGTGGTCGTGCGCCTAGCTCCGCTAATTCCTTAACGACAAGGAGCTCCGCTAATGGCTTAACGGCAAGGCTCCCTTACTAAGGGTGTAAGTAAAGGGAGGGCTCCCTCTAACCTACGGCACTCACTGCGCGCGCGCGACCGGGCGTGGTCGCGCGCCTGCACTTTAGAGTGAAATGTAATCTGAATATATTTAATATGTAATTATTTAAACTAATATAAACTATATGTAATACTAAGTAGAATATTCCTAATTCGTACCTAGATAAAATGTAGTGTACACACCTGTGTACTGACACGTGGATGGCTGACACACCACCACACCAGGGCCCCTGCCCTGATTGGTTAAAAAAAACCAAAGGTTCAAAACCTTTCAAACCGGCCAATACTGACCTCAACCGTGGTGTACTCATGTACACCAACACTCAATGTAACCCGAATGTAACCCCGTTACAGAGACCAAAACGGTCGCAATCTTCTCGCGCACTTTACCCGCATTTTAAACGACCATCACCTTACCACCAAGCTGTTTTATATCACCGCAGACAAGCTCTGCGAATCACACCATCGCCGCACACTTCGCGCAGAGCATACTCACGTTTTCATCCGTGGACAACTTGCTTGGGTGTATGGTCCACATTGTGGTGATGTAACAGGTTACATTTGGTTACATTTGTTTATGTTGTGTACGTAAGTACACTACGGTTGAGGTCAGTATTGACCGGTCCGAAAGGTTTGGACCTATTGGTTATTTTAACCAATCAGAGCAGGAGCCCTTGGTGGAGGCGTGGCAGACTGGCACGTGTTGGTACACAGGTGGTGTACATTACATTTTGGCTAGGTACGAATTGAGTAAGTTCTACTTAGTATTACATATACTTTACATTAGTTTAATTAATTTTAGGCTAATTATATTAAATATACATCAGTTTACAAAATACACTGAATCCAGCTAGAAGCACGACCTCGACCGGCCGGTCGCGCGTGCTGTGGGTGTATTTAACCTAAGGGAATCCCTCCCTTAGCTACCCCCTTTCTAAGGGAAGCCTTGTTTCAATGTGTTAATTAATTCTAACCAGTAAACTAAGGGAAATCTTGGCCCCGATTAAGAGAGAAATCTCTTACTAAGCCCTTTATAAGGGCGTATCGGCTAAGTAGCGGCATATCGCCGCTTCAGGAAAGTCTTCCTCTGTGCGCTAGCCGCACCGTGCGTGTACGCACCTGCTACATCTGGTTGCACTTGTAGTCAATCCAACACCTGTGTTGGTAGACTAAGGCATCCTCTGCAAAGGATGAATCAGGACGATTGTGATAGTTTGACCCTCGTCCATCAGGAAGCCTTTAAAAGGCTGTTATCCATACTGGGTGACGGAGGCATGAAGCTCCTAGTGGATCAGATCCTTGATGCAGTAAAGGCGAGGGTCAACACCCTCATCGCCGATGAGGCCAGTTTTCGTTGATGTCATTCCACGTCCACGGGAGTGCGCCCTACGTTGTCTTTTAAGATAAAGGAATTCACCGGTGAAAAAGGTGATAACCTTTATTTTCTGGTCGTCCTTGCGGACGTGAAAGGCTTTGATAAGCCTTTGAGAGTCTTGATAGAATCTGGAGCGTCTGGCAATTATGTCAGACGAGCTTCTGTTGTGAAGGGTCGGATGTATACCGAGGCCCTAGAGGCACGTTCTCGTGACGTTGTCACGGTCCGTCTAGCGACGGGCGTACAGGTTTCTGTACCCAAGGTCTCGATTGACCTTAAGCTGAAGTTTACATATTTTGACAGCTTAGAACGTTGCCTAGTCCTGGATTTGGACTCGAGGTATGACCTCATTCTGGGCATGAAGTGTCTGGAACGCCACGAGCCATGGATAGACTGGAAGTCTAAGTCCATTGTCTCAACGCACCCGCGATCGGGTGAAGCATTGGAGAGTCATGAACCCACATTTGCTCGATCGCAAAAGCGCTTCTGGCGTGAGATGCCAGAGATTGATATATCTGGGACGATCAGTCCCAATGAGGTTAAGGAAGTGTTCCTTGACGAGGGGGATTCGGCGATTAATCCCCACGCCGATATAGGCGAGACTGGTGATTTGCCAGTGGTAGAGGTGGATTCCTCTGAGTTAACTCCAGTGGTAGGGTTAGATACCCCTGTGGTTAAGCGCGAGGCGATTCCAAGCAAAGAGTCCAGTAGTTCGTCTCTTTTGCACGTCGGAAATGATTCCGACCACGCCGTTATAGGCGAGACTGGTGAGTCGCCATTTGCAGAGGTGGATTCCGCTGAGACGACTCCAGTGTTAGGGGTAGATACCCCTGTGGTTAAGCGCGAGGCGCTCCCAAGCAAAGAGACCCGTAGTTCGTCTCTTTTGCACGTCGGAAATGATTCCGACCACGCCGTTATAGGCGAGACTGGCGAGTCGCCATTGGCAGAGGTGGATTCCTCTGAGACGACTCCAGTGGTAAGGGTAGATACCCCTGTGGTTAAGCGCGAGGCGCTTCCAAGCGAAGAGAACCGAAGTTTGTCTCTTTCGCACGTCGGAAATGATGATGATTACGCCGATATAGGTGAGACCGGCGAGTCACCGGTAGTAGAGGTAAAGACCCCTGTGGATAGGCGCGATGCGCTTCCAATAGATGGGGCAATTGACTCCCCCCCCATCTGCGTCCCGGGATGAGTCCCAAGGCCAGTAGTCAGCAGTCCTATCGGATGATGAATAGTGTGACAGGTGTTGTCACAGAAGGCGTAAGCCTTGAACGGTTGCCTGGGATAGGCGAACTGTTGTCGTTGGAGGAGATGTCCTTGAACGAGTTTGAAACTGTTTTGAAAGCAGATGAAATCGACGAGGTTGTCGTATTACGTCCGGAAGAGAAGTTTAACTCCTCGTCCACGATGGACGAGTCAGTTTTGGTGCAAACCAAACAGGCATTGAATGCCCGAAGCGGCCTCAAGTTCCTTGCGGATCCTGAGGACCCTTACCATTCCTTTCTTAAGGAATTTGAAGATGTCATTAGTGACAACCCACCGATGGGGTTACCACCGGATCGGGGAGTCCGACATGAGATTGATTTGGTTACTGGAACCAAATACTGCGTCACTAGGCAGTGGCCTCTCCCCATGGGGCAATGCGACGTCATCGACGCATTCTTCAAGGGGAAAGAAGAGGCAGGGATGGTACGGGAGAGCAAGTCTCCCCACTCATCTCCCACTTTTTGTGTTCGTAAACCGAACGGAAAGTGGCGCATTCTGCATGCGTACAACAAGCTGAATGCAGTTACTGTACCCATGCAGACTCCGATTCCTCGGAAGGATGTCCACCAGAAGAATATGTCGGGCTGTACTGTATACAGTGCCTTAGATCTGGTGGACGGGTATTATCAGGTGCTCATGCGAGCGTCCGATATTCCGCTGACAGCGGTTAGCACGCCTAGTGGCATGCTGTGCGAGTGGCTTGTTATGCCCCAAAGGCTTTCAACTGCACCAGCGACTTTCAATCGCTTGGTGACCTAACTCTTCCACCCTCATAGGAAGTACGCTCAGACGTACTTCGACGATATATTCGTCCATAGTCGTGCGGAAGGCGACTCGTCTGATGTTCAGACGCATCTGATACACCTTCGAGCAGCGCTCGAATGTATGCGAGAGCATAAGTTATATGCAAACGCATCCAAATGTTTCCTTGGTGCTGAGGAAATTCCTTTCCTCGGATGCTTCATCGGTAAGGATGGAGTGCAGGCGGATCCCGCGAAGGTGAAAGCCATTGTGGAGTGGCCTTCGCCTGTAAATCTTAGAGATTTACAGAAGTGGATTGGATTAGCCAACTATCTCCACAAGTACAGCGAGAACTACGCTGAAATGGCGAAGCCATTGACCGACCTTCTTAAGAAGGATGTTAACTGGTGTTGGAAAACCGAACACCAAAACGCTTTTGAAGCGGTAAAGGGGAGCTTGTTAAAAGCTCCCGTTCTTGCTCTACCAGATTCTGGGAAACCATTTAGTGTCGTCTGCGACGCCTCCGATTTCGCAATCGGATGTGCTTTGTTACAAGCAGACGATGCAAGAAGGGAACGCGTAATTGCGTTTGAGTCGAGTCAGCTTAAAGCTGCGGAACGGAATTATCCCGTTCATGACAAGGAGCTACTTGCAATGAAGTATGCTCTTGTCAAATTTAGGGTTCACCTACTCGGCTCTAAGCCGTTCGTGGTTTATACTGACCACGCGTCCTTGCGGAAAGCGACAAAGTCGCCTCATCTCTCGCAACGGATGGCCCGCTGGCTCTACTTCTTTGCGGAGTACAACTTTGAGGTTAAGTATAAACCTGGCAAGCAGAACGTGCTTGCAGACGCGTTATCGCGTCGTCCCGATTACGAGCTAGCTCACGCCACATTCGTCACCACATCTGTGGTGGATCTCATACGCCAGGCGTATGAGAAAGACCCACAATGTACGGCGCTTATCAGCGCGTTAGGTGAAAAGGGTCTTGGCTCGTCAGAGCCAACCCTGTCAAGTCGAGCTGAAGCTCGTTTACACCGTTACAGATACTGTGACAGTCTGCTATTTTGTAGCACGAGCGCGGAGGACACTCCGCGGGTGGTAGTTCCTCATAATGAGGAACTGAAGTATTTTAAAGTCTTCTTTGAGGCACATGACGCCCCTACCGGGGGTCATTTAGGTCGGTATAAGACCTACAGCGCTTTAAGCGCTTTGTATTGGTGGCCCAACATGTATAAGTGGGTCGGTGCGTATATACGCACCTATGAGACGTATCAGAGGGTTAAACCCTCTGCAAGTTCAGCTGCGCCTTTGTCGAGCTTATCGGTTCCAACGGAGTGTTGGAAATCCTTTAGCATGGATTTTATCTTCGGTTTTCCGAAGGATAAAGCCGGGAACACCGGCATATTGGTCTTTGTAGACCGATTGAGCAAGATGGATCACCTGGCGGCGGTGCCAGAGTCCATAGATGGACAAGGAACAGCGAAAGTGTTCCTAGACCGTGTCTTTCGACAGCATGGTCTTCCCGATTCCGTTTTGTGGGAGCGTTGTTTAAGGTGCTAGGCACCAAGCTCCTCATTTCCACTGCGGATCATCCGCAGACGGACGGTCAGACGGAACGCGTTAACCGCGTTGTGGAGGATATTCTCGGGAGTTTATGTCCGGATTCTCCAAAGAGTTGGAGTGAGATACTTCCGATGGTTGAATTTGCTATCACAATTCGGTACATGCATCTACGGGGCTTACCCCGTTTTACGTGAACGGATTGGTAAATCCGAGGGTTCCGTTAACGCCACGTGTGTGTGGCCCAGGGCTTGAGGGGGGAGGATTACCCGATGTCAGCCCTGTATCTGTGCGAAAGCACATCGATAAGGTTTTATCGACGCGCCTTAGTGTCTTATGACACGTCTGCGATGCCATGGCGGAAAGCCAAGACAAGCAGAAGGAGCAAGCTGACCGAAAGGGGCGGCGTAACAAAAAGGTATACAAAGTAGGAGAAAGTGTTTTATTAAACGCTAAAAATCTTCCTACACATGCAGTTTTAAATGTGTTGCGTAATAAACTGCGCCCCAGGTTTGTGGGACCCTTTAAGGTACTAGCCCGAAAGGGATTATCGTATACCTTGGACATCCCGAAGGTGATGCGTACGCATCCAACCATATATGTCGGTATGCTTAAGCCATACCAGGACCCGGAGGAGGGCCCCCTCCTGAAGGGGGGTGGGTGGAAAGGAGGATAGCCGTAAGAGCCGTAAGGTACGGCAGGGCGAAGAAAGTCCGAAAGGGCTAAAATGCGACCACGAAGCTCCGCAACGGTCGTCTCGAGAGAGGCAAGCCGCCTCTCGAAGCGATCAGTGGCATCCCGCTCATCGCGAAGCCCCTCGTGGAGATCATGGATGCGACGGCTGTGTCGATCACAGCGCTCGCGAATCTCACGTCGCAATTGCGCGACCTCCTCCTCCAATGCTTGATGCGGAGGGTACTCAACACTTTCATGTGGAGCGGCTGATGGCGCGACGCTATCATCGGGGTCAAACCCAGTATCTGGTGAAGTGGAAAGGGTATCGACACTCACAGAGTTCGTGGGAGTTCGAGACTCCCCTACGGCAGGATTGCCGCGACGTCGTTGCCGCTTTCGAGCGGGAGAATCCCGCTGTAGTTCAACGACCAGAGGGGCATGAGGAGCCCCTTCACTCCCAGTAAGTGGGAGTTCGCCGGAGGCAGACGTGACGCTCACGCTGTCCTCTGGCACCATGGTGGAGACAGGGACGCTGGCGTAGCGCGTGCGATATGGATCACGTAATAGCCCCATCGCTTTGGCTCTGGCAAATGCCAGGCACAACGCCCGCTCCACCCAAATGTTTCGACGGGAATAGCTGTCGTGCAGCTCATTGAAGCTGGGGAGAAGCTTCTCCCCTTATGCCCAAGCGCGGAACTTCTTCTCTGCATCATCAGCACTTACTCCCGGAGAAAGAACGAAAGGAACCTCGCGGAGGTTATCAACAGGGGCACCCTGTGCCTGCCTGTCCAAGCGCTCTCGGTATGAGACGCTAGTGAACTGCTTTTGTGTAAGCAGTTGTTGCCGGAGTTTCTCACGGCGTTCGCGTTGATACGGCTGTTCAGCCGAGGGTCCAGGGGTATAAGACGCTAAACTGGTCCTTACCAAACGCCTGGCCCACCTTGGAAGGTCACGAGGACCATCAAAATTATAAGCCGTCCTTGGCAGGCGTTGGGGGCGCGTAACGCAGCCCTTAGTGCCTGTGCGGCAAGTTGAGTGTCTTGAGCTGCATCCAGCTCATTAGTGACGATCGCCTTTGGCGATTCAGATGTATCATCCGATATGGGCAGGGGTGGCGCACTGGTTAGTGCATTTTCCCCACGTGTGGGGAACGGATTAGGCTTCCGACAACGCCGTTCGGCGCTGTAGGAGCGGTTAACCGTTGGGGAGGTATCCCCAAGGGCATCCACCTCCGAGTTCTCGGAGTAGTCTACCTCTTCTAGAGGAGACTCCATAGCACCACTGAAGGTGTACATATGGAAGGCCGGAGGTACTGGCGTTGGACTTCTCCAACAAGATTTTGATTATTGCGTAAGCAATAGTCTTGATGGAGGAGGATGTAACGGGGTTGCATTCGAGTTACATATAATGTTGGTGTACATGAGTACACTACGGTTGAGGTCATTATTGACCGGTTTGAAAGGTTTCGAACCTTTGGTTTTTTTTAACCAATCAGGGCAGGGTCCCTTGGTGTGGTGGTGTGTCAGCCATCCACGTGTCGGTACACAGGTGTGTACACTACATTTTAGCTAGGTACGAATTTGGAATATTCTACTTAGTATTACATATAGTTTATATTAGTTTAAATTAATTTAGGATAATTACATATTCAATATATACAGTTTACATTTCACTCTAAAGTGCAGTCGCGCGACCTCGACCGGTCTCTAGTGCAGTGAGTGTCGTAGGTAAGAGGGAGCCCTCCCTTTACTTACATCCCGTAAAGGGAACACAGCCGTTAAGGCTAATTAGTAAACCAACCCGGGAATCTTGTCCCCGAGTAGGAGATCTCTCCTACTAAGCCCTTTATAAGGGCTTATCGGCTAAGTAGCGGCAGACACCGCTTTAAGGAAGAGTCTTCCTCTGTGCGCCAGCCGCACCGTGCGTATACGCACCAGCTACAGTCACAATCCTCGATCCGCGTATTAAGCTCAACTTATTCTCCGATATCAGCACGGATATATCCGCCGTGAGAGCAACTTTTAACCACTCGGCTCATTGGACGCTCATACTGTAAACAGCCAACCCAAAAACATGATGTTACGCACCGGATCCATTCAAGACGACTATATTTAGGCAATCTTGAAAAAACGTCGCACAGGCTCCTTAGGAGACGGGATTCAACGATATCTGGAAGGTGAAGTGGAAGAAGAAAAGGTTTGTCCTCTCCAATGGTGGAATAGTTACACAAGTATGTGGTGAAGCGTACTGTAAATTTCGTGGCCAACTGTGGAAGCGTACCGTAGATTTTCGGTACAACTGTGGTGAACATGGACGGGCCATAGGATTTGAAGCGGGACAAGGTACAGGTATCTAACGGTAAGCGACGGACGACTGATAAATCAGGTTGACTGATCGGTGGAACACGTCAGGATGGGTAGCTATGATTGGTTGATATTAGGTAATTGGTAGATTTTAGGATATAAGCGGTAATAAAGTTCTCCTTTTGCGTCTGATCGATAATATAACCGACAGGGACGGCGTGTTAACTTCGCGCCTCCCTTCTTTTGCAAACGCACCTTTACGTCCCGAGAGGGAGCACCTAGTGCAAATTTTTTGGCCCACCGGCAGACGTAAAGTTCTTGGGAACTCCGATTCGACTCCGCCCGCTGTGTCAGTGGCTCTATTCTGAAAATGTTTTTCGGGAACGTGATCGAGCAGTGCGCTCTCACCTCTTCCCATTGGTTGGCATCTGGCCCCAGAAGTTCGGCTGTTTAAAGCGCCCCACGGGAACTCTAGGTGGATTTCTGCGAAATCTGTCGATCTGCACATATACAGTGCAGATCTGCCTCCTTCCTCTTGATTTTAGGCTAGGAATACATAGTATATTGGGTATTTCCGTAGCAATCTAGGCTTAAGAGGCTCGGCGATCAAGTGCCGAAAACTTCCGTCACGTGATCAAGTACCCCCTTCGCTGATCACCACTAGATCGATGCCGTCGATCTGCGATCATCGACCTGCGATCTGCAATCTCCAATCAAAGACCCGCAATCTCGCCAATCCGTACAAGATCTACGAGGCCGACCGGCAATCACCCGAAACCTCGTCGATTCAGCACATGATCAACTAGATCAACCCCTGATCGTCAATCAACGACATCGATCTTGATCATCGCTCTGCGATCAGCGATCTTGATCACCAACCTGTGATCACCTGAGATCACGTCAATTCAGCATAAGATCAACTAGATCGACCCCTGATCAACGATTATCGATCATCGATATTGATCACCCCCTGATCAGCGATCTGAAATCCTCGATCTGGGATATTGGACTGTGATCAGCCGAAATCTCGTTGATTTACCTCAAGATCATCGATCGTCGATCTGATAATCGACTATTTGCACCTGATCTACACCCGTCGATCTACTACGAATTCACCCCGATCTTCATCGGAATCGCACGAACCACCATCCCAGTCACCTGAAGAGTGACCCACGCCCAAACCGTCGGGTACACAAGGTGAGCAAGACATAGGCCTGTCACAGGACAACCGGAGGACCCCTTTGTGGTAAAGTGTACCATAAAATTGGTGCATAATTATGGGTGTGACTGTGGGCACCACTATGGGTACGGCTGTGGTGAAGTATACTGTAAACAGTCGGTACAACAGTCGGTACAACTGTCGGTACAACATTCGGTACAACAGTTGGTACGACTGTTGGCACAACGGTTGGTACAACAGTTAGCATAACATTCGGTACAACTGTTGGTACAACGGTGGCGAACATGGACGGGACATGGACGGGACATTTGAGAAGACGCGACAACTGGCACAGTTACCTAATGGTAAGCGGGGAAATAAGGTCGAATGGTCGACAAAATGCATGGGAATGGGTAGTTCTGATTGGCTGATATTAGGTTTTTGGTAGATATTAGGATATAAGCAGTAATTAAGTTCTCTTTTTGCGTCCAACTACCAAGGACACTCAGGGACGGCACCTTTGCGCCTCCCCTTATTAACAGGCACCTCTACGTCCCGGGCGGGAGTACCTAGTGCATTTTTGGCCCACCGGCAGACGTAGAGTGTTGAGAACTCGCCCCGCGACTCCGCCCGCTTTGTCAGCGATAGTTTTTAAAGGTTTTTTCTTGGCAAAGTGATCGAGCAGTGCGCTATCACCTCTTCCCCCATCGGTACACTTTTGGAACCTGGTAGTTCGGCTTCTTTAAGAGCCCCACGTGAACTACTAGGCGGAATTTTAGTGGAAACCGTCGATCAGCCCGTAGAACGTAGCTGATCGACCCTCCTCTTAGGTTGAAGTACAGAATACATAGTATATTGGGTATTCTATTAGCGTACTAAGCTTAAGAGGCTCGGCGATCGGGTGGTGAAGACTTCCTCCATCTGATCAAGTACCCCTTCGCCGATCGCCACCAAGATCGTCGATCTACAACCTGCAACCTGCGATCAACTATTCGCAACTCGAGCCAACTCGTGAGGAATCTACTAGACCGATCAGCGGTCCTGATCATCGACTGTTTGCGCCTGATCAAGACTCATTGACCCTGATCATTCTTGATCACTGATCATCGACCTTGATCGTCCTCTGATAACCGATCAGCGGCCCTGGTCATCGACTATTTGCGTCTGGTCAAGCCTGATCAATCGTGATCAAGCCTGATCGTACTGATCCGCACATCGGTCGATTCGCTACGAATTACCCCAATCTTGCATCAAGGAATTGAAGTGTGACATCCCCGCCACCTGGAGAGCGACCCACGCCCAAGCCGTCGGGTACACAAGGTGAGCAGGAACACAAGCAGTTACAGGACAACCGGAGGACCCCTTCGTCAGTCGGCAGTCCGGGCGCCGTGGTAACGCCTGATCGTGCCTCAAAACTCTGATCAGCCGCTCCACCACACCTTCGTTAGTCGGTAGTCCGGGCGCTGTGGGAACGCCTGATCGAACCTCAAAAATTCTGACCAGCCGCTCCACCACAAGTACGTTTCCATGTTTGTCACGTATGGCGCGCATATCTGGCGACTCCGGCAACCAGTGTACCAAGCGCAGCTGTTCTCAACTTGCAGGAGAGTTTGTAGCCGGTGCGTATACGCACGGTGGGGCTAGCGCACAGAGAAAGACTTTCCTTTAAGCGGCGTTCGCCGCTACTTAGCCGATACGCCCTTATAAAAGGGCTTAGTAGGAGAGAGCTCTCCTACTCGGGGCCAAGATTCCCAGTTTGGTTTACACTTAGCTTTCGCTAATGCCTTAACGTAAGGCTCCCTTACTAAGGGTGTAGCTAAGGGGAGGGCTCCCCTTACGCTACTGCACTCACTACACGCGCGACCGGTCGAGGTCGTGCGTCTGTAGTCGTCGAGTGAAAATGTAAACTGAATGTATATTTAATATATAATTAGCCTAAATTAATTTAAGCTAATGTAAACTATGTGTAATACTAAGTAGAACTTACCAAATTCGTACCTAGCTAAAATGTAGTGTACACCACCTGTGTACCAACACGTGGCTGGCTGCCACGCCACCCTCAAGGGCTCCTGCCCTGATTGGTTAAAATAACCAGTGGTTCAAAACCTTTCGAACCGGTCAATACTGACCCCAACCGTAGTGTACTCACGTACACCACCTACTAAATGTGACTCGAATGTAACCCTGTTACAGAGTTTTCACAGACTATAGGGCGTCCCTGAGTGCTCATCGGATGGAAGCATGCAGGACTGGGGCATGAAAAGTCTTCTAGAGCTTTGAAAGAACT
>CM047582.1:7361389-7379173 GCA_026184515.1 Peronosclerospora sorghi
ACGGGACCGGCGGGATGGGACGTGGGACAGCCTGATCCCGTCCCGTCGCGCACGACAGGAAAGTGGCCGCATACTCAGCTTTTGCGAAGCTATCCTATTGTCTATATTGGGTATTTCCTTAGTGAAGTAGGCTTACGAGGCGTGGTAATATCTGAGTCGAGATGCAACATTTTGATTGAACCAAATGCCGTATTTTAAGTTTTGGTCAGCCACGAATTTCCTCCTCTCTTTTGCGTGTCAACGTGCCTCTTTCTTTTTTCTTTCCTCGGGATGGGATCGGCACGCCGTGAACGCGAGCACTTGTTGCCGTTCCATGCGTCTCCTGTTGCCCATACGCGTCTCGTGAGCCACGACGCAGCGCCTCCATGGCCTTCTACCTTTGAAGAAGGGCTCGATGCGCGGTAAGTTTGTACCATCTCGACGCGGACAAGGCGTTGAGTTTTGACTCGCTCGTGTTGTGTTCGACTGTAGTCTGCCGTCGCCCGTGTCGCTCACGCCCCGTCGCCGCAGCTTCTTGAGCGCGAGTCCGTATACTGAACGACAGCGACGGGGGCCACACGATGCTGGTCCGTCTTGCTCGCGACTCAATCACGCACCGACCGTCGTCCATGGCACGAGCAGCTTTCACGATGCGCTCTTGAATGCCATCAACGTGCTCATGGGCGTCGGCGTGCTCTCGTGTCCGTTTTCCCTCCGTTCCAGTGGCGTACTCGTCGGGACATTGCTCTTTCTCTTCTTCTCGCTCGTCACGAACCACACGGGAAAGCTCTTGGGCAAGTGTCTCGACTACCAAGACGGCATGACCACGTACCCAGACATTGGAGAAGCCGCGTTTGGTACGAAAGGACGCGTGATCATTGGCCTCACCTTCTTCTCCGAGCTCTTTACGGCCTGTGCCATGTTTTTCGTGCTCAGTACGTGGTGGTGCTTTTTTTTTTCTTCCTACGTACCCCACGCGGGTGGACCACCACGAGCTAAACATGTTTGTTTTTGTATCTGCAGTTGGCGACACGTTGGCCGCCTTATTGCCGTCCTATACCAAGACGCACTTGACAATCGTCGTCTTTTTCCTCATTATGCCAACCATGTGGACCACCAACATGTCGATCTTGTCGTATTTCAGCATCTTGGGCATCTTGTCGTCGTTGTTTTGTCTCTCCGTGGTTTTATACGTTGGAGTCGTCATGGAGCCAAGCGCGTCGTCGCCTGACACCATGGGCAGTTTGCTCCATCCCCAGCCGCTGCAGGTAATTGGCGACTTGGATCGCATTCCACTGGCCATTGGACTGACGATGGTCGCGTTCGGTGGCCACTCGGTTTTCCCGTCCATCTGTAGCTCCATGGCCAACAAACGGGAGTATCCACGCGTCCTGGACCGGTCGTACGTGATCGTCGGGCTTGTCTATGCGACGATTGCGCTCGCGGGCTACCTCATGTATGGCACCGCGACGCAGAAAGAGATTACGCTCAATCTCATCGCCACGTATCCTGGTGTCCTCACGAGACTCATGATCTGGATGATTGCGCTCAATCCCATGAGTAAAATCGCCATTACGCTGCATCCCGTCGCGCTTGCGCTCGAAGAATGCCTGCTCTCCGGAAAGCAAAAGCGCGCGGTAGCACGGCATCGACCAGGAAAGGGGCTCGTGTGCTTTCGCGCCGTGCTCCGCACGGTCCTCGGTACCACGGCGTTGTGCTGTGCACTGTTTGTGCCCTACTTTGCCCGTGTCACGTCGTTCATTGGCGCTTTCTTCTCGACGCTCGTCTCGGCCATTTTCCCCTGCATGTGCTACCTCAAACTCTTTGGTCATCGCATCTCCAAGATGGAAGTGGTACTGAATGCAGGACTGATTGGGCTCTCGACGCTCTTGATGGTCGTGGGCACCTTGGCCTCCTTCTTGTCGCCCGCAGAGTAGAGAGCCATGGGCCAAGCAAACAAAAAAGCAGAAGACAAGCGTAAATGGATAACTAAATAGACGTAGTTTTGGCGACGAGAAGAGGATCTAAACGACGACGCTCCATGGAAGGCGGTCGTCTCTAGGGGGAAGTGGCTCGGACAAGTGGAAAATGGGATGGAACGACGCTCGTGCAGCCGCACAACTTGACGCGTGCGTGTGGGTCCGCCTACGTCCATCATCTCGTCGACACTTTGTTCCGTGCGTCGTCGTCAAGCACGGGGACACACCTGAGCATGTGATGAGCTCGACACGCGGCACAACGACGACTGACTCACTGGTGGGTGGTTCGTCCACCCAGTAGCGACCTGCGTTCTTGCAAGCCCAAGCCGCTCCAAAGATCCGAGAGCCCGACGGTCGTGGCCAAGTAATTGTCGATCGCTTCGAGCGGCACGGAACCCGAGCCTTCGTCTTGGTCGTGGCCACACGCGTCCTGCGAGTCATCGGTCGCACTTTCGCGCGCTTCGAGGATCGACGTACTGAAGTCGCGCGACGTCTCGGAAACGTCTTCGAGCACGCTCGAGCGGGTGGAAAAGCTCTCGGGCACACGTGCTCCTTGCATCTCCGACGTGCTCGAGCGCCGACGCTTGGACTCGGACAAGGCCGTGAAGCTAAAGCCCCGCTCGACTTTGCTCGGGCTCGACGACGCGGCGGCGGACGGCGCGTGTTTTCGACGCGAGAGGAGCACGACGCCCACGATGCTCACACTAATGCCGAGGACAAACATGAGCGCTTGGAGGACCGAGAAGGTGCGAATTTCCTGAAAGTAGATGGCGCCACCGAGGACCCCACTGAGGACCCAGTACGCTTGATAGACAGGGACCATCGAGAGCGCGTCGTAGTGGCGCAAGCCTTCGTTGAGATACTTGACTTGAAAGCAGAGACAGACCGCGAGCGCGAGCACGAGGAGATAGAATTGATAGCGCCCCAAGAAGCTCACGTTGCCACTAAAGACGCCTTTGAGGAGCTCGGCCGTCGACTTGGCAAAGAGCACCGACTGACCGCCGAGCGTGCCCGCGAGTCCCGCGTAGCCCACGAGGCGGACCGTGGCCCACGTCGTGGGCGCCCCCACTTGAATCAATCGATGGCGTTGGCTCAGGAGACACAAGTCGTTGACGAGCGTGAGCGCGACAAAGTGCGCGCCCAGCGTGAGCGCAACGGCACAAAAGTAGACGATCGTGAGGGGATCGCGGTAGAGTTGCAAGAGCATGGCGAGATCGTAGGACGGCGACGTGTGCGCGGCAAACACGACGGCAAACGTGGCGCCGACAAAGATCACGAGCGTGGCGCGAACATCTTTGCGACTGAGTTTCTCCTTGTTGAAACACGGGGCGAGCAGCATGTTCCAGACGAGCGTCAAGGCCGCCAAGGGCGCCAAGAGACTCTGGGGCGCCAGGCCAAAGGCCACGAAATCCAGGATCGAGCCCAAGACAATGAGCACGAACCCGAACATCCAGAGCGGCAGGCGATACGCGGGTTTCGGCACGGCCAGGAGCTCATTCTGTTTCAACGCTTTCTTCTGCAAATTGATGCCGACACTGGCGAGAAACGAAAAGACCACGGCAATGGTAAACCCAATGACCCACAGTTCCTTGGATGGACCTGCGTAGTCTGTCTTGAAACATTTGCTGTCCTTACTGACGCCACTTCGTGGCGTGGTGGCGTTGCCACACGCTCGGGCGCCAAGCGTGACGAGCATCGTCGAGGAATCGGCGGTCGGACAATCGGCTTCAATTGCTTGCGTACAGCTCTTGAGACACAAGGTCTCGGGTGTACCCATTTCACACACACTAAAGACGGCAAGACACTGAATGCGGTGCAACGTGGTCGTGCACGTAGCGTTGTCCACTGCGATCGAACTGTTGAGCAACTGATCGTACGCTTCCTTGGCTCGTGCATCCTATCGCATTAATCATCCTTGCGTGAGTACAAGAACACGTGATAGTACTACTACACGCATTCTCACGAGTACTATTGTTTTTACATACCATGTCATTCCAAGAACCTTTAGCGCGACAGGCTGAATATGTTATAAAGCCAGCGCAAAAAGTCAGCTCGGCCGCGTCCGGGACTTCGCACCTCGAGCACTTGGCTGCGGCTCGCGTGAAGAAGGAGGCGACGACGAGACAAAGTAGACGACGGAACATGATGCTGTCGGAGCAATGGACCGACGAGGAGGACGAGGACGCAATGCGAAAGCACCGCGACTAAAATTGGCCTACGAATAACGGCTACCATTTTACCATCTTAAACTCTGGGAAAAATCAGCTAAAAAATTAAATCAGGACACAAAAAGGGGCGAGGTTCTTAGAGCCAATGGTAATTATTCACTTAGAGACGCAACAAATGACTCGTCTTCCCAACATCCTCGTTACAGGAACACCGGGGACGGGAAAAACCTCCATGTGCCAGCAGTTAGTGGTACGTACGTTCCTCTCTACGTACCTATTTTTTTTCGTGGACACTTTTGTGCGTCGATGTACGTCCAACTGATGTGTCTACACCGTGTAGGAACGTTCACATGCTGTTTTTACGCATTTAAACGTTGGCGATTTGGTAAATTTTATCTATCTCTTGAGTTTGTATGTTCAGTAGGAAAGCTTTCTGAACCAAAGCGTTTCGTATCGAGTATAGGTAAAGGAGCGTGGGCTGCACAACGGTCGTGATGAAGAATTTGATTGTTTCGTCCTGGATGAGGACAAAGTTTGCGATGAAATGGAAGATTTAATGGAGCAAGGAGGCAAAATCGTGGACTTTCACACATGCGATTTTTTTCCCGAACGTTGGTTTGATTTGATCCTGGTGCTGCGGGTTGACAACACGACGCTGTTTGACCGACTGAAAAAGCGCGGATACTCGGATAAAAAGGTGGCAGAAAACGTGGAATGCGAAATTATGGAGGTGGTGCTTCAAGAAGCTCGTGAAAGTTATGCACCGGAACTAGTGCAAGAGCTGCCCAGTCGAACAGTCGAAGACATGGAAAGCAACATTGAGCGTGTGCTGACGTGGATGCAGAATTGGATGAAGCAGCACTCGGATAGCTGAGTGACGACAGATAAAAAACATTATGAAGAAAGGATAGAGGATACTAGTCAGATAGCTTTTTTATATAAATGATACGTGCCTTACGGAACTAGTTACGTTTTTATTATATTCATCAAGATTCTGAATCGAAAAAGACCGCTTTGATATTCACGGGTCTTAAGGGCACTTAACAAAAATACTATCGAGATGCAGTGCAAAGTGCATAGTGATTTCAATAGTAATTCAACCACTCAACTCAAGACAGTACTATCTTGACGCGCCAGAAGACAGCTCAGTGGTGTTGAACACATGGCCCCTACCTTACGAGGATACAACATATGTTCCTTGTCGACCATACCACGAGCGCTTCAAGCGTGGTTAGCGGGGGCGAACAAGAAAGTAGGACTCACTGCTAGACCTCTTAAGGCCCGGACACGCACAATGCGTAGGAAAGAGCAGACCTTGCAGGTAGGATGCGCGTCGGTATGGGTGCTTCGGGAAGTGAATCACGGAATTTATACTGCCGAAGATACTGTCGGCGTTACGCCTCGCCAGCTGTTTTACCAAAGAACCCCATGGACCGGCTGGATACCAGTAATACTTATCCGACGGCAGCTACCCGACACTGGTCATCATGTATAGGCGTAGAGGTAGCAGCTGTTGTGAACTAAGTGTAGAAGTGCCCCGAAATTCGGCCGCGCCGTCGGTCGGACGTATTTGGGCATTTGCGACTTCAGTAAACGGGATCTGGGCAATTACCCAATTTTATGGGTCTTACCCAATTTTATATATACATTCTGTTAGATTAGGTTTTTACTTAATTCTAATATACTCACTTCAGAATTCCAACTGTAGTGCTTAAGTACGCAGGTAAGGCATAGTACGTTTGCGCACGCGAGGCACAAAGTGGAATTGATTACTAGTACGAACGTGGAAGTGGCATTACGTTACGTTTGTGGTCTGCCTTTATTACTTTTGATTTACTTTCGTTCGGAACTGATCGCGTGGAATAAAAGTGGTTTTATATTGGGTCAGCGTATACTGACCCCGCCCCCATTTCCGTAAACTGACCCCCCCGGTGCATAGCCATGAGATTTTATAACAAATTCAACACAGTTACAGTAACCGTAACGTCACGGCCCTATTTTTGACATTTCCTACTACAAAATGACGCCGGAATGAGGGTTCTGTGGTGTGGAGAAGCGTGCCCAAAATTTGGCACACTTCTGGTCAAGTTTCGTCAAGGCATTTGGTCTAATTTCGGATTGGTTTAAACAAGGGGGGCTTTTCAGCCTATCAGACTCAAGAAGTGTCAAGAACGCAAGTTTTGGTGAGAGACCCGACTTTGGGTATGTTACATATTTTTGTGTGGGTACATTTAGGGACTATAGGGTTGTAGTATTTTAGTTGTGATTTTACCTTTTAGAACAGAGGTTATACCTTTAAGTAAGGAAATCTTTTAGCTTTCGGATAAGTGGCTGAAACCTCTTCTGGTCTTGGTTCACACCACAGTTAGGGGTCGCCGCTCTTCCCTTTTCGTACACTAGTCGCCTCCGCCCGCCGCGGAGTGTTTGGGGGAAGAGGGTCGAATTATCCCCTCTCGCCCATTATACCCGGTCTGGACGCGCCGCACGCGCACTTTGGCCCACCGGAAGTCCCTCGACGGGAGTACGATTTGGCGATCTCAACACCTCAACTCAAGTACGTTTGGAACGTGCTATTCACTGGATTGGTCTGGGCGTGGAGATATCGTTTGTGGAGTTTCACGAGCATATTGGGTCTTTACGCGGACATATTGGCTTGTTTTAATATTGGTTGGAAACTAGACCGGTTTTGGTCTTATTTCGTATTGGTCAGGGGCTAGACCGGAACGGTAGGTCTACCCTCTATTATTTCGTATTGGTCAGGTCTTGATCGTTTGGACGATCGACCTGTTGGAAATTATCTCTTGGAAGTGTTTTTGGTCTGTTTGTGTCTGGGGTGAAGAGTTCCGCCCATACCTACCCGATCGGTCTTCTATATTCAAGACCGCTTCGATCCAATCTGCGATCCCGATCCACCGAGTGTGTAACTAGCCTATTCCATCGGGTACACAAGGTGAGATGGACACTAAACAATCGGACCAAGTGGGTTCTGATGACGACCGGTCGTCTGCTTGCAGCGGACGATCGGACCAGATCTCGAGTGGTGGTCCGCGGAGTACCCCCTCCGAAAGTTGGAAGGCTGGGCACGATGGTGGTGGTCAGGTTATCGATGCTAATGTTTTCGATTTCGAACTTGACTCCACCACAATGGTGCGCGTGCCCGGATCACTTGGTGATCGTGGATATCACCGTGCTGATATTCCATCAAAAATTGGATTCGAAGATTTGAATGATTTGAATATGGAGTCGTTCTGGAGAGGACGTAAGGAAAGGCTATCGCCTTACGTTCTCGTTGTTGATAAAGATGGCGATGTTCGATCTGGCCTAGCGGAGGACCAGATCGGGATTAATAAGTTTTATCCTCCCCAAAAGGCTCCCAACGGAGCCGATCGGGACTATAGCAGGTCTTGCTATAGTTCCGGAAAGGATCAGAACCTTGGTCCTGATCCTATGTGTATGAATGAAAAAATTGATGGAAAACTAAAAGATGAAAATTACTTGGAGGCTGACTGGAACGATCCGGTCTACCTCCCTAAAGTCCCCAAGGTACCCAAGGTGCCCAGAAAAGGGCTGGGAATGCCACCCGACGAATACGACTTCGAAGAAAAGTCGAAGGTCGGGGATGAGGCTATCACCGAACAAGACCTGGAGAAGATGTCTTATGTTTTTGAATTGAAGCGATTTGTTCGCCAAAACCAGGTCTTTCGGGTGTTGGACCTCCATATCCCCGACCGTCTTCTCGGTCCCACTACCGAGCCGATACAGAGTGATCGACCATTACTGCTCGTCAAGAATTTGGTGGCGATGTTGGCGGAGGTTGGCATTAAAATGCATAACCCCGCCGGTGTCAATAAATTGTTTGAATTTGATGCTTGGAGACTGGAGGCGTCGATGTCGGACCCCCACGACCGTTTGGTGCCACTGGTGGGGGCGGTTCGCCGCCCAACTCCCACCACGGCAATGAAGGTCGCCGAAGCCTCCACAGAGCTTGTTGACATTGGTTCCGATGATGAATCGATCTACCAGTCTCCACCGGCTTCTAACAGCTCATCAGAGCTGGAGACCGGTGTCGAGCGGATGACCATGGGGGTGGACCATGCCCGGTCTGAACAAAAAAGGGACATGCGACAGCAAGGGGCTGTTTGCCAGTCGAGGCTCCAGCAAGCCCCACAGACCTCAGTTCCGCAAAAGGAGGGTATCAACACGTTGCCCATGACGCCAGACAACGTCCAAGCCATGTTTGAGACGATGATGCAACGTTTCATGGAAGAACGGGTTAGACCACCTATGCGCCCACATGTCCAAGACCGGTCTACCTGTCAAGGTGTCAATGTTTGCAAAGATGTGGATATGGAATCGGTAACATCTATGGATAAGCGTATTAGAAGTGATAAACCAACCGGCAAGGGAAGGCGCAAGCCGCAACCGGCAAGACCGCGTAGACCAAGCAAGAAAAGTGACGGCGGTCTTGACGACCATGGTGGGTCAGATGGTACAGGCGCAGGCGAGGTGCGCAAGGCTAACCTAGCCTCCACTACTGCCTACGACTTTGGATCTGCTGCGATTCCGCGAATCCGTATGGCCGCGACGACCGACCTCAAGGACTTCAACGGCAAGGATGCTGATGAAGACCAGGCACGGACTTGGTTCAGTCGGGTCAAGTCTGCGTTCCTGCGATACCAGACCCCAAAAAGCGAACGTTGTCTAATCTTACGGGATTTGTTAAAAGGACCGGCTGCGAACTGGATTCAACAGTTGGGTCGGGGCTTCCGGTCTGACTGGGACCTGTTATGTGCGGAGTTTGAAGGTCAATATTGTAACTCCGGATTTGCAAGCGCCCGTAAGTACCACCATATGCAGAAGCGGTCCCGACGAAACACCGATCGAGTATTTGCATCGGTTGAACGTGGCTGCACTTCTCGCCGGCATAACAATCAAAGAGAATAACCCGCCGAACGGTGCCGCCTTAGAACATGTGGGTCACTATATTAGTACCATTGACGATCAAGAACTGGCGGACCAGCTTACTCTACTGCGTCTTAAGGATGCGGGAGAAGTAGAAAAGACCCTGCGGACGTTACAACAGTCGCGTAGTATGAGAGCGAAGACCGCTGGTGGATCAGGTCGCTATCGTTCCAAGACCCAGACCGATCCGGTCAAGAGACCTTGGACCAGACCGACCCGAGCGGTCAAGGCAATTGTAGCTGATGACAGCACGGGGTCAGAAGGGTAAAGTGTAAGTCCATACAGCCAGGAGTCATCGGATGAAGACCGGTATCGTTACGTCTATGTTGCGGGACCTGCCCCGAAGACCAAGTCGAAGTCCGACCAGGTGGACCGGAAGTGAAGGAACGGAAGCAAGTCCGATCCAGACCGACCTCGTCAGAAGTGCTCCCACTGTGGGTCGATGCAAACATGATGGTCCAAACTTCTGGAAGAAGATGGTGTGCAAGAAGTGCGAGAGACGCGGCCACCCGACGGACCACTGCCTCTTCGTATGCAAGTCACAAGGAGAGATCCACGAGGCCGGCCACTGCAAGATTGAAGAATTTTTTAACATGATGCGCAAGTGGTACGTGCCGGAAAAGCACGCGGGGATGCTGCCGCCGGACGCAGAAAAGATGTTAAACTAGAACGCTCGCCAGGTTGGGATCTGGATCGAGCCGAGCGTTCTACGGTTCACATCTATGCATATGTCGGCAAGGAGGATAAGACCGACAATACACGTTCTATTCCGAATTGCGTCGACCGAGACCATCCGGTCTACAGTCTGAAGACCGATGAGTACTCCCGGACTAAGGTGGTTATGCAGTTGGACTTGCTGCCTGGAGAATCCCGCGGATACTGGAAGTATCACGCGCCTGATAAATGGTTCAAGCAGGCGAAAGCCTGTGGCAAGATTAATAACCAGAAGTCGACGATGTTTTTCGACTCTGGAGCTGAAGTATCGATAATCGACTCCGCCTTTGCTCGTAAGGTCGGATGTCGTATAGACGATACCCAGAGACAAGAATGCGTCGGGATCGGCGAAAACGCTTATATGACCGAAGGAAGAGCGCGTGTGAAAATTACTTTGTCGGGATCGCTGGTCTACTTTTTCAGCGCTTGGGTTGGCAAGTTGGCTGGTCAAGAAGCTTTACTAGGAATGGATTTCATGGTCCCAGCTGGTATTCGCCTAGACCTGTCACATGGAGTGCTTACGCTCCCGGATGAGGTCCAGGTCCAGTTGGCTGGTCGAAGACCTCTGTATGGTTCGTATACCGATCTGGTCCGGTGGGACCAAGACCTCACTATCCCAGTTGGTCGGTCTGCCGATACCCCGGTTGAGAAAGGTTTTCGTTCGAGGAAGTTGTGGTTGACCAGGGGCGATCGGTGGGTCTCGACCTTCGTAAAGAGTGCTGGTCGACGTGATTTTGTCCGTGTTACCAATATCGGTGACAAGCCGCTGACACTGGACAATAACACTATTGTCGGCATGTGGTTAGCAGAAGGAAAGGTACCAAGGAAGATGGGGTTTGTCTCGATTGGATCGAGGCGGTATGTCGAGTGGCAAAACCTGGCGTACCAATCGACCACCGATCTTATCAGCGATGATGGGTCGGTGGAAGAGGACACCTCACCTTTAGTGGAAAGACCAAGTTATGTCACCCCAAAAAGATGTTGGTCCGAAGAAAGGCGCCGCAGTCACCAGGAACTGTGGACCATCAAGTAGACGAGCCGAGGCTAGTCAACGTGGTGTCAGCACAAGACCAGGAGACAGCGGAGCAAGAAACGGAAGAAGGGGAACATGAAGTTGCTAGGTCGGACCATGACGGTGTTCCTAATCAGACCGATATCAGTGAAGGACAGCCCGTCGATCAAGACCAGGGGCGTTCAGCCGGTCCAGATGGTCTAGGTGATATCACCCCAGAAGATGAACAAGTCTGTATACATGAAGGCGGGGAACAGTACATTCAGGAGCTGGAAAGCCAAACGGCAGTCCTCCCTGAAGTGTCTGCCGACTCTCCCGAAGTTACAATGGATGATTTACAAGTGGGTGATCAAGACCTTAACAGTCCAGACCAGATCAAGCAGTTGAAGAATATCATATGGAAGAAAAGACATCTGCTGATCGGAAAGGGCAATGCCTTACCACCTGCAGCCCGTGGTGAGATTTGCGATATTGACGTTGGAGATGCCAAGCCGATTGCTCAGCGATGTCGACGCGTGACGCCACAGTACCGGGAAAAGCTTTCTGATCTTATCAAAGGACTGTTGGCTACCAAGATTATTAGACCGTCCACCTCGCCATGGGCCTCGCCGATCGTAATTGTTATCAAGAAGAACGGCGTCGACATTAGGTTGTTCATCGACTATCGGCTGGTAAATCGGTTAACTAAACTTATGGTGTACCCGATGCCGCTGATTAATGATTTGTTGGAAGACCTGGACAAGACCTTGTGGTATTGTTCGCTGGACATGGCAAGTGGATTTTGGGTGGTCTCGATGACTGATCGATCCCGTGAGATTTCCGCATTTGTGACACCGTTTGGTCTTTTCGAATGGAACCGTATGCCGTTCGGTCTGAAGAACGCACCCCAGATCTATCAAAGGTTGATAGACAACGCACTGTACGGACACTTCAAGATCAAGACCGATCGGGACCCTGCCGAAAGTTATAATGTGTTTACAGAGGGTGAATCCGATCGGGAAAGAAGACCGTCCGTCCTAGGGAGGCGGTCGTACATCGACGACATTCTGATACCTGCCTCGTCATGGAACGATCTGTGCGAGAAGGTCGAACGATTGATGGAGACATGCGACCGCTGGAACCTATCTATCAGCGCCATAAAAAGTTTTTGAGGTATGTCCAAGGTCGCCTATTTAGGCCATATGGTCTCGAACAATGGTCTAGAGGCTAATCCCAAGGACCTGGATTCGCTGAGTAACCTCCCGTTCCCCAGATCGCTGAAGGCAATGAAGTCCTTCCTGGGAAGCTTGAATTATTATAGCCGATTCATTGAAGACTTTGCTATCTACGCGGCTGTGCTGTACGAGCTCCGGGAAGTTGACTATCATATGTTGCGCGAAGAAGACCGGGCAACTTTACAGGAGGGCGCCGACTCTGGTATTGCTGCAGTTTGTCCGAAAGTGGAGGCCGAAGATCATATGAAGCGTGCACAGTTTTCCTTTGGTATGTTGAAGGTTAAGATGGCGACGGCACCGGTTCTCAAGCATTTCGCTCCCGAAAATGTACCGACCATTATTGTATATGCCAGTAAGTGGGCTATCTCGGCCACTTTAGTGCAAGATCACGATGGTGTGTATCATCCAGTCACGTTTACGAGCCGGACGCTAAAACCAAATGAAGTGAACTATGGAATTGTCGAGAAAGAAGTTCTGGCGTTGCTACGAATTCTGGATGTGTGTTACAACCTGCTGGTCGGCCGACCTATAAAGGTCCTGTCAAGACGGTCTACTTTGGCCTGGCTACTATCAGCCAATGAGATGGACGGACGTCTAGTCAGATGGTCGGCGGTCTTGTCGCAGTGGACCCTCGAGGTCGTTAAGTGCACCAGGGGAGAGGAAGAGATATTGGGCACATTAGCTGCCAGTATCACCCCTCGGTCTGAAGTGGACGAGGCATTGATAGCGATTGCCCAGAGGAATCAACCTCGGCAGTCCGTTTCGAGACCGCCACCTACCGTCGACCATGATGAAGAGCTCTTGGTCTTAAGTTTTGACGGATCGGCAAGCGTGAAGAAGAAGGTCGGCGCCTATAGTGCCATAGTGTGGAAGTTTCCACAATGGTCTATAGTTGCAGCCGCTGCCGATTTCACGCCGGATATTACTGTTAACGAGGCGGAGTACCGAGGTCTACTTCTATGTCTGGACCTGCTGTCGTCGCAAGAGAAGGGGCGAGTCATCATATGTGGTGACTCCAACCTAGTGATCAGGCAGATCACCGGAGAGATCGACTGCAAGGCTCCACGGCTGAGGTCGTTAAATGATCGGGTAATGAAGGCATTGAAAGACCATCCCAACCACGAGCTGTTGCACGTGAAACGGGACTGGAACAGAAGTGCCAACTACCTCGCGACCAAGGCCATGCAAGACCATACCGGGGATACGATCACCGAGAAGGCCGTTCTGGATGAATTGATGAATATAAACAGGCTCCCAGAAGTGGTCGGATCCAAGAACGCTCCGGACCAGGTGCATGTGATGGTCGCGACTAGACCGAAAGCTCGGAAGTCCCACCAACCGTTCCCAAAGGAACGGTTGAGTGAATCTGTTGTGCAACGACTAAGGGCAGAACGGATCCTCAAGGCGCAGGACGAAGAAGAATGGATTGTGAATTTGAAGACATACCTGCGCGGTGAATTGTCTAAGTTGACGAATGGTCAAGCGAAAGAATGTGCCAAGATCGCAGACAGTTACGAAGTGGATGAGGATGGTTTACTATATTACTGCCGCGATGCCGACCAAGACAGTGCAGACCGGGACCGATTGGCGAAATTGGTGATACCTGAGTTGCTGCAGCCGGATGTCCTCCATCACTACCATGTGAGTCTAGAAGGGGGACATCAGGGCATAGGCAGAACGTATCACAAGATCAGGTCCCACTTTCACTGGAGAGGTCTTTTCCGAAGTGTACAGAAATATGTGGGTTGTTGTACGGATTGCGATACCGGAAAGGGTAGACCGGTAATCAAGGGGCGATCGCCCGGAAATATCGAAGCTACCTACCCTTTCCAGGTCATAGCGATGGACCATATACCGTCGCTGCCTAAATCGACATATGGCAATACTGAGTTGTTGATCTGGGTAGACCTGTTCACCGGTCTAGTTATTGCGAAGGCAAGTGCGTCCCAGTCTGGCGAGAAGATCGCCAAAAGTTACGAAGAATGCGTGCTCCGAAGGGTTCGGCGCCAGCGAGGTCATCAGACACGACCGAGAACCTGGTTTCATGGCCGAGGTGTTCCGGTCGTTTAGCAATATGCTGGGCCAGAAACAGAGCGCGACGATGGCATATCGTTCGCAAGCAAATGGATCGGCAGAACGTATGGTACAAACTATTACAAGAGCAATCAAGATGTACGTTGCCGATCCAGACCAGCGCGATTGGGACGAATACGCAGAAAGGCTGGTGTTTGCACTCAACTCGTCGACCGATCGGGTCCGAGGAGAAACGCCTTTTTATCTTGCGTATGGATGGGACCCCCGGTCCACTCTTGAAGCCGCGGTACCTATTGGCTGCACTCGGACCCGCGATCGTGATGATCGACGTTGGCGCATGCAGGTCCAGAAACATTACCAGCATGCAAGAGAAATTGTCAACGAAAAGTTACGTCAAGCTACACAAGACCGGGCAGACCGGAACAACGACCAGGTCCAACCCCACGGTATAGAACCAGGGGCGAGGGTATGGTTGTACCTAGACCGAGTGAAGGAGGGCTATGCGAAGAAGCTGGCTCACATGTGGCACGGTCCTTTCCGTGTTGCCGAGCTGATTGGTGAACACGCTGCCCGTCTAGTAACAACCGGCACGGACTACAAGGTCTTCCCGATCGTACATGTGTCCAAGTTAAAACTGGTCCGAGAATTTCCTGATCGTCCCAAAATGCCCTGTCAAGTAGACGAGGCAGAACGGTTTGATTTCGATGAGGCATTACTGCCGGAGGACAGTTGGGAACGACCGCTGGAGAAGGACGAATTTGAAGTGGATAAGGTCTTAGATGTCCGATCGGTCAAGAAGACCAGGTTCGGCCGGACCCACCGAGAATATCTGGTCCGATGGAAGGGCCATGATGAAACAACTTGGATCGATGAGTCCGACCTGAACTGTGGAGAACTACTACGAGATTCGAACGGGACCGAGTCAGTCGGAACCGTTTCGCAGTGATGCAGACCCATGAAGACCAAGACCAAGACATGCAGTAGCATCGGTCTTCCCGACCGACGTGAAGAGGTGGAAGGTCTTGTGTCTTGTGTATTGTGTATTGTGAATATGTGACGAATTGGAATAGTGGAGTGACGAACGTGGATTGTTTTTTCGTGATGTAAGTGGAACGGTTGGTGATAACGTGTCTAGTGCAACTCTGGAGAAAGTGGTGGAATTAGCTCAAGTGATTTGATGACCGAACATATGAAAAGGAACGATGATATATATTAAGTGTTATCTGGTCGACTACTTACGACCTCACTCGCCATCACCCCACAGACGGCCGACGTTCAACGACCGATGCTTTTCAACTTGGTCCTGGTACTGGTTACGCCAAGGTTCTTGTTGGTCTAGTTGGACCAAAGCATCCTTGAGGTCCAAGACCGGTGTAATGCACCCAAGACCGGGGTACCATGTGCCACCGTCAGCCAGCAGCCGGGTCCTCTCGACGCGACGCCGCGGTATATGAAGTACAACTGGATATAAGAGCACATCGATGTCGCACTCGTGGGCCAGCATCCCGTCCAAAACATATTGGCACAGGGACTGCCAGGCCTCACCCGCTCTGATCCGACGCCGCTTGCGCTTGTTCTGGATGGTCGCCAAGCCAGGGCCTTGCCGAACTCGTTCCGGGGGAAGCACCCGATAGTGGGATGCCTCCCAGATGGCTTGAGCGTGAGTCTTGTTAAAATATTTCACCCGACTCATGAAAGCATTGGCCCACGGAGTCGAGTGGAAGATGAACCCCAGCTTGGGATGCTCGAAAATCTTCCACGGCTCGTCAGCGTACAAGCAGGAGATCTGTGCCGACGTGATCAAGTCCGGCCGCCATTCCGACGCGGCAGGAACTTTCTTCGCCGGAGGGAAAAGCCAATGGTCTGGACGAGAGAAATACCAGGCCAGGAGCTACTTGGTCAGGGTAGACCGGCGTAAACAACCGATCTGCCCTGGCGACCACGGCAAAGTATCCTCACGTGATCGTGGCGGAAGGGAAGAACTGTCGATTGCCACGTTGGCCAACCAAGCATCTTTGTAGAGCTTGTACGTCCCAGGCAAGACCGTAGGTGTTGACTTTGTTGACGCATGAGGTGGTGGAACGCCACCATGCGGACCGGTCTTCTTGGTCTGCTCCGAAGTCGATGCAACTTGAACAAAACTTTCATGTGGACTTGTTCGCGACTTGGTTGGGATGAGGACAGCAAACTCCGAATCACCGGAGTCTTCGCCGGAGTCATCCCAGGACGAGACCTCTGAATATTTGGCACGGTCGGAACCGGCGGTCGAGGTCGATTGATTTTTGGAGATGTTACTGTCGTCATCCTCGTCCAAGCTTGCGCCCACGAGAAGCGCTTGCGTCTTGGCTCGCTTATGGGGCACCGCACGCTTCCCTTCGAGTTCAGGGTCGCGCGCTATGCCCCGTGCCCTCGAGATACCCGGCGCGTCCGCGCGCTTCTTTGATTTGTGTGCAATTTAGGGCTGGAGAATTTCGGCTAATGAACGGCCTTGGTTTTGGTCCCGGTGCAGGTCCACCAAGGCGGCCGACGCAGACCGGTATACGCTGGAGGCAGCAACCGGATGCCGACGAGGACGCAACAGGTCAACCAAGCGCTGATGACATTCTTTTAATACCGCCCGACGACCGTTCGCTTCCTGCGTCCAATCGTTCGACTTGCGTTCACAAGACCGGACCTCCTCGGTCTGGTCTTGAATCGAAATTCGGATCTCGGTGAGACGCCTCTCGAGATCGTCGCTTTGAATGCTCAACGTGGTCTGGTCAAGCAGGTCTTCCGCTTGCTGCTGTTGGACCAGAACAAGCTGCTCCCGAAGATGAAGCTGATGAGCCTCCAAGCGGGTCAACCTATTGCGCGCGTTTATTAGTCCGGTCAAAATCTGACGCAGCTGGAGGTCATGCGTGTTCGACTGCCGATCGGCGGCAAGCAGGGCATTGATCGCCTTGATGATGCCAGGAGGTATACGGGCTGGAGGTATACGGGCTGAAGACAAACGAAGGTTAGAACAGGTCCAAGGTGAAGACTGGACATGCATGCTTACGTTGTGTCGCCTGTTGAGCAATCTGCTCCTGGAGACGTGCGATCTCTTCAAGTGCGTATTGCAACTGCGCGTCGGTCCCGGTCTGATGCCCTGCCGATGTCTGAGGTGCAGTAGAACGATGGGGGCTGCCAGACCGGGCCGACCGGACGGGCGAAGTGACATGCGATGAAGTGATATGCGAGGTGCCTACAAGAACGGTCGTTAAGGAAATACAAGAAGGTCAAGTCCAGCAGTGCAAGTACCTGGAACGGATGAAGAAGATGGTTGCTCCATGTCGGAAAAGTATGAATGACCAAGGTTCAACTGAATTTGATGGACGAGGTCAGACCGTTGTCGTTGTTTGACACGGTCTGACTCGGGGGCGGCTGTGGAGAAGCGTGCCCAAAATTTGGCACACTTCTGGTCAAGTTTCGTCAAGGCATTTGGTCTAATTTCGGATTGGTTTAAACAAGGGGGGCTTTTCAGCCTATCAGACTCAAGAAGTGTCAAGAACGCAAGTTTTGGTGAGAGACCCGACTTTGGGTATGTTACATATTTTTGTGTGGGTACATTTAGGGACTATAGGGTTGTAGTATTTTAGTTGTGATTTTACCTTTTAGAACAGAGGTTATACCTTTAAGTAAGGAAATCTTTTAGCTTTCGGATAAGTGGCTGAAACCTCTTCTGGTCTTGGTTCACACCACAG